>CAMZMU010000107.1:42635982-42966747 GCA_947311845.1 Poa pratensis
AAAACAAGAACTGGCACTTCGGCATCTTGTTAATAGGTTAGTCCCAAAAAATGTATAAAAGTGACATAAAGTAGATGCAAAACATGTGGCATTTGATATAAAACATGCATGGAACATCAAAAATTATAGATACGTTGGAGACATATCACTGCTCTCGATCTCGCGGATCCCGTTCAGCCGTCCGATTGGAGACGACTTTGCGGCGGACCAGCAGTGGCGTTGCAGCGAGATTGTGCGGCACCGCCGCCTACCGCGAACGGGGAGTGTCGGGACTCGGGAGGCGCGTCGACGCGGCGGAGAACACGGGGTGAAGGTTGAAGTAGATGGGATTCCGTTGCTCCACAGGAGTATACGGTCGGGTTACTCGGGTAGCAACTATTGTGCCGGCCAGGAGGGCCTCAACCTGGGCACCATGCCGTAACTGTGATTTCATGGCCGTGCTCTCCCGCAGCTGTGTCCGTGGGGGGACACCGGGGGGCCACCTACACGCCGCTCTTCGGTCCGTAAGCGCCTGAAAGGCTTGAGGCCACCGGAATCTGTGTGCTCACGGCGAGGCAGACATGCCACATGCCATTATGTGTGGTCCGATGATACGTCTCAAACGTATCTATAATTTTTGATGTTCCATGCTTGTTTTATACCCATTGCTACATGTTTTGCATCTACTTTATGTCACTTTTATACATTTTCTGGGACTAACCTATTAACAAGATGCCGAAGTGCCAGTTCCTGTTTTCTGCTGTTTTTGTATTCCAGAAAAGCTAGTCTGGAAATATTCTCGGAATTGGACGAAACTATACGGGGGTCCCTATTTTACCAGAAGACACCAGATGGAGCAAAGAAGCAACGGAGAGGGCCCACAGGGGCCCCACACGCACCTAGGGCGCGGCCCCCCTCTGGCGCGCCCTAGTGGTGTGGGCCCCTCGGGGCTCTCCAGCCGCCGCCCTTTCGCCTATTTATTCCCCCGTGAAAATAACCCTAGGAGCCTGAGCCAAAATCCACGAAAAGTTCCAGAGACGCCGCCGCCGTCAACCCTAGCTCGGGAGGGTCCAGAACCTCTTCCCGGCACCCTGCCGGAGAGGGGAATCGTCACCGGAGGCTTCTACATCGCCATGCCTGCCTCCGGAGTGATGCGTGAGTAGTTCATCCTTGGACTACGGGTCCATAGCAGTAGCTAGATGGTTGTCTCTCCTATTTGTGCCATCATGTTTAGATCTTGTGAGCTGCCCTACATGATCAAGATCATATTATTGTAATGCTACATGTTGTGTTTGCTGGGATCCGATGAATATTGAATACTATGTCAAGTTGATTATCAATCTATGCCCTATGTTATTTATGATCTTGCATGCTTTCCGTTACTAGTAGATGCTTTGGCCAAGTAGATGCTTGTAACTCCAAGAGGAGTATTTATGCTAGATAGTGGGTTCATGCCTCCGTTTAATCTGGGACAGTGACAGAAAGTTCTAAGGTTGTGGATGTGCTGTTGCCACTAGGGAAAACCTAACGATGCTATGTCCACGGGCATATGTGTTTGTTTACATTACGCGCTTTACTTAATGCAATTATCCGTTGCTTGCAACTTAATACCAACGGGGACTCGGATGACAACCCGGCGGTGGATTATTAGTCATAGATGCTGTTGGATAACGGTCTATGTATTTGTCGTAATGCCCAATTAAATACCATAGTAATCATCATGCCATGTATTTGCATTGTCATGCGCTCACTATTTGTCAATTGCCCAGCTGTAATTTGTTCACCCAACATGTTAGTTATCTTTTATGGAGAGACACCACTAGTGAACTGTGGACCCCGGTCCATTCTTTTACATTGATTAAACCACAAACTGCAAACTGTTCCTTTTTCATTCTCTGCAATTTAATACTCATTTTCCACACGAGACGTTTAATCCTTTGTTTTCAGCAAGCCGGTGAGATTGACAACCTCACTGTTTCGTTGGGGCAAAGTATTGATTGTGTTGTGTGCAGGTCCACGTTGGTGATCGTGTTGCGCCGTGCGCCGCCAACAACCTTCTGAAGAGTTGCTGCTCCTACTGGTTCGATAACCTTGGTTTCATACTGAGGGAAAACTTGCTGCTGACTACATCATACCTTCCTCTTGGGGTCTCCCAACGAGCGTGCACGCTCATCAAGCTTTTTCTGGCGCCGTTGCCGGGGAGAGCAGTCTTCTGCAAGGGGAGTTTCACGCTTCCAATCTCTTTACTTTGTTTTTGTCTTGCTTAGTTTATTTTATTTTATCTTGTTTGCTTTCAATTATCAAAAACACAAAAAAATTAGTTACTTGCTTTATTTATTTCAAGTTATTTTCTGCCTGTTTTTAATTCTGCTAAAATGAGTACTCCTGAGAACACTAAGTTGTGTGATTTCACTAGCACAAACAACAATGATTTCATATGCACACCTATTGCTCCACCTGCTGCTTCAGCAGAGTTTTATGAAATTAAACCTGCACTTTTAAATCTTGTTATGAAAGAGCAATTTTCTGGTGTTAGTACTGATGATGCTGCTGTTCACCTTAATAACTTTGTTGAACTTTGTGAAATGCAAAAGCTCAAGGAAGTAGATGGTGATATTATTAAACTGAAACTTTTTCCTTTCTCCTTGAGAGGACGTGCTAAAGAATGGTTGCTATCTTTGCCTAGAAATAGTATTGATTCATGGACTAAATGCAAAGATGCTTTTATTGGAAAATATTATCCTCCTGCTAAGATTATTTCCTTGAGAAGTAGCATAATGAATTTTAAGCAATTTGATAATGAACATGTTGCTCAAGCATGGGAGAGAATGAAATCATTGGTTAAAAATTGTCCCACTCACGGACTGACTACTTGGATGATCATCCAAACCTTCTATGCAGGATTAAATTTTTCTTCAAGGAATTTATTGGATTCGGCCGCTGGAGGTACCTTTATGTCCATCACTTTGGGTGCTGCAACAAAGCTTCTTGATGATATGATGATTAATTATTCTGAGTGGCACACCGAGAGAGCTCCAACAGGTAAGAAGGTAAATTCTGTTGAAAAACCTCTCCTTGAGTGCTAAAATTGATACTATTATGTCTATGCTTGCAAATGGTCAAACACATGTTGATCCAAATAATGTTCCTTTAGCTTCTTTGGTTGCTCAAGAAGAGCATGTTGATGTGAACTTCATTAAAAATAATAACTTCAACAACAATGCTTATAGGAATAATTTTGGTAATAGCAATTATAGGCCCTATCCTTCTAATAGTGGCAATGGTTATGGAAATTCCTATGGTAGCTCCTACAACAATAATAAGAGTGTACCCTCTGATCTTGAAGTCATGCTTAAGGATTTTATTAGTACACAAACTGCTTTCAATAAATCTGTTGAGGAGAAATTTGGGAAAATTGATGTTCTTGCTCTAAAGTTGATAGTCTTGCTCTTGATGTTGACTTGTTAAAATTAAAGACATGCCTCATGATGTTAAAGAGAGCAAAACTCTCAATGCTATACAAGTTAAAATTGATAACAATGTGAGGATGTTAGCCGAATTGCATGCTAGATGGGAAAGAGAGGATGAAATTGCTAGAAAGAATAATATTGCTAGAGTTTATACTATTACTACTTCTGAAAATGCTTCAAACACAAGTGTTAGCAAACCTCCTATTAATGGCAAGATAATTGGTGTTGGTAATGTTTCCACTTCTATTGCAAAATGTCCTAAATTGCCTGATAACTCTAAAACTGTCTTGATAAAGATGCTGAAATTTCTAGCAATAAGGAAGAGATAATCCATTACTTTTGATGATAATGATTTTGATTTTGATGGTGTAACTTTCTGAAGTAATTACATTTTGCAAAAGCTTGCTAGAACTCCTAAGGCAAGTGAGATAAACATGGCTTTCACTAAACATATTACTAATGCTCTCATACAAGTGAGGGAGAAAAATTGAAACGTGAAGTATCTATCCCTAGGAAGTTAGAAGATGGTTGGGAGCCTATTATTAAAATGAAATTGAATGACTTTGATTGCAATGCTTTGTGTGACCTTGGTGCTAGTATTTCTGTTATGCCTAAAAGATTTTATGATATGCTTGATTTAGCACCTTTGGAAAATTGTTACTTGGATGTTCACCTTGCTGATTCTACTATTAAGAAACCTTTGGGAAGAATTGATGATGTTCTTATCATGGTTAACAACAATTATGTCCCGTTGATTTTATTGTCTTGGATATTGAATGCAATCCATCATGCCCTATTGTGCTTGGAAGACCTTTTCTTAGAACTGTAGGTGCTATTATTGATATGAAAGAAGGGAATATAAAATATCAATTTCCTCTCAAGAAAGGTATGGAACACTTTCCTAGGAAGAAGATTAAGCCACCTTATGATTCTATTGTTCGAACAAATTACAATGTTGATGCTTCTTCACTTGGTAATACTTGATGCATGCTTTGTGCCTAGCTAAAAGGCGTTAAAGAAAAGCGCTTATGGGAGGCAACCCATTTTTTTTTCTGCAATTTTTCTTTTATTGAGTCAAGGAGTTGTTTACTTCTGTAGCAACTCCTTTGTATCTTTATTTTCTCGCATTGTTGTGCCAAGAGTAGCCTCTAGTGTTAAGGTGCTTAATTTTGATTGCTGCGCAGAAACAGATTTTTGCTGTCCACTGTACGAAAATCCTAAAATCACCAGATTGTTGAAAAAATCTGAAATTTTTGTGCGTAATCTTTATGAATGTCTGAATCTTTCATTAGTTCAAAGTTTTTTGATTGAGCGTGTAAGTGCCTCGAAAAAATTCATCTTTACTGGCTGTTCTGTTTTGACAGATTCTGTCTCTGTTTTTTGCATTGTCTCTTGTGGGCTTTAGGCAAGGTTCTCTAATGGAGGGCTGTAGCTAATGTTTTATTGAGTTCTTGCAATGTGTCACAACAGAACCAGTGGATTAAAATTTTTGAGTACTAACCCCTCTAATGAGATTTACTTTGAGTTTGGTGTGACGGAAGTTTTCAAGGGTCAAGAGAGAAGGTGATATAGGATCAAGAAGAGTGAAGAGCTTAAGCTTGGGGAGGCTCCCATGGATCTCCCCAGCATATTTCAAGAAGACTCAAGCGTCTAAGCTTGGGGATGCCCAAGGCATCCCCTTCTTCATCGTCAAATTATCAGGTCATCTCTAGTGAAACTATATTTTAATTCTTTCACATCATATGTGCTTTTCTTGGAGCGTCTGTGTGCTTTTATTTTCAGTATTGTCTTTTATTTTCAATAAGCTTGACTGGACCCTAGCATTCTTGATTGGGAGAGAGACACGCTCCGCTTTTTCATGAGAATACTCCTATTCTTCACTTATATTTGTTGAGTATTCATATCTAGCGCTGTTCAGCTTTTAGCTCTTGTTTTCATGTATCTCTTTTCAGAGCTATTAGCTTTCTTTTGTAGAAAGTACTCTCTTGCTTCACTTATATCTATTTGGAGAGTTGATTAAATAAATTGATTGGTGTTTGGTTGGTTCCGAAAATGTTGCATGTGGTAATTGGTATAAGGAAAAACTTGCTTAATCTTGTAGATCACTAATATGGATAACTTGATGCTTGTCAATTGTTTTGAGTTAACAAGTAGATCATGATTAAATTTGTGCATCACATGAGTTAAGCCTATTAGTGAAGAACTACCGTAAAGCTTGTTGAAAATTTGGTTTGCATCGGTGGTATCTCTAAGGTCTAGATATTTTCTAATAAACGGGTTTGGTTAACAAGGAAGACGGTATGAAGTTTATAACGTTTGCAATATGTTTGTCATATAAAACTTGGTGTACGGGTTGATATTCTTGTTTGCTTACATAAACCTTGCTAGCCTAAACTCTGTACTGAGAGGGAATGCTTCTCGTGCATCCAAATCCTTGAGCCAAAATCCATGCCATTTGTGTCCACCATAACTACCTATATGTGGTATTTCCTTGCCACTCCAAGTAAATTTTTCATGTGCTACCTTTAAATTATTCAAAATGTTATTATTCCCTTTTTGTGTCAATGTTTACTAGCTCATGAGGAATTAGTGTGGTTATTCTTTATTCTTTGTCAAATGGACTTTACACCTGGACTAGTGGCATATACATCCGCTTATCCAATAATTTGCAAAAAGAGCTGGCAACGGGGTGCCCAGTCCCAATTAATTACAACTTTAACCAATTAATTCTCTTCACACTTTTGCCCTGATTCATCAGTAAGCAATGACAAACAGTGAAATATCTGCATGTGTGTAAACAAAGAGAAAGAGGGATGATCTGCCTTGCTGGTAGAAATAACGTCCTTCATGGGAGCCGCTCTTAAAAGTCCGTTTGACAGGTAGAATACTGTTTCACCCGCTACCATTCGTTGACAATTAACAAACACCTCTCAAAAATAGATACTCCTCCATGGTATGTGATTGATGGAAGGCACCCGAGGATTCGGTTAGCCATGGCTTGTGTTAGCAAGGTTGGGAGGAGTATCAAATATTTTATGCAATCTCTATATGCTTTCAAAAACCTAAAAGCTCTAGCACATGATTTAATCCCTGCTTCCCTCTGCGAAGGGCCTTTCTTTTACTTTTATGTTGAGTCAGTTTTCCTATTCTTTCTGTCTTCCACAAGCAAACACTAGTGTCAACTTTGTTACAACATGGGTTATATGCAACGTATTGGACTTGTTATACTACTTTGTGTTGACGATATCCATGAGATAAATATGTTGAAAGTTGAAGCAAATGCTGAAACTTAATTCTTCCTTTGTGTTGATTGAATACCTTTTTAGAAACTATTGCTTTATGAGTTAACACTATGCAAAACACTTTGATGCTTGTCTTGAAAGTACTATTCATGAAAACGTTTAGCTTGTGTGATTCATTGTTTACTCATTATCTATTTGATAGCAAATTATAGACCATTGACTTGGATCACTTCATTCATTTACATGTGCCTTGCAATATTATATGATCAAGATTATGATGTAGCATGTCACCTCAAAAATTATTTTGTTTTTATCGTTTACCTACTCGAGGACGAGCAGGAACTAAGCTTGGGGATGCTGATACGTCTCAAACGTATCTATAATTTTTGATGTTCCATGCTTGTTTTATACCAATTGCTACATGTTTTGCATCTACTTTATGTCACTTTTATACATTTTTGGGACTAACCTATTAACAAGATGCCGAAGTGCCAGTTCCTGTTTTCTGCTGTTTTTGTATTCCAGAAAAGCTAGTCTGGAAATATTCTCGGAATTGGACGAAACTTACGGGGGTCCCTATTTTACCAGAAGACACCAGATGGAGCAAAGAAGCAACGGAGAGGGCCACAGGGGCCCCACACGCACCAGGGCGCGCCCCCCTCTGGCGCGCCCTGGGTGTGTGGGCCCCTCGGGGCTCTCCAGCCGCCGCCCTTTCGCCTATTATTCCCCCGAAAAATAACCCTAAGGCCTGAGCCAAAATCCACGAAAAGTTCCAGAGACGCCGCCCCGTCAACCCTAGCTCGGGAGGGTCCAGAACCTCTTCCCGGCACCCTGCCGGAGAGGGGAATCGTCACCGGAGGCTTCTACATCGCCATGCCTGCCTCCGGAGTGATGCGTGAGTAGTTCATCCTTGGACTACGGGTCCATAGCAGTAGCTAGATGGTTGTCTCTCCTATTTGTGCCATCATGTTTAGATCTTGTGAGCTGCCCTACATGATCAAGATCATATTATTGTAATGCTACATGTTGTGTTTGCTGGGATCCGATGAATATTGAATACTATGTCAAGTTGATTATCAATCTATGCCCTATGTTATTTATGATCTTGCATGCTCTCCGTTGCTAGTAGATGCTTTGGCCAAGTAGATGCTTGTAACTCCAAGAGGGAGTATTTATGCTAGATAGTGGGTTCATGCCTCCGTTTAATCTGGGACAGTGACAGAAAGTTCTAAGGTTGTGGATGTGCTGTTGCCACTAGGGAAACCTAACGATGCTATGTCCACGGGCATATGTGTTTGTTTACATTACGCGCTTTACTTAATGCAATTATCCGTTGCTTGCAACTTAATACCAACGGGGGACTCGGATGACAACCCGGCGGTGGATTATTAGTCATAGATGCGTTGGATAACGGTCTATGTATCTTGTCGTAATGCCCAATTAAATACCATAGTAATCATCATGCCATGTATTTGCATTGTCATGCGCTCACTATTTGTCAATTGCCCAGCTGTAATTTGTTCACCCAGCATGTTAGTTATTTTTATGGAGAGACACCACTAGTGAACTGTGGACCCCGGTCCAATTCTTTTACATTGATTAAACCACAAACTGCAAACTGTTCCTTTTTCATTCTCTGCAATTTAATACTCATTTTCCACACGAGACGTTTAATCCTTTGTTTTCAGCAAGCCGGTGAGATTGACAACCTCACTGTTTCGTTGGGGCAAAGTATTGTGATTGTGTTGTGTGCAGGTCCACGTTGGTGATCGTGTTGCGCCGTGCGAGCCGCCAACAACCTTATGAAGAATTGCTGCTCCTACTGGTTCGATAAACCTTGGTTTCATACTGAGGGAAAATTGCTGCTAGACTACATCAAACCTTCCTCTTGGGGTCTCCCAACGAGCAGGCACGCCTAGCAATCATCCGACCGGTGGCGGCCAGGCTGCTACTGCAATCCTTCGTTTGACCTGCTCTGTCGTCGGGTGCCATGCAACCAGGCTGCTCCCTGGCCCCCAATCCTTCAAGATCTTCAGAGGTAGGTTCGCCTTAGAAATGGCGGTATTTTAGGGCCCCCCTGAAATTGCTCGATGAAATGCTTGCATGAGTTTTATCTAGTTCAGATTTACCGATTCAAATCTACTAGTGATATTAATTTTGTTATGTTAACACTGGTACTTTGGCCTAATGTCGTTTGTGTATCAGTTGTGGTTATAGATGTAATTCGCATTGAAGAAAAATATAAAATGTTATCTGTCCAAAAGGCGTAGAAGTCTAGAGTATGTTATGTGTGAATGTATTTTGAGCTCAACTGTACTTCATTGTGTGTTTTCTTCTTGTATTCTCGTAACCCTGTTGTTCAGAAATTCATTTGGTAGCATTTCACAGGCTATAACTATCAGCGCAAACTCATGGACTGATGCTGGCCATGCCGTAAACCAGTTGTATGATCTCCTCTACATGATGGGCTGTGATGACATTGCAGTGAGAGTCGGAGGGGAGGGTGGTATATCGGATGATGGTACAATGTATCCTGACGTTGGTGGCTATGTCCCAATACTTGACCAGGTCCAATAGATGGGTCTTCTGACTCTTCTCTATCCTATTCTTCTTGCAAGTTCTCCACGATCACATTCTACATTGTTATTTTTTAAGTCTACTACAATTTTTCAATAAAAAAATTGCTTATGACTGAAATTCTCCAGGAAATGTCAACAGTAGGGGGTGTCTATACCGACAAGCAATTCCACAGGGAGCAGGCGGCCGTTTGGACATCAACGCAAATTATGGAGTTCGGCGGGAAATTCTTCCTCAGGTACAGAACAAAGATTAAGATCCACCATTCATGGTTTTTTCTCGCAAAATATGGTTGTATATTAGTTCAGGAAGTGTATACTGGAAGGCAGTACATTTCTTAACTTTCTTTTGACTTTTGAATCAGGGAAACAGAAGATACTCCCCTCTTAAACAACCGTCAACTCAACAAGTGATGATTGACACCATATCCGCTGGGCCAACGACTGTCTTCCTCCTTTGAACACATACAAACTTTGCACTGTTCCTAATGAGGAACCCACACCTAAAGAAAAATGTGATGCATATTTACATAATGGGTGGGGGTGTGAGATCGAGCAATCCCACTGGCTGCTGCCCCAAGAACGACACATCGTGTGTACCACGACAATGTGGTGACCATGGCAACATGTTCACAGCTTACACTAAAAATCCATATGCCGAGTTCAACATATTTGGAGACCCTTTCGGCGCGTATCAGGTAACTTAGATGTACACACATTGTTTACAGTAACCAGCGTCAAACATCTAATATGGTATTATGCCTTCAGAGTTAGCTTTACCTCTTTATGTGGTATGGCAGGTCTTTCATTCTTGTATCCCAATCACCCTTGTGCCACTTGATGCAACCAACACTATACCAATCACTGAGCCCTTCTTCAAGGCATTTGAGGAGCAACAGAGCACTTATGAAGCACAGTACTCCTTCCAATCTTTGAAGATTACTCGTGATACTTGGTTTGATGACCAATTCTACACAGTAAGTTCTTACATGTCTTGAGATCCTTTGAAGGCCTACTTCCGTTGTTGCTTTAACTTGTTCCTTTTGCTCTAATAATTACAGAGTTACTTTATGTGGGATTCTTTTATGTCTGGCGTGGCACTCTCAATAATGCGCAACGGTCAGAAACCGAATGGTGAGAACGATTTTGCTGAGATGGAAGTTATGAACATAACTGTGGTTACATCCAATGAACCGTATGGTGTGCATGATGGATCAAATCCATTGTTTGATGGACATGCAACCCCAAAATTTAACTTACTGAAAGGTGGTGTGCATAGCGGTCATGTTCAGATGGGACTCAATGATTCATTTTGCGTTTTGAAAGGGAGCATTAAAGGGAAATGCCAGGTAATTGTAGTTTAGAATGGAAATATATTAAGTATATTACACAACATCAGAAAGTCAGTACCAGGAGATATAGGTGCAATTGCGAATTTAATTATTATATTGTTAAGACATGGGGGTCATCTTGATATTTATAACATAATGGACTGAATATTTGGCCAGGATGGATACACCAAAGAGGTTCAAGGTCCCGACTCAATTGCTGTACTTGTTGCAGTGAAGGCAAAACCTAATAGAAATGTTAAAAGCACTCTTGATAGAGAGTTTTTCGACAACTTTCTTGAGGTAGTTAATTCTAAAGTACATGTTTACTTTTGATTTGATCCTCTGTTGTTATGAACATGCTTGAGAATGCAAAACATTTGTTAAACCTTGAGGCATGCATAGAAAAATGTTTAGCTGAGGACGACCTAAATTGTGTCTTCCATTCCTATGCATTTTATCCACTTGTGAAAGTGAAATTGTTTGGTGTTGGGGCGGTTGCTCTTGAGATATGCCTAGTATGTCTCCATTTAGGACAACTGATAAAATAAAGCCTTACATTTGTTTCATACATGTACATGGAAAACTCTATGATTCTTGGAATTTCAGTCAACAAACTTCAACAAAAACAGTAGGAGAAAAATTATGTTTAATTTGATTAAACAACCCATATTGCAATCTAAGTTTGCAGCCGAGATGAACTGGCTTTTAACACAATTGCAAAACTATGAAAATTCTTAATCAAAAGGAGCAATCGAGATAAAATAATAATGATCAAATAGATGAAATGAACAATGGCTTAAGAGATTTCTCTGTAGTCTGCACTCAAAATATTGTTTGATACCCTATTTCCAAGTCAAATATTTTATCATAACCACATGCAGGTCCTGAATCGTCCTGAACATACTGGCCTCTTCAACTTCACCAGCCAGTTTCATCACTACAAAGAGATTGTTTACAAACCTGATTTCAAACATCAGATTAGAGGAAAGGCCATCGTTTTTTACATGGATATGAGTCCAGGAGATTTTGTTGCCCTCCTCTGCCTCCTTAAAGTACCTATCGAAACAATTGACCTAAGGGTCAGTATTATCTGTGCTAATTTCCCATTTTATAAACTTGCAAAAAACATTGCCGAGGAATGCAACAAATATTACCTGCTATAAATCCAATAGTCATTTATGTTCTTACATATGCAGGGTATACTGGTAAGTGGCAATGGCTGGGCAAATCCGGCTACAATAGATATTATCTATGATGTTCTTCATATGATGGGCCGTGATGACATTCCAGTAGGACTTGGAAACATCACTGCGCTTGGCCCTGAGCTGGGATGTGAATATGTGAAGGCCATACCACATGGTTCTGGGGGTTCTCTGGTCACTGACACTCTTTTTGGACTAGCCCGAGTGTTGCCCAGAAGTCCTAGAAGGTACTAATGCATGGCTTCAACAAATTAAAATGCAGAATCTTAGATGTAGATATTCCGTTGTTTTGTCACACATACGATTTTACTGACATCATTCTGTATGAATAAAGACAAAACTGGATATTATACATAGTACGTGAGAGTCTAGCATGACCGATATGAGACCATGCGGTACCTAATCTATGGTGCTCCAAGGGACACGACACACCCTGAGCTCAGACAACCATTGGCCTTTGAAGTTTGGCAACATATTAGGGAAGAACTCAAACCAAATGACAAGATAACCATCCTGACCAATGGTCCTCTCACAAACATAGCTAACATCATTCGATCTGACACAAAAGCAAAATCAATAATTGAGGTTAGTTTCCAAACATTGTGAATACCTTGCTGCATTTTAGTGGAAGAAAGTTCTTGACTAAAAAGTTTGAATTTTAATTCTATACAGCACATTTATATAGTCGGAAGTCATCTAGCTGACGGGAATGGAGATGAAGGCAATGTGTTCACTGTTCAATCAAACAAGTTTTCGGAGTTCAATTTCTTTCTCGACCCTCAAGCTGCCAAGGCGGTTGTAGAATCTGATTTAGACATCACTCTCATTCCTTTGAGGGCTCAGCGCCAGGTGGCTTCTTTCGAAAAAGTCGTAAGATCACTACATGCTGCTGAGAAGACTCCTGAATCATCATTCGTGTATCAGCTGTTGCTGTCAATGCAGAAACTGCAAAAGAATAACCAAGCATATCGTCACATTGTAAGTTTGTTTTATCGATACTATCATACTGTAGTACTCCCTCCGTTCCATATTACTTGAGTTTAAAATAGATGTATCTAGTACTAAAATAAGTCTAGATACATCCGCTTTAGTGTCAAGTAATATGGAACGGAGGGAGTACTAGTTAGCAGAAAAATACAGTGACCATAATGTGCTGTTATACATGTGTGACACACTCTCCAAATAAAAGCAAATAACTTACAACAAATATTATCTTAATGATCTTATTGCATTCAACATCGTCTATACATCCACAGAGGCATGCACATTTTCTTGTACGTTGCTACAATTTGAGTAATGACCAATAGCAGTGAACCCTACTAAAATATTTCATTTGAACAGTTCATATCCAAGTCTTTAATTTTGTTACTCCCTCTGTTCACTAATGTAAGGCATTGGACCTACCATTTCAATTTTGACTACATACATACTAAAATGAGTGTATACATGTACAAAATAAGTCTAGATACATTTGAATCAAGAAAAAGCTAAAATGCCTTGCATTAATGAACGGAGGGAGTAGCAAACTTTGAGATTTCTCCTTATTTTTCTTTTCAACATTGCAGGACATGTTCCTTGGGAGCTTCTTGGCGCTGGGTTCTTGATCCAGCAATCGCATATAAATCACTCAATCACTGAAAGGGCTATCATTGTTAGTTCTGGTCATATAGAGACGGATGGTCAGACTGTCGTCCACCAGACGAATGGAAAGCTAGTAAAGGTATTGGATCATCTCGACGCAAAGGCTTACTACACGGAGGTAGCAAAACTGCTGAATACCAAGAAGCAGTCTGCAGTTATTGCTAGCTTTGATGCGCAGAAAAGAATGTGGAACAGGTGACATGATTCCGGTTCTGCTAAATAGTCTAGCACGTGAGAAGGAGTGCATTGTTTTCTCTCCTCCCCCTTTTAGATGTCAACCTCTGAAAGTTCACTGCAGGAGAAACCGTATGATTTTGCTGTTTCATAGCAGTTGTGCAGAAACTGCATATTTTCATAATCTGACTATTTATCTGCTGAATAGTCACATATGAGAGATGACAAAAGAGGGAGCTATGCAAATCATCCGGAAGCTACTTTACTATAATGCTATTATTTTTTTGGGCTGATATTGTAATGGTAGTTTGGTTTCTGACATTGAAAATTGAAGGGGTGAAGTCGATGTGTTATAGGGAAAAGTATTTTCTACAATTGAAAGAGGATTCTGAAATTCGAATGCCTTTTGAATGATCGGAAAGTTCAAAAACATTGTTAAAATGTACACGCGAGTGGACATGGTTCTAAGCTATGAGAATTTTACACCATTGCCATGACGAATGAACAATATACAGGACCCAGTACCACCTGGAGATCATGTTCGATCAAGAACTTCATTTGTTGCCCAGGAATGCTCGAGAACCTACTAAATCCACCTTCGTGATAGGCAGTTGAGTCCAACGTGGCCACGTCAGCGAGAATTTGAATTTCGAAACCCGGATCACCGACAGGATACCCGGCGCACTCACGACGTCAAAACTGACGCTCCCTCTCGAACTCTCCTAAAATTGTACGGTCAGGAGCCCACAGGACGGCCCCCGCTCCTCAAACCCCCCGATCGGACGGCCACGGAGCGACATCGTGAGTCTCAACCGCATCCAGAAACCCTCAAGGTAATCGAGTGTGCAACTGTATGGTATATTATGCTTTAGGTTTATTTTCTTTCTTCTGGGGAATTAAAAAATGCTCAAACGTGTACAACTTTGAGATAAGCTTCACCTATGATTGTTATGGGGTATGTCTTTTCTTTTTTGCATTTCTTGAGATGATAGACATAACTAGTGTATAATGACGAATAGTCGAATACAGTTTCCCTTATTTACCTTTTCTCCCGAGCCTAGGATCATTTCTATTCTTATATGTATGTCTTCCTTAAGTGGCACGTGTAACAAGAGAAAGATGACTACACCATAGTTCTTACACTAGGTAAATTTGCGCGGCGATGCCGCGTGTGTGGGTAGAATTCAAATTTGGAGATGCGGGCATTTAAATTTGCTGAATATTTGGAAATTAATGAAATTGAAAGAGTGTTTACGTCTAAAAGGTGGTTCAGATTTTGAGAATTGTTCAAAACGGGAAGATATTTAGATTTGAGTTGTTTTTACGTTTGTGAAATGTGTAGGTTCGAAAGGCATCTAAAATATTGAAATATGGTGATTTATACGTCTCGGATATATAGTTTACGTTTAAAAGGTTGTCTAGATTTGGAGAGTTATTGAAATTGGGAAGTTATGTAGATTTTATTTGAAAGGCATCTAAAGCGCGTCGTCACGTCGCGCCTTTAGTGAGAAAGAGTAGTGATTTTTTTTTTGGTAGAAGTTAAATTATTTTGGAAGTAAATCTATATGCAACAACAAAAATGCATTTAATTACTGAAAAGGAGTGAGAAAGAGTAGTGATATTTTTGGTAGAAGTTAAATTATGTTGGAAGCAAATCTATATGCAATAACAATGATGCATTTAAGTGTAGAACATAAAAACATGAATCTTTGCAACATAAACAAAATTAAAGTGTACATAATGTTTTTTTTGGGCGTAATTTTTGCGTAAAAAATATGGAAATTCGTTAAATCTGAAGCTTTTTTTTTTTGATATACTGTTTACATTGTTCTAACCTGTCGGCGAAAAAATCATTGTTCATTACAGTTAATGCAGCTAGTGTAGCATTGTCGGAGCCGGATTAGAAAGAGCTACCGAATTCAGATTTTTCGTGATAAAGTTCAATAATAGCTTTCACCTCCGCATTAAATTGTTGAAGCTTTAAGCTATTATTATTTGTAGCTAGTTTTGTATATACTACTGAGTATTGGTTATGCAACGAAAAAGAATAGTGGTTTATATAAACTGTAGATGAATATTCAGAGTATTGTAGAGGGTGTTGGATTGAAGGAGGCAGGAGGTAGGTGAGTTCTCTTCATCAAGTTGAAGAAAAAAGTATGCTAGTGAATTGCAAGTAATTTCATATAACAATTGATGGATGTTTAGACATGGTTACGAATTAATTCCGCAATCGTTGGGATTGGAAATGTTGAATTTTGCTGGAATTTGTCGTGCGGAGTATATTCAAATGTCTAGTGTTTTGAGTTGCCAAAATCTTTTTTTTTCATTAATATTCAATTTATGTCCATAATAAGTGGAAATGCATATTTATTCCATCATATATTTAGAGGAAGTGTACTAGGATTTTATTAAAATATTTACCAAAATTGGTCTTTAAATATGTTTGTTGTTTGACACAAACAGCTAACATTTATTTTTCCGACCGTTTGGATATTACTTGAATATTTTTTTTCATAAGTAGCTAACATTTAATTTTCTGATCATTTTTGATATGTTGCTACTCGAAAACAATTTTTTTCCCATAAATAGCTAACATTTAATTTGTTCGGCCATTTTGATGTATTGCGCATATTTTTCTGTTCGGTAAATTCAAAATTGTTGATTTTTTTTGTTGTACGAGGATTTAAGTAAATATGGTTAAAATTTGTTAAATATGCATGAAGTTGATATAAGTAGACAGATTACCTTTTTTTTTTTTTTGCATATTTTGGTATATTAATTACATTTTTTCTGATTTTAAATAAATTAGTTTTGAATTTTTAACGTTTAAATCAAATTATGGCTGACGTCATCATGACGTCATCAATGGCCACCGTCCTCTTCTCCCCGTGCGGCGGCGTCGACCATGGCGGCGTCGACTGAGGGCGAGAGGGGCGTCGCGGCGTAGCGCGTTCGACGCGGCGCGTCGCGGGAAGACGAAGGGTGGCGGCGCTGGCCGAGGCGACGTCTGGTGGCGGCGAATCGTGGCGCGGCGGCGGCGGACGGACACGGAGAAGAGGGCATCGCCACGGGCGCCTCCGAGCTTCCCAGCCCGCGATCTTAGGTGAAGACGGAGAGGGAGGCGAGGTCGTGCCGCGCGTGGCGTTCGATTTGAACGGAGGGCGTACAGCGGCGGGATGGCGTGGCGGCGACGGCGACAGCTCCGGCCGCGCGCGGGGAAGGAGAGAGAGGGGAGGGTCTAGTTCTGCGTTTTTTTTCATGAAAGTCCCCGTGTTTTCGCAAAATTACGGATAGGTCCCTCCTACGGATGGAACGTCAGATCCGCGATGGATTGCGGGTTAATTTGTGGAAACTGCGAGGTTTTTTTTGCAAAAACATCACGGGCGTGCGCTGCGAGCCGTTGGATCTACAGCGGACGGCGGGATCACGCTATTGTATTACTGTAGCGGGCATAGTGTTAGCTACAGTAGTACAGTAGCGCGGAGCGCTCTCAGGCCGGCGATTTGCACGAACTTAATATATAGAGGTAATTTGTCACCTTGCGTACCCTTCCCGCGCTAGAAAAACTATTCAATCTTCGAGTAAGCAATTGTGTATATTCCTGACAATCCAAAAGCCTTGTGGGCATATTATCAACTTTATTTTATTGCATCTGACCCTGTTTATGGGTATGCAACTCACCTGTCACTTGGTTGTTACTGGATTCGTTGTTCCTTTTCTTGTCCAATTAAAAAACAGGAGGCCCCACTACACAAACCCCACGCTCCTCCCGCATCTCCGCCGGCCGCCGCATCTTCCTGTTCCACTTTCCACTTGCACAAACCCTCGCCTCTCCCTCCTTCCGGCCGTCGCCGCCCCATCCTCCTTCCGGCCGGCGCGCCGCCCCCATCCTCTAACCGCTTGACGTGGCTGGCCTCGAGTCCACGACGGTGCCGACGTTGAGATCTAAGGTAAGAAAAGCCAGCATCTGATCTCTGTGTCGTGCTCGTTTGTAGATCCTTCTTATTCTGCTTCAGATCAGCGAGCTCTTCGCATCAGATCTGCGACTTTTTTCAAGTAATATCCGTGAGTTTGTTTTCCGTGTATTTCCTCTTGGGGAAAATTGATTTTAACCCCCAGCTCGCTTATCATATACCTCTTTTTTCCCCTGCCTCGCTCTGAACCCCCAGGCTGCCTAATCTTCGCTGGTTGCCCCCTCCTGCTCGCTTATCTCTTCGTTTAGCTGCTAACGAAAGGATTTTCACTTAATAAATTAAAAAATGCCAAATCTGCCCTCGTCCAGTTTTCCTCACTTACCGCCTGGCCTGGGCCTGGCCCGTTTCCACTCGTTCCTCTGTTCGTCCCGACCTAGCCGCCACTCGACGCTGCTGCTGCGACCCGGCGACCGCCGCCACTCGCCCCTGCTGCTCCATCCGCCGCCACGTTTTCCGCCCATACGCCGCCCTCCATTATTGTCCAAGGTACGGCGAGCTCTTTCCCCTTCGTTTTTTCGCAGATTTTGTGCACTTCTCTCTGGTCCGGTTCCTAAATAGTCGAACCCTAGGTTTTGGAGTGGGATTGACATGGGGATTTGAGTGGGACGGTCTGGATTGAGGAAGGGTGTGATGGATCTGGAAAGTTAACATCATATCTCCTCATTTTAGTTCGATTTATGCATGCGTTTTGGTGTCCCAAATTTCTGAATTTTTCTGTCTATATTGAATAGGATAGATGCAGCGTGTCTGCATGATTCTAATCAATCCAGTGTGACGAATCTAACCACGGGGGCGATCTCATGCAATGAAGTAGAAAAAGTTAGTACCATTGTGGATTGGTCAAGTCTTATTCTGTGTATGTGAGGTGGAGACTCACTTTGTTGTCATGCACTCATTTTGGATATTATTTGCTATTATCAAACCATTGTGAAACTATATTATTGTTGTCAGTTTGTGTGAATGCTCATGTATTGCAGCAGAGTTATGCCATTTTTTGGGTTCGAAACATAGCAAAACTGAAGCGATTTGGTTGTTCTTTATTTGGACACAAGTTTTTGGTCGCTGGGACATTTGTACAGCGTACAGATGTGCGTCTTATGAGCCCAGGGGTAGTTTTGTCTATTCATGTTTCGATTTGATGATTATATACTGAAAATGTGCTAACAATGTCAAAGGGGGGCACCAGCAAAGATTAGGCAGCCTGGGGGGGGGGGGGGGGGTTCAGAGCGAGGCAGGGGAAAAAAGGGGTATATGATCGAACGCAAGCGAGCTGGGGGGGGGGGGGGGGGGGGGGGTTAAAATCAATTCTCCCTTTCCTCTTGTCTTCCCGGTGTCATGGGTCATTGGGCGAAAACTATCCGTGGTCGTTATCCCGGCATCCTGAACTGGAGTTAGTTGCTTTGACTAGTAATAGACGCTGTTTTGCTTAGCTTAAGCTTCGAATTCGTGCTGAAATTACATTCGAGATACGGCGACAGATCTGAGCTATGTCTGAGCCGATTAAACTGTTACTGTTAAATCGCAATCCAATCAATATACAGGGAACCTGAAGTTAATGCATGGCTTTGGGAACTGACAATTTACTTCAGTGGTTTGCTTAATCAAATAGATCTCGAGGTTCTATCTAATAGCAGCTTATTGTTTTCTCAACTCTGAAGCATTACACGTGCATTTAGGGCTGCTGATTGTACACTAATACTAGTGGTACCCAGTTGAGCCATATAATAGACCATCAATGGTAGCATTGCTACATTACTCATTATTTTCTCCCTTTTTGGGTTAAACTCTTTTTGTTCTGTGATTGCTAATTGTCATTGATGTCTCTTGTAAACCAACTGCTTTGAGCAAAATGCATGTCTTTACGAATTGATGATGTTGTTACACAATAGAGTTCGTCCGTTTTGCTAGCTGATGTTCAGTTTACCCTTGTTGCCTTTGGTACCTCAGAGACAGGCCCTCTAAATGCTTCACTAGTTTTATTGTTGACTTAATATTGTATTACTTTCTGTAATTTGGGATCTTGCTCATGCTTATCCTTTGTGTTTACCAGTAGGTTATTGTGTGAGTGCCACGGTTCCACATGGATTCAGCAGCGCAAGATTTCCAACCTCGGACATTCTCCATCAAATTGTGGCCACCAAGTGAAAGCACTCGTCTGATGCTTGTAGAGAGGATGACAAAGAATCTGTCTACTGAGTCAATCTTCTCTCGCAAGTATGGCCTTTTGGGCAAAGAAGAGGCTCACGAGAATGCTAAAAGGATCGAAGATATGTGCTTTTCTTCTGCAGATGAGCATTTCAAGAAGGAGCCTGATGGTGATGGGAGTTCTGCTGTCCAGCTGTATGCAAAAGAAACTAGCAAGCTAATGTTGGAAGTCCTGAAGAAAGGCCCAGGGAGAACCACAGAACCAGAAGAACCTGTTATTGATGCACCTATTGAGGTTGCTGATACTGTATTTGATATATCTGGTGGCAAGCGTGCTTTTATTGAGGCAGACGAAGCAAAGGAACTTCTTAGTCCATTAACAAAACCAGGAAACTCTTACAAGAGGATTTGTTTCAGCAATAGGAGCTTTGGTATTGGTGCTGCCAATGTTGCTGGGCCAATTCTTGAGTCAATAAAAACACAGCTGACTGAGGTAGATCTCTCAGATTTTGTTGCTGGAAGGCCTGAGGATGAAGCCCTTGATGTGATGCGCATATTCTCCAAAGCTCTAGCAGGGTCTGTACTGAGATACCTGAACATCTCTGACAATGCTTTAGGTGAGAAGGGTGTCAGGGCATTCAGTGAACTGCTGAAATCACAGGCCAGCCTTGAAGAACTATATGTGATGAACGATGGTATATCAGAGGAAGCTGCAAAAGCTCTGTCTGAGCTTATTCCTTCAACTGAGAATCTTAAGGTTCTTCACTTCCACAATAATATGACTGGCGATGAAGGTGCTATGACAATTGCTGAGATGGTTAAGCGTTCTCCAAATCTGGAGAGTTTTAGGTGTTCAGCTACCAGGATAGGATCTGATGGTGGAGTGGCATTGGCTGAGGCATTAGGGACATGTAGCCGTCTGAAGAAACTTGATATCAGGGACAATTTGTTTGGTGTGGAGGCAGGGGTTGCCCTTAGCAAAACACTTCCAAAGCTTCATGATCTGGTTGAGCTGTATCTGAGTGACCTCAATCTGGAGAACGAGGGCACACTAGCAATTACGGATGTCCTCAAACATTCAGCACCTCGGTTGGAGATCCTTGAAATGGCCGGAAATGAGATAACTGCTGCAGCAGCCAAAGGTTTGGCAGAATGCTTAACAGCAATGCAGTCGCTCAAGAAGCTCACCTTGGCTGAGAATGAACTGAAGGATGCTGGTGCTGTGGCTATAGCACAATCTCTGCAAGAAGGCCACCCAGACCTGAAGGAGCTTGATGTGAGCACAAATCTGTTCCAGAGGTCTGGAGCCAGGTGCTTTGCTCAGGCAGTCACAAACAAGCCAGGTTTTGTGCTACTGAACATGAACGCCAACTTCATCTCTGATGAAGGGATTGATGAGGTGAAGGAGATCCTGAAGGGAGGCAAGAACTCGCTGGAAGTGCTCGGCTCGCTAGACAAGAATGACCCTGAGGGGGACCCGGAAGATGATGATGAAGAAGAGGATGGGGAGGACGGCGACGATGGTGAGGAAAAGGATGGGAAGGATAATGGCGATGATGGTCTGGGCTCAAAGCTGTAGGACCTGAAGGTGGAGGAGGAGGATTAGTCATGTCTAGGTGGACTAGCCCCTATCTTCGGCTACAGGTAGTAGCTTCTAAAATGGTCACTAGACAGTTTAAATTATTATCCCATAAGGAGAACTCATTTTGGCTCTATTGTTTTGAACTGAGTCGAGGTGCCAGATGGTGTAGCCTGGCGGTTTATCTGTACTCCTGCAAACTTTCATGTATTGGTACTCTTAAAATCTATGGCATATTCGCATGACATGTGTCTGCTGTGGTATCTTCCTGAACCAATGTTGTGGCTTGTGACATCTTACAAGGCTGTGCATGCATAGGATGACTCGATGATGCTGCCCTATGTCGGCACTGGCAAATTGATTTAAATTACGGTTTCCACAGAAATAATTCAACCTGAATACATTTTGCATTTACAGTGTGTACGACGGTGCTTATGCTGAATTGGACGAGGCAACGACCTAGAACAGTTCATCTTGTATTTTCCGTTATTATAGGTGACTAGGAAACATGCCCGTGCGTTGCAACGGGGGCAGGAAATCCACTCACAGAATAAAACACAAAATCTTTTTCCTTCAATCCGGCGCCGACGGTGACGCCGCCTGCGGGTGTCGTAACCCTCTTGGGGGGCCGTTGTTCGTATTTCTCCGCATTAGAGCTCCAGATGAAAACGCTTGACCTGTTGACCACTCAGTCTCGACGGAGGAGGCGATATGCGTTGTTACCCTCTTGGGGACGTCGTCGTGGAGGCTGGGTACTTCTCGACCTTTTGCCGGGGTCTTCGGTAGCAGGCCATGTTTCCTTTGTTCGTTTTTGCTTATCCTTGATCTGCTGCGTAAAGGGGTTTTCTCATCACGTTGTATCGGTTCGGCCATTGGAATTTATTTATAAGTGCGACGTAATTATGTTTCAAGAGGTATCCACCGCAAACCTTTCTACTCAACTTGGTTCGAGGGTATATAGCTCAGTTGACAATACTCTCGTCATGCAATTGGTCATTGTGGTTACAAGTTGGCTCCCGGAAGGCTTGATATCACTATGGCAAACTCCAACGCTGTCATGAATGTAAGTTAGTGCCCTCCATATCTGCCACGGATATAAATTTTGTTTTAATTTATGCAAGACCAAATCGACTTGATTTGGAAGCCAGGGCCGTTTGAAAGGAGCTGCTTTCCTGTGCAACTAAATATGCTAGTAAAGGACCAGTCACTTAAGTTTATTACATTATCAAGAAAATATTCAGAAATATTACCTGGTACATATACAGCTTCACATAGATAAGTGCCAGACATTGGTTCATCTTGTTGTAATGCTTGAGAACACGATGTACTCTCTCTGGTCGACGGCCAGCTTCCCCGTTGCAGAATCAGAAAGCTAGCTATCAGGTCACGTCCATCCACACACACGTTTACACATCATATTTAACATAGGGCAGCTAGAAATTCATTGCTTATGTCGTCTCCTCTGATATCATCTACGCCATTGGCCGTTTACTAGTTGAATTCGGCGCGGCGACACGCCGCGTCCTTTAAGAGAAATTTTATGTATGAAATGTTTTGTTATAATGAAGGAAATTCGAATTTGACAAAATTCGTCAAATATTTGTGCGAATTTGGATCTAAAATTCAGGAGTTAGATTCGACCAAACTCGAAACCGATCACGGGGATGGAACCTACTCGTCGACGCGCATATATTTCGTGTACATAATTTTTGGAAAACGCGGGGACTTTTCTGTAAAAAAATTGACAGAATTCGTCAAATGTTTGTGCAAAGTTGGATCCAAAATTGAGAAGTTAGAGTCGACAAAACTCGAAACCGTTCACGGGAGTGGAACCTACTCGGCGACGCGCATATATTTCATATATACAAATTTTGGAGAACGGGGGGACTTTTCTGCAAAAAATTTGCCGAAGTATATATTTTTTGAGAAACGCGAGGACTTTTCTGAAAAAAATGCGCGGGGACTTTTCTGAAAAAATTGACAAAATTCGTCAAATGTTTGTGCAAAGTTGGATCCAAAATCGAGGAGTTAGAGAACTCGTTTTTAGAAAACGCGTTGACTTTTCTGCAAAAAATTTTGACAAAATTCGTCAAACGTTTGTACAAAGTTGGATCCAAAATCGAGGAGTTAGAGAACTCGTTTTTAGAAAACGCGGGGACTTTTCTGCAAAAAAAGTTGACAAAATTCGTCAAACGGTTGTGCAAAGTTGGATCCGAAATTGAGGAGTTAGAGTCGACAAAACTCGAAACCGTTTTTCGGGTATGTAATTTTTTTTTACAAAATTCGTCAAATGTTTGTGCAAAGTTGGATCCAAAATTGAGGGGTTAGAGTCGACAAAACTCGAAACCGATCACGGGAATGGAACCTGCTCGTCGACGCGCATATATTTCGTGTACATAATTTTTGGAAAACGCGGGGACTTTTCTGTAAAAAAATTGACAGAATTCGTCAAATGTTTGTGCAAAGTTGGATCCAAAATTGAGAAGTTAGAGTTGACAAAACTCGAAATCGTTCACGGGAGTGGAACCTACTCGTCGACGCGCATATATTTCATATATACAAATTTTGGAGAACGCGGGGTTTTTTTTGCAAAAAAATAATAAAAAAAACTGTAGTTGCTACAGTGTGCTACGGTACTGTTCAACACTGTAGCGGAGAACAGTACCACGCGCACTGTAGCTATCTACAGTGAATTGCTGTGGGAGCTCTATTCTGGTTGTCCTTAATATAGTTAGGTAACTTAATATAGTTAGGTAATATAGGTTTGAATGTGTTGACGATTTTGTATCGCAAATTAAGAAGATAGAGTGAACAAAATTCGAAACCGATCACGGGAATGAAATCTGTTCGTCGACGCGAAAAACACAGTGTGTTTTTTCTGGAAAAAAAAAAGTGCTACAGTTCCACGGCACTGTAGCGGGAAACAGTAGCTCGCGGGTACTGTAGCTACTACAGTGCCGTCGCGCTGGCTCGCTCTGGGGGCCTGAATCTTCTTGTCCTTAATATATATAGGTAATGCCGTCTCCTCTGATCTCATCTGCGCCATTGGCCACCTAGGATTTTACCGGACGATCCTTCGTCCTAATTGCCGCTGCCGCTAATTTTCGCCACTACTCATTGTAGATTTGTCTCCTTATATGTTTTTCAAGATTGCTGGGTGAGATCATGAGATTGTCGTCATGGCATTGCAGTAGGCGTCGATGGCTTTCCGTTTTTCCGATGCCTTCACTTCTGGCTGGATCAATGGCGTCATGCAGATTCCGTCATGGACTCATGACTCCTTATATGTTTGTCAAGTCGTCCACGCCTAGAGGTCACCAAAAATTTTATGCTGGGGCATTGAAGGGGATGCTTGCAGAGTAAGATTTTCCCGTCGTGGAAAACTAAAGGCTAGATTCCTTTATGCTGGGCTGCTGAAGAAGGCGCTGCCAGCCATACCGATCGACTGCCTAGATTGACCGATTGGAAGATGGATTATATCTGCATATCATCTTCTTCCTCGTGCTTGCATGTGTTCTTGATTCCGCTCTGAAAAAATATGGTGATTCGCCAGATATTCCTGCTATGCATCGCTATCGCGTCCTCGATTCGCCGGGCTTATACTTGGTCGGATGTGCTGCTTGCGTGCTTTCAATCAGCTGCGCGTCATGGCGTCGTCGTGTTTGTTCAAGCTCTCGAGCGATGGTTTAAATATTCGTACAATGGAAATCGATCAGGCAACGGTTTCGTATCTTTTTATTTGCACATCGTACCGGACTTTCCTTAATCAATCATAGTCCAGCTTGTATACGTCTCCGTTAGAGATTGTAAAAGATCAATAAAGCTATGTAGTGACATCCTCTAGCCATGTACTGTCTACACCTTACGTATGTTGCCAAATCAGGTTTTTTTTTCTTCCTAATCTATTTGCACACGTACGAGCTCCATGCTGATTGAATTCCTATTCCTAGGAGCAGAGTCCGTATCCAACTGTCCAAATCGGTTTTTTTTCATAATTCTGCTTGCGCACGCACACGAAGGCCGGCTGTGCTTGTATTTACCTACGATCGGTGGGACATTGTATTGCTCAATCTCCACCGTTGAGATCCTTTTTTTTTTGAAACGGTGTGCTTTTTTCCTGAATTCGGGTAGGACAAGGTCACCTTAATCGGGAAAAAGAAATCACAAAAAATAACGAAACGTTTTTCTGACTTATGGGTGGCATAGGCGGGTAATTATTCACAATTTTATGAGCAAATCCAATACAACGACACACCAAACCGTGGAAGCCTTAACGCTTTTATTATTAGGTAAAGAAATGTCGTAGATCGTCATCAATACTTCCTTCGTGGCTAAGATATGATTCGGGTACCGCCTCCTCACCTTCGTTCAATCCGTTCTTCACTCCATCTCGCCTCCTCTGCGTCCCCTCGCCCAATCAAAGAGCAGCCCCCAAACCCTAATCGCTCCCCTACGCGGCTTCGGAACCATCCCGCTGTCGCCGGCTCCCTGTATTTCTTCGCCGATCCCAATTCCTTGGCTTGGCTTCTAGGGTTCGGAGATGGGCGACCACATGACCGTTTTCCGCTCACTCTGTGAGCTACGATCGATTCCCCTCTCTGTCTCGCATGAATCTACTTGTGTTGCTCGGAGGGGAAGGGGGAGATGATAGGAAATTTTTTTGGCCGGCCAGGCGAGTGTCGGGTTCTTCTGAATTTCACTTCCAGGAGAGATTTCGTTACAGGTTGATACATTGATTTTCAATGGGACAGACTAGGACGCGGTGGTAGCCTTGATGCGGGGTGTGATCCCTGTGGAAACTAGAGTATTATTAGATCGCGTTTTCCTTAGTCAGGTTCTTTCTTTTAGGGGAATCGTTTTGTGCGCATGCGTAATCTGCCCTGCAGGGTCTGTGTTGTCCATTGCCTTTGTCGAAGTGGTAACATTTTTTATGTGCCCCTTTTTGCAGGTCGATCCTCGTATGCTGAAGGCTGTCGCAATCAATCGAGCACAACAATGATCCTGATTCTGCTGTGGTTGCCGTCCTTGATGAAATCATGCCATCTATGGTAGGCTCAGTTGGAGTTCCTAGCGTCGGTCACGAAGCTGCAGTATCTGAGGACGACGTAGCCAGAAACTTATTATCATCTAATCAAAGTGTGCGTGAAACAGGAAGTTCATCATCTGCTGGTAAGTATAAATATAGAGACCTGTTGATCACTGTATGACGTAGCCTGTCGCAATATAGCACCATAAATATATTGATTCCACGAACCTGCCTTGTCAGAAACGTATCTGCTAATCATGGTGTTCATGAAACGGGAAGTTCATCATCTGCTGGTAAGCATAATTATTGAGATGGTTACATTTTATCATGGGCCCTCTGGATCCTTTTATTGATATTTTTTATCCTTACTGTAAAATTGATCTAACTGAAGATGGTTCATGCATTAGTTGTTAGCGTTGTGTAGGGATTGCGGTGTTTGGAGCTTCTGGTTTTAGGATAAGTCTGTGAGCCCAAAGCTAACTCGTGTAGCACTTAATGACTTGGGTAATGTACCGGTGACTGATTTGAAATTTAACTGTTTTTAGTGTCAAGTAAAATAATGACTCGAGGCTGTGTCAAATTCTTTCTTATGGTTGCCTTAAATTTCTATCTGACTCATTGAGCTCCTGCGGGTTTCACTTTAGCGCTAACCTGGAGACACTCCTTATCTTCAATAAGTTGCAAGAATATTTTCTCTATGATAAAGTACTCAGTTATTACCTTTCCTGTAATCTGAAGTTATGCTAATGAATTGACTATCAAATCAGGGTATAATGTGCGTGATGAAGCTAATGGAAGTGTTGATTCTGCACGATGCACATACTCTAAAGAGGTCATAACTGACATGCAAGAAAATGTAGTGGGTGAACTGGACGTAGCTCCATCATTCCAAGCGATGAGTGAGCAACTAGATTTCCTGTCCTATTATCCCCCTGAACGTAATGATAAGCTGCGTGATTTGACCCTTGAAGATCATTTGAAATCCTGTTATACCGGTAACTTAGATCATTCAGATAATCCAGTTGGATATGGTGGATCTTTATCAAGTGAATATATTGTTCAATCACCCATGGGAAAAAATGGGAATGACAGAATAAATCTTAATGTTGCACAAGTCGAAGAGCAATATTTTGAGGATAGTTCTTCGAAGTTTCCTTGTAATTATCTGGACATATGTTCCAAGACTTCTGCTCCTGTTCCCAACAGTGAAGTTTCACCTAAATTTGTCAGTATTGAAAACGATGCTTTTGCATCTGTGCTGGATTCTCCTATCCCAGACATCCGAGAATCCTTTGTTGGGTCTGCTGGAGTCCTAGTGCAGAAGGATATAAACAGTGCGGACATTGATTACAACACGCAGCAGTCAGGGCATAGAAGTGAGCATGGTGGCACGTTCTTGTCTTCTGAAAGTGATTTGATTCCTGGTCTCAGTTCTAATCACTTCGTCTCGATGGCTTCAACTCATTCAAGCCATTCTGTTAGTATTGAGTCACTTGAGGATTCCATTGCTGATGCCAAAAACAAGAAGGTACTCTATTTACAGAAACTCTCTGTGCTGACCTTTTAGAAACATTTGTTATGGGCACATTAACTTCCAGGTTCTTGCATTTTTGTATGGTTACATGCACCTGTGGGTATGTGGATTGCACTTAGTTTCTTGTTCACACCTTTCTCTTATTTTGCATGCCCACTTATTTATATTATCTTTGAAAGCATGGTGTTAATTTTCACATCTGGTTTCATGACTTGATTACTAGAAGTATGTGAAATAAAATGAAGCCTTTTTTTTTTGGTGTTTTAATAGTCTGGATTAAAACTGCTTATTAGACACGATGTGCATTCTGTTAAAAGAGAACACCCTGATTTAGAGGAACAAGTCAACCTTAATACATCATGTTTCATGCACTGACATGAACTGAACCATTAGTTGACTGCTTCGAATGGGTTGATAGCAAAAAAGGAGACTAAGAAGAATATATATAGGGGAGTGGCAGATCTAGTGTCATGAACATTCTTTTTCTGGTGTATATAAAAAAGCGTTTCAAGATTTGGCTGCATTTTTGAATCTGTAGGAGAGTGGCTGATCTAGTATGAAAATGGGCATTTGGTGTTAGATTACTTGCTGTAGTCACTAGTCAGTCCAGGCTGTAGTAGGTAATCAAGGAATCATTTTTGGCCATTGCAGTGAATACTCTGCATATTGGTCATTCTTGTGTGCTCAATCTAACATAAGAAACTTCCGCAAGTGAAACCCCCTTTCTAAGAAAACACCATTTTTGATAGTTCAAGAGATTCTGGTCCAAGGAGCCACATGAATTCACCCTGGGCTAACATGATGCAAGCTGACCTATAGCTACTTCACATTTGAACGGTTAATAGCTCCTTTAGTTTTCTACGGAGCTAAAACTACCCTGTACTTCTGTCCAAGTCACTGAATCAACCATGATTTATATGTGTTAGCTTTCTTTATAATACTTAATGTATTTGGAAATATGTGAACACTGGTTTATCTAAGAGCTGAAATACACTCTGTATATTATAAATTTATAATGGCTGCTTTGCCAATTGCTGTTTTAGTCGAATACTTAATCTTGTGTTGTGGCATAATGCAGAACGATCTGTTACCCTCACTTGAGCTGGTTACGAAGATGATAGAGGATGTAGAACTTCTTGAAGAAAAGGCTAAAGTGGCCAAGCGTGAATCATCTATTGCTGGTACAAGCATTCTCACGAAAGTTGAGGAGCTCAAAGAGATGTTGAATCATGCAAAAGAAGCAAATGATATGGTTTGCTCTTTTATCCCCCTGATTAATTATTATTTTATGAAAGTGGGAATACCTAGCCTGAAGGAATCTGATCATTTGCTCTATATACAGCATGCTGGTGAGGTTTTCGGTGAGAGGTCTATTTTGACCACGGAGGCACGTGAGCTCCAATCTCGACTTCAGAGGCTGTCAAAAGAGAGGAATAGTTATCTAGTTGTGATTGAAGAGTTACATTGAGTTGCAAGTTTAGTTGGATTATTAACTTTGACCTGAATCTAAACATGGTCTGCAAATTTGATCTACATAGATACAGCAAACTCTTGAGGAAAGATTGGCTGCTGCACAACATGAATATGAAGAGGCTGAGAAGGAAAAGGTTGAAAAGGAAGCTTCGGCTCAGGCACTACTTAGCAAACAGGAAAAGGAGATGAATTCCATTGTTGAAGAATAGCTGAGGAGAATTTGAAGGTTTGAGCGTGCAGCCTTTACATTATTTTGCTGTTTTATCTGTGTTATTTTCATGTTCCCTAAGTTATGTTGCTTTATGTTTGATACTCCCTCTGTCCCACAATATAAGACGTTTTGACAAGCTAAAATAGTTTGCCAAAACGCCTTATATTGTGGGACAGAGGAAGTACTGATTATAACTATTTACTCAGTCTCATAAATGATTTTATCGAGTTCATCCACGTCTTATCTTTTAGTACTGCTAGAAGTACGAATAAACTTTGTTCGGTTTCAATTGTTAATGTTGCTTTGTATTGTTTGGATGAGCAGCTGAAGGACTTCTTCGTTGAGCGGGGTCGAATTGTGGATACACTGCAGTAAGTTCTCATTTAATGTTTGCTTCTTTGGCATCACTAAACTGTATCATTCAGTATTATATCATCCTATAGCTTATTTTACATAATTATATCAAATAGAATAATTGATGACCTTTTGGAACGATCTTTGATCACAAATATACGCCTACAACTTTGAAAATCAAAATAGTGCTTATGTAGTTTGGTTATAAAATCAGTATAATAGTCTTCCTATTGACATTGTAAATCAGATAATTCTTGTGTAGTACTCTTACATAAATAATGTTTAAGAGACTGCAGTCAAACTTCCCTATGTGGACAACTAATATACAGAAGAGCTATCGAAGTTGGTTAGGTGAAAATAGCCCATTTGATTTTTCATGTAAAATATTTCCACGAAATTATGTTACCAACATATTAGTAAAAACGATAGCCATCAAGTTCATATTGGGAACTCTGACAGTGTCTAAAACATTAATTATTCTGGATTTTCTTTTTGTTATTTAGTGTGATGCTTGTAACTGTTCAGATGTCATTTCTGAAGTACCAGTCAGCTAATTCTAAATTATTTATATTAAGGATGTTAAATCTAGTGGAGTACTGCAATTCTTATATCGTTTTCCTTATGCAGAGGTGAGATGGCTGTTATCTGTGAGGATGTGTCGCAACTCAAGCGAATAGTGGATGAGCGCTTATCATGGAGCAAGTTGCAGCGATCAACAATGTCAAGTCTTTCCTCTTCGCTGCATTCTTCGCTTCACAAGAGCGGGAGTTCGTCGGATAGGACTGTTGAAGCAGTTGAGTCTACAGATAAACATACAGTCGCTGAAGGTGCAAGGCCAGTTGTTGAAGACTCAGATGTTGACGAGAGAATGGTTGAAATGATAGATGGCTGCGACAGCGAAGGCACAGGTTGGGTGGTTGAAGACAATGGCAAGCAGGGGGGTTCCAACGAGGATGGCTGGGAAATTTTGAACTGAAGATGCCTGAAGATTGGCAGTATTGCCTAAGAATCCTCCATAAATAGCAGATGAGGGATAATAATCATTTAATAAACTGCCTACCTGTCTTTGTTTTGGAGCTAATTTAGCGACTTACGATTCTGGGACTTGCCGTAGACTGGCAGTTGCCCTTTTTGTGAGCCGATGAAACAGCAGTATTTGAGATAAGTTCAGATGGTGCTGACATGTTATGTACATACTAAGATGTCGGCTTATAATATATAAAAATGGTGATTAGTATGATGCCAATGCCAGCTTATTATACAGTCGTGTCTCTCAGGACTATCTGTCAGTAAGGCGTATCGAATATTTTCTTGCCTTGTACTTAAACTGAAATGCTTTCACTATTTTTTGTTGCAGACCTGCCATAGGGTGGCAGCACTGCAGCACTTTAACCGCGTTTGCATTGAGACCATGTCACCGTCAGAAGGGTTGAAAGTTGAAACATCTAGATGGGTTTGCTCTCGCCATGTGGTTAGCAATTAGTAGTACTCACACACACCAAATATAGCATTTGGATAGAAGATAGCCTTAGCAACAGACGACGAATGGTAAATACGGTTTACACGGTTTCAGCTTAGTTCATTTTTCTACTAAAATGGTAGTGGGGATTAGCTTTGCAAAAGGAAATGAACTACGTCCACCAGCCGGTTTCCCACGGCTTTCACCGGGGTCAGATCTGCACGCCCCTAAGGGCGTCGTCCCTTCCAGTGTCGACATGGACCCTATGTTACGACGGTGTGTTCTCAACTTCTCATGGGCTTGGTCAGACAAGGTAATGTGTTGCATGTCCGTGACATTCCTAAAAGAGTTGGAACAGCTAACTACAATCTCAAGGTCTTTCCTAGTCAACCGGGCATGGTCAATACAGTCAACAATAGTCTAAGTTTCAAAGAGCCATGTTCAACAATTCAGAGCGAAGAAATGAAATGAAAACCAAAGTTCAACAAGTCAAAGAGCGAAGAAATGAAATGAAAACCAAAGAGAAGAAGCATTAGGATAGAAGGATACTTTGGTTAGTCTATCATGGACTATGCACCGCCCCTCTTTTCTAACTTACATTTGCCAAATTCCAAAACTCCCATAGCCTACAAAATTCCTAACTAGGAAAGGGCTAGACAAGTTCGTGACAAAGAGCTCTCTGTTACCGATTTCGTGGAGATCATGACAATTTAGATCAACGTCGGGAAAGAGGGAGACTAGAGAAGACACATGGGAAGTTCCCAACGCCCAAGTCTCATTAGTCTAGCATCTTCTTAAGATCTATTAGAAAAACATCGTTATGTCAACACTCGCAAAGTGTACAGCAGCCTTCGCTATAAGGCGAAGCTACACGTCCTATTATAAATCGACAGATTTAACCTGCCCGATTTCACACGGGTAGAAGAAACTGTGTTTGATGTTAATAATCGCACACGGTTCATATTCTACCGTGTGTAATGTTGTATTTGCTATTTTGGGGTCCATCACACATGTTTTCATGGAAATAATCGTGTATGGCCTATTTGCTATGCTTGTGGGAACAAAGCGTGTGCAGCTTTTCCCCGCATCGCAAATGCGCAGGAAATAATGGTCGTGTGTGTTGATTTCTTGCCAAATTGTATTCTTGGTTTTCACGCAACACATGTTTACCACTCACTTGACCAGTTACACAAAGTTGTCCTTGAAACCATAATGAATCTTCATCCTTCTGAGTGAATATTGATGTTCTTCCCTCTGAGATTCGTCCAACTTGTATATATCTTTTTTTTGTCTATTAGTAATGTTTTGCTATACATCCACATTTATCTCTCCCATAATTACCATTGCTACTATGCTTCCAATCTATTTGCCTTCCTAGAATTGTATCCGAGCTTGTGCTATTTCTTTCCGCAATTCTCTAGGTAACTTTCTGCCTACTGACATGTTGTAAGTAATATTTGTCTCAAATCGTCTAATTTAATTTTTCCCGGAGGGCACTTGATTATAAAATCATAATCCTTAATCAATTCCAATCATCTTCATTGCCTCATGTTCTACTCCTTTTGAGTAAAGAAGTATTTCATCCTCTTATGATTCATATATAGCTCACGTTTGATTCCATATAGAAAATGTCCCCAACTTTTCAGCTCAAAAGCTACTATTGCAAGCTCGATATCGTGTGTCAGATAATTGACTTCATGTGGCATCAACTGTCTTGATCAAGAAGAAATAAATTTCCGATCTTGCATCAGTACACATCATAATCAATTCTTGGATGCATCACAATATATTGTATAATCCTTCCCGATCTCCGTCAATCCTAACAATAGTGTTGTTCTTAATATGTACTTTAGCTCTCGAAAACAAGTTAGTCATTGGTCCTGCTGTCTTGGAAAATCCCTCCGATGAATCTTCTATAGTACCCTGCCATTTCAAACAATCCTTTAGTTTCAGTTGTGCTCTTTGGTGCTTGTCATTCTAGTACCTACTTTGTAAGGATTCTTCGAGTACCTGCTTTGTAAGGATTCACTGCTATCCCTTTCTTATTGACCATCACATGACCAAGTAATTTCACTTGTTCTAACCAGCATTCACATTGTTGAATTTGGCATAGAGATGATGCTCTATTAAGATCTTAACCACTATAGTCAGGTTTTGACATGTTCTGATTTGTTCTTTGAGAAGACAAGTATAATATCAATGAATATTACCACAAACTTGTCCAAGTACAACATGAAAATCTTGTTCATCCAGTTTATGAATATTGATGGTGCATTGGTCAATCCAAATTCTACAACTAAGTACTCCGGATGTCCATATCTAGATACAAATCTGGTCTTCAGAATATCTCCTACCTTCATATGAATCTGATGATAACCAGAACTCAAATTGATCTTTGAAATACTCTTGCCCCCTTGACTTGATCAAACAGATCTTGAATTCTTGGCTATGGATACTTATTCTTGATAATTACATTGTTCAAATTTCTCTAATTTGTACACATTCTTCCGCCTCCATCTATTTTATAACAAAATATCAGGGGTGCTCCCCACGGAGATATACTTTCTCTAATGAACCATTTTCTTCCAACTCATCTAACTACTCTTTCAGTTCCACTAATTTCTTGGGTCCTATCCGATATGATGGTTGTACTTATCAGTGTGAATGGTAAACTGAATCTCTCTATCCGTTGGCATCCCTGTAATTCTAATGGAAACACAACTCTGAAACTCTTACCACTGTTTTTTTTAATTTTTACCTACTTCAAAGTATTCAATTGCAACTCTGCCTGTCACTAAATATGTCGCCCCCCTGGTAAACTAAACGTACCTCTCCTAGTCTCGTAAAAAACGCAGTGTTCTCCTCATAATCTATCTGAAATACATGGTTGGATAACCAATCCATGCTCAGAATTAGTGCTATATCTGATCCACATTGTATACACAACTACATATATTGATCATCTGTTCTACTTTCACTTGCGTAACTAAATAGTTACTACCGCAGACAAAAGTGATAGGTGTTTCTCACTGATGACATCTAATTTCAAATGCATCAATGAACAATGATAGAGGTGTTTCCAACATGCAACTTAGCTTTTGAATGTAGGGAAGCTAACATATAAGCTCACAAGTTAGCTAAAAAAATCTTGGCTTAGATCAGGGTCTTTATGTCTAGTTGTGTCTCGACACACACTCGATTATTTTTTATCACGACTATGAACCTTTTTATCGAGAGTACTTCAAGGCGTATCATATCTTTATAGAAATCAAATATAATTACAAGCAATTACTACTCGCTGCAAACAACGAGCGTTCTATGAACTCCACGCTGCAACTACAATACAAAACCGATGTCCTCATAGCCACGTCAGACACACGCGAAAAATAAAACTCTAACTAAACTCCCCTTGTCAACCTGATTAATTATAAAAGGATGGTTGGTTAGGGTTTTTTTTTTTACTTTTGACTTTGGCTTATAAGTCACAAAAGCACCTAGATAGGTGCTTTTGCCTTTTGGCTTTTGACTTATACCATAGTGCAACATAAGGCAAAAAACCAAAAGCCAAAAGCACCTATTTAGGTACTTTTTAGGCTTATAAGTCAAACCCAAAAATCAAATAAAAAGCTTAACCAAACACCGTTTGATCGTTTGATCAAAAGACTGGGGTTCTTTAAAAAGAAATAGTAGGCATGCAAGTGGCCAGTCCAACGGAGAGGGCAGACGTCCGCTAGGCACTGCTGTTAGTTCATGATCAGCAACCTGATAAGCTAATCGTTAAGAGAATCAGTTAAATATAGAACGTGGCGGACAGATATTTTAGTCGGATCGGGCGTCCATCTACATGCCTAAGAAATAGCGCGCGTACCCCTTGGATATATGCAGGGACATTTCCCTTGATTTCTTTCGAAATAGAAATCAGAATTGCTAATTCTCAGTCACCCTGACTACCGTTAAATCTGGTGTGCTACGATTCGTGCTCCCTGTCCTTGCTTTGTGCTGTCGCTGACTGGGAGCGACGCAGCTTTTTTTTCCGCCGGTGTGGCCTGTTGTCGTTTGTGGGCTGTTGCTGCTTGCTTTGCACGGTATGGGCTCCAAAGGGTTTGTTACGTTCTTTTCTTTTTTTCTTGTTAGTGCGCCAAGTGCATGGGCTGCTGTTTCCTGGCTGGGTGTGGGCTTTTCTGTTGGGTGCTCATGCGAATCAAGACATCGAGCAACCATCCAAGAGAGAAGCTGCAAGGAGCACTGGGGTGCACACTCCTCTTATTTATTCTTATGTATTTTTTGCATTGTTTTCTGTATGAGATTGCGACTGATCATTTGTAGCCTCTAGTGATACAATACATTTATTTAAAATAAATGGAAGAAAAGTATGTCGTCAGTCTTGTTTTTTATTTTTGTTATTTACTAGTGGTATAGTACACGTAGACATCTGGTATTTTCTTTCATGTTCTTCTACTATTTTTCATTCGTGTTGCTAACCATGGTTGAGGCTTTATTTGATTCATTTTTTTTCTTGTCATTTGTTCGTTTTACACTTTATGCTCAGTTTTATGTTTAGATTGTTTTTCATTTTATTGTACTCCCTTTTGTGAATTATTTCTCACTATTTGGTAATAATTTTCATGCACTAGCGGTTTCTTAGAAAATGTACTAGTGTTTTTCCCTTTTGTTTTTTCACATGGATTTCTTTTTCATAAATTTTCATAGTTTATTTCTTTTCATTTTGTGCATAACCAACTATACAAGATGTGCTATTACATAGAGCGTGATAGCTTTATTTTCATGTTGTTAACTTTGTTTTACCTTTTTTAAGTTTAAATACTTTATATTTAGCCTATCAAAATCCTTGTCCATTTAAAAGGTTTATTCTCAAAAAAAAAACTATTACTTTGTTAATTTTAAACATTGGTATGGGTTTTATTAATTTTAGTACGACCAAGATTTCAGGTTAGCGATCGGTCGACTCTTGAACATTTAGTTTTTCTACCACGAACGGTTTTTACAATTTAGTTGAAATTGAGTTTTTCTGCAACCCACCAGTTGCAAGGTAGTTGTAACTGGGTTTGGTTTTTCTCCACGGACCAGTTGCAAGATAACTCGCCACAGGTTTTTTTTTCACCCCAGTTGCGAGCTAGTTCTAACTGCTTATGCTATGCCTAGTTCCAAGCTAGTCGCAACTGGGTTTTTTCCAACGACCAATTCGTTAGCTAGTCAAAACTTGTTGTTTTTCCCCTTTGCAAGCTAGTCGTAACTGGTTTTTTTCCACGACCAGTTGCAAGCTAGTTGCAACTGGTTTTAGCTAGTTGTAACTGGTGGTTTTTTCACAACCAGTTGTAAGCTTAGTCGTAATTAGTTTTTTTCTTCATGACCAGTTGACCAGTTGCATGCTAGTCGTAACTGTTTTTTTTCACAACCAGTTACAAGCTAGTCGTATCTGGTTTTTTTCCACGACCAATTGCCACCTAGTCGCAACTGTTTCCAAGCTACTCGCAACCGGTGGTTTTTCCACGACCAGTTGCAAGCTAGTCGTAACTGGATTTTTTTACATGACCAGTTGCAAGCTAGTCGTGACTGGTTTTTTTTTCACGACCAGTTGCAACACTAGTTGCAAGCTAGTTGTAACTCGTTTTTTCAACGACCAGTTGCAAGCTAGTTGCAACTGGTGGTTTTTTCCACGACCAGTTGTAAGCTAGTCGTAACTGGGTTTTTTTCACGACCTGTTGCATGCTAGTTGCAACTGGTTTTTTTTCACTACTAGTTACAAGCTTGTCGTATCTGGTTTTTTTTCCACTACCAGTTGCAAGCTAGTCGGAACTGGGTTTTTTTTCACGACCAGTTGCAACCTAGTCGTAACTGTTTTTTTTACGACCAGTTCCAAGCTAGTCGCAACTGGTGGTTTTTCCACGACCTGTTGCAATCTAGTTGTAACGGGTTTTTTTTCACGGTGGTCAGTTGCATGCTAGCCGCAACTGGTTTTTTTCCACGAGCACTTACAAGCTAGTCGTAACTGGGTTTTTTTATTGTCGCTGGTTTAGGCAAAGTTTAGTCAAAATTTTGCATAAGCCTTCCCTAAAGTTGCGACAATTAAATCGGACAGAGTGAGTATTTGATTTTTTTGTTAGTACTTTTAAATAAAGGAAAAAAATAAATAAACATATGAAAGAGATAACGAAAATGAAAAAAAAAACTTGCTAGAAACATACACGTACACAATAGCGGGCCCATCAATGTTCAATGTGTTGCCACAAATAAAAAAAGTGGTAAAATCTAGTTAGCCCCAAAACAAAGGCCCGTGGGTCAAGGAAAGGAGCTCGTATGTTAGAGCATCTCCACCGGGGGCCTCCAAATGACCCCCCCCCCAAAGGCCCATTGGGGGTCCGGACGGCCAAAAACGCCGCTAGCGGCACCCCCCAAAGGGTCGCACCGAGCAAAATCGTGTCCGGCACCTCCAAACTTGGAGGCCCTCTCGAGGGTGCCGGACATGGGGGCGGACAAGCGCCTGATAGGGCTGGCCCGCCCGTCATAGAGACAGTGTGGGGACCCCGGACTAGCTGTCCGAAATACCCGATTATGCTTAACACAACGATTCCGTGATCAGTCTGTCGTTGCACATAATCCAAACTGAGTACCAAAGTTTACATCCATTATAATACCGAATTCAAAGTCTTACACATACGGTCATACAGAGTAAGTCTTACATAGGTGCCTTCATGGGCCACACCAATTTATTCAGCGGAAACTAAGGCGTAGTAGACAGATACATCCTAACGGCAACAACCCGACAGGCATCTGACTTATGAAGATCCCTAGGTCGCGTAGTGGGCGCCATACTCCTCCTCAACATAGTGCTCCTCCTCATCTGGCTAAGACAATAGCCAGGGACGAAACCAATATGAATACAATTTGGAATTGTACTCGCAAACTACCCCAACATAAACATGCATTAGTTTTCATTTTATTTCACCAGACTTTTTACTTATTAAAAATATCTCTATATCTTTGTTAAAAAGATAAGAAGAATCTTATAATCTTTCTTTCAGAAAATCGACATTTTATTTATTCCACCAAAACTCCTCCTTTAACCGACCATACCCCTTCATGGTCAATTCACATCCAACAACTTCATACCGATCCTTTGGTAGAGTTGTACCAAACACATTTTTCACCTCCTTTTCTTTTTAAAAACTAAAAACGTTTCAAAACTTGCACATAGGTCTAAGTAGGGTCTTCCAACTGTCTATATCCGAGGACTCGGCAATTCGAATAGTTTTACACTCTGCAGAGGTAGCACGCTTTTCCCACATCCATCCGACAACTCATCGTGTCAGCCACATCCTGCCATACCAGGTGTATGCGGAGTTGAGTCACCGGACATAGCCTCTCATTTGCTCATGCTAGTACAGGACCCTGCCGCTATGACACTTTTCATCGACGCCTAGTCCAGCTCATCCGTCGATGGCCCTAAGTGTGAGGACTCGTAGTTCTGCCCGGCGGTTTATGGTGGAACCTTCTATCCTCCACCAACGTGCGAGGACCCAAGTCAGGGGTAGGTCACCGAACCATCCCCTCATGGAACGGAGTCATCTCCGTTGTTGAGGTATCCCGTACTAATATGAGCAAACTACATGACTAAGCCCCGTTCCCATATGGGGGTAAATGTGGTCGCACAGGGTATCGGCTGGTCGACGTAAGTACAAAGACACAATGTGCTTTTTGTCAAAAACCACCATTCTCCATTTCTCCACTTCAACACCGACATCTCGGCATACCATAATTAATCCAAGGATTTTCAAAGGCCTATAGTTTGATATAAACTACTCCTGTTTCTACATAGGGTAGCAAAATAGTTTTTCATATATTTTGAAAAGGTGTTTAAAAACCATAGTTGCATCATGAGTAAAACATGTAGTCAAAGTAGTTGTATATATTTATGTGCATGGTCAGAGAGTAGCTTGCCTTGCTCAGCAAAGTTCCCGGTGTCTTGCTAGCACATGCTTGATGAAGACTTCTCCAAATGCTCCCCCACACTCCATTATGGGAGAGCCTCGCTAAGTTCCGTCTTCATGTCTTCATTGCTCCTGCTGTTCAAAGTATTCCTCCTCCTCGCAAGTCCCGGCAACGATCTCGTCTAAACGTCGTAAAAGCAAACAAGTACAAACAATCACCACACTACTCAACCAAACATCACAAATTTACAATCTTAAACTCTACAATAGCTACTGTAACACACAAGGCAAAATAAATGAGTTCAATTTTACTTGAATTAATCATAATTCCTATATGGTTTGAATATGGCAGAAACTAGTTACATAAGTTTTATGGCACCATTTAATGTGTGTAGATCACAAAATTACAAACTAAAATTCTACAGATAGCTACTGACATCTAGAAGACAACACAATTGGATTTGATTCAATTTGAGTTATCAAATTCCCTACACAATAGTTTTATTCCAGAAGCTTGTTTAACAAGTTTTATCTACTGCCTAAGTTCTGTTGGTCAATAAATTAAATCCATTTAGGGATAACTAGCACTGATTAAATGTGATCTAACAAAATTGGTCCTAACTCATTTGGATTTAACATGAATTAATAATAATTGTTACAGTACAGAAGGGTTTACTAATTTTAATCTATTACTAAACAATTACTGTTGCTTAATTAATCTACAAAATTAGGGGAGCTAAGTGGTCATATTACTAAGCTAACAAAATTTGATCTACAATATTTGGACTTACAGAGTATCAGAAACAAACAAGTTTGTGTTTTAAACCTTCTGTGGAACTTTAATTTCTATGCATTTTTTATTAATCTAAACAAGGTGAAACTAATTTGGTTGGATAAACAATTTCATAAGCTATCCAGAGAAATTTGGTTTGATTAATTTGGACTTTTAGATCTCGAGATATTGATTTTCAAAGTTGGATCCAGTACTGAGTTTTCAGTGATTTAAATCTAAATAGAAATTCGGAAAACATCTCTCAGTGGATAATGTTGAAATCCCTGATGGGTGGGGCCTACCCGTCAGCGAACCAGCAGAGAGACATCTCCCGCGCTAATTAAGTTTAAAACACTGACAGTGGGTCCCGCTTGTCAGCCTCCTAGTCTAACCGCGAAGTGGTACGCAGCCGTAAATCTAAGATCTAACGGTCCAGATTCAAAGGCGACGACGGCGACCTCTTTTGGGTGGCGCTGCCAAGCCCGTGATGGCTACGGTGGTCGGAGGCTCACCTAGGGTGGCTTGGGGGTGGTGGAGATGACGCAGATCGACGGCGGAGGCTCGGGAAAGCTTCTGGGCGGACGCGTGCTTGCTGGAAGTGACCGGAGCATTGGCGGCGAGCTTGTCTCCTTCCTCGGGCGTGCGCGAACTCCGGTGAACTCCTGCGTGGCTCCTGGGCATGGGACAGAGGGAAAATGGACGCGGGTGAGTGCGGTGAGGTTAGTGCGTCGATCCAGCTAGGAAAAAGAGGGGTGGGAGTAGCAGCACGGCATTGCCGTGGTCGTCGTCAACCTCGGGCACGGCCGAGCTTGAGCACGGCCACGAGCAGCAGCAGCTCCACCGCAGTGGCTCCGCCCTCCTAGTGGTGCATGAGGGAGTGAGGCATGTGAGTGGTGGTCAGAGGCATGGCGTGGAGAGAAAGGAGAGGGATCAGTGTGCTTATATGGACAAGGTCCGGTCCATGGTGGTCACGGTGTAGGAGGGGTGCAAAGGGTGGAAGAGCACGCCATTGGTGGCAGTGTTGTGCATCCACGGCATGGGGATGGTGTTAGGGGGCAGAGAGGGAGGAATGGGTCGCTGACGAGCTCTCCCGCGAGCTCGGGGTAGGTGGTGACGGCCGTCAGTGCACACACGGTGCTCGACGGATGGATAAGCACGGCTGCAGGTCTCCGGTGGTGGCGTCGCCGTGTCCGTGGTGTAATGGAGAGGATGAGGAACTGCTGGGTCGAGCGATGTGTGCTGGGAGGTTGAGGTGGCGCAGAACGACGCCAATGTCCATGCGCGGCCACGGGCGCGCGCGCGCTCTGGTGCAGAAGGTTCCCAGGTGCTCTCCCCCTGATCAAAGAACGTGGAGGGACAGAGGGAATGGACGGAGCGGTGCAGAGCCAGCTCGGCGTCCACGCTTGTCCTCTCCACACGAGTGCACACGGGTGTGCACATGAGCTTGGACAGCTCCAATGGCTACAGTCCAAAACGACGAACTCACACGTTTTCTTCTCTCCCTGGCGTGTGAGAGAGATGAGAGAGGTGAGAGGGAGTGAGAGGGATGAGTGTTTTGTTGAAATTTGCTCGAATTCGAGCTGATCAAATTCGGATTTGGGATAGTTCATCCCTGTCCACAAGATGTTCGACACAATGGCTGAACCAAATCCAAATTTGAATTTCTATGAATTATTTTCATATTTTGCTTCATATAGATTTATCAAGATTTGTGGTCCTGTTTTGGGTATTTATTTTGTAGGATTACCTTGGCACATTTGATGTTTTCAATATATAAAGAAAGATATAGGATTTTAATTTTAAGTTCTTGAAAATATTTATTTGAGAGAGAAAAGTAATAGGAATAAAATGGGAGTGATTATTTCATCACATCTCTGAATTTTATGTGAGAGAATATTTATTTCCATGTTTGGCTGATTTGGTATATCAAGGCAATGAGTGTGATGATTTCAAATTTTATTTTATTTTTACTCCAAGTTTTTAATTTAGCACAAACAAGCAATGCAATCAACAAGGTACCATCAGCACTTATTATACAGCAAAAGTTTTTGTTGATCCCAAATTTTTGACTAATACACTGATTACAATTTTGGGATGTGACAGATCCTTCTCCCCTTAGAATAAATCTCGTCCTGAGATTTGGTAGGCTTAGGTACTAAAAATGTTTGGGAATTCACTTCTAAGATAGTCTTCACGTTCCCAAGTCGCCTCCTCTTCGGAGTGGTTTGTCCACCGGACCTTGTAGAACTTGATTTTGCGACTCCGAGTGAGACGAACATCTTCGTCTAGAATCTTGACGGGTCTCTCACGATAAATCAGGTCATGGTTTAGGTCGATGGAGAGGTGGTCGATGTTCTTGAAAACGTCGGGCTGGTCTGGAACTTCAAGACACTTCCGGAGCAGGGAAATGTGGAAGACATTGTGAAAGTCTGATAATTCTGGGGGCAACTCCAGCTGATAGGTACTTCTCCTCGATGGGCAATGACCTTGAAGGGCCAATATACCTTGGCGCCAATTTTCCTTTGACATGGAAACGTTGAATTCCCTTGAGTGGTGTCACTCGGAGATGAACATAATCTCCGATGTTGAAGGTGATATTGCGGCGCTTGGGGTCAGCGTAGCTCTTCTGACGGGATTGAGCAGTTTTGAGATGCTCATGGATAAGTTGGACTTGTTCTTCAGCTTCACGGAGGTGATCTGGCCCAAACAGTTTTCCTTCTCTGGTTTCAGACCAATTCAGAGGAGTACGACACTTCCTGCCGTAAAGTACTTCAAACGGGGCCATTTGCAGACTGGACTGATAGCTATTGTTATAGGAGAACTCTGCAAACGGAAGGCAGTCTTCCCATTTGGAACCATAGGATAGAACATATGCACGAAGCATGTCCTCCAATATCTGATTCACTTGTTCGGTCTGGCCTACGGTCTGGGAGTGATAGGATGTGCTAAAGGATAACTGGGTCCCGAGGGCTTCGTGAAGAGATTTCCAGAACCTTGAAGTGAATTGCGTGCCTCTATCAGATACAATCCTTTTGGGTACTCCGTGTAGGCTTACTATTCGGGAGATATACAAGTCTGCCAGTTGACTTCCCCGATAAGTGGTGTTGACTGGAATGAAATGGGCAACCTTGGTCAGTCGATCAACTATGACCCAGATTGAATCATGGCCTCGGTTGCATCTCGGCAGTCCGGTGATAAAGTCCATTCCAATTTCATCCCACTTCCATTTAGGAATTTTCATAGGTTGGAGTAATCCAGCGGGTCACTGATGCTCAGCTTTGACTCGCTGACATACATCACACTTGGCCACGAAAGAACCAATCTCTCGCTTCATCCCATGCCACCAAAATCTCTCACGGAGGTCTTGGTACATTTTTGTTCCACCGGGGGAATTGAGTAAGGTGTCTCCTGTGCTTCCTTCAGGATTAATTCCTTAAGTTCTTTGACATTTGGTACACAGATGCGGTCATTGAATCGCAACACTCCTTCAGCATCTTCGGTAAAACCAGGTGCTTTACCGAGAGAGATCTTCCTTTTAATCCCTTCAATACTCTCATGATCTTTTTGGGCTTCCTTGATTTGATCCATCAGGGTCGGGGCTAACTCAAGATTGGCAAGATAACCATGGCTAACAAGCTCTAGTCTGAAATCTTTGAATTTCTTGAACAAGGTTGGTTGCTCGGCTTTGATCAAGGCAGTCAGGGTACAGGGTTTGCGGCTAAGGGCATCGGCAACCACGTTTGCTTTTCCGGGGTGATAATGGATTCCAATAACATAGTCCTTGATTAGTTCCATCCATCTTATCTGTCTCAGGTTCAACTCCTTCTGGGTGAAGATATATTTCAAACTCTTATGATCCATATAGATCTCTCAGCGATGTCCCACAAGATAGGGACGCCACGTCTTAAGAGCAAGAACAACAGCAGCTAATTCTAGATCATGGGTTGGGTAATTCTCTTCATGCGGTCGCAGCTGTCGAGATAGATACGACACAACTTTTCCTTCTTGCATCAGAACACAACCAAGTTCGAGGCGTGATGCATCGCAATACATGTCGAAACTATTGGTGACGTCTGGCATGATTAGGACGGGGGCGGAGGTCAGCCTCTTCTTTAGTTCTTGAGTTCTTGTCCTTTTTCAACAGTTGGGTCATGGGCTTGGCTATGCTGGAGAAACCTTCAACGAACTTGCGGTAGCAACCCGCTAGTCCGAGAAAGCTTCGGATTTCCGTCACACTGGTGGGTGCTTTCCAGTCGACGATGGCTTGGGTCTTCTCCGGGTCAACAGAAATTCCTCCCGCTGACACTACATGTCCAAGAAATGCCACTTCACTAAGCCAAAACTCACACTTGCTGAGCTTGGCATACAATTTGTGCTTTCTGAGGGTCTCCAAACTTAGACACAGGTGTTCAGCATGCTCTTCTTCGGTTTTAGAGTAAATCAGGATATCATCGATGAAGGCTACCACGAACTTGTCAAGGTACTCCATGAAGATCTTGTTCATGAGATTCATGAAATAGGCGGGGGCATTGGTCAGGCCAAAGGACATAACAGTGTACTCAAATAATCCGTAGCGGGTGGTGAAGGCTGTCTTGGGAATGTCTGTCTCTCGGATTTTCTACTGGTGGTATCCTGTCCGAAGATCGATCTTTGAGAAGACTCGGGCTCCGTTCATCTGATCGAACAGATCCTCGATCTTGGGAAGAGGGTACTTGTTCTTAATGTTCATGTCATTGAGCTTGCGATAATCCGCACACAGGCATGTGGTACCGTCTCTTTTGTCCACAAAAATAATGGGTCATCCCCAAGGTGATGCACTTGGATGAATAAGACCTTTGCTAACCATATCAGCCAACTGCTTCTTCAATTCAACCAGTTCTTCTGGATTCATCCGATAGGGTCTCTGGGATATTGGGGCTATTCCAGGAATGAGTTCAATCACAAACTCAATATCTCGGTCAGGTGGCATACCTGGCAATTCTTCAGGGAAAACATCCTTGAATCGGTGAACCACACGGATCTCATCTAGGCTTGTCCGAGCTATACCTTCATGGCAGCTTGGTCTGGAATGGCTTATCTCAGAAATATACTCTACTTCGGCTCCACTATCCGAAATGAGAGAAACAACTCTTCTGGCACAATAAATTCGGCCTTGATACTTGGCTAACCAGTTCATGCCGAGTATGACATCTATGCCTGGGGCTCCTAAGATGATTAGGTTGGCTGTAAATTTTTCTCCTCCGATCTCTATGGGGATTTCGGAGCAAAACAAATTGGTTTCAGCTGAGGACACTGGGGTTTGTATTGGCATGGCACTAGTACAGAACGACACATCGGAAACGGGCCAAAAACCCCTTCGGCAACGGAGAAAGGGTCCGTGTCCCCGCGTCCGTGACTGATGTGAAGGACCTCATCGGGAACGGAGGCAAAAAACCGTCACCGATGAGGCATAAGTTGGCTACGGTTGCCGACCAATCTCCGTTTCCGATGTATCGGTGCATCAGTAACAGAGATTCTATTTTACTCGTTTGCATTGAGGTTTCTTCAGAAGCCTACAGCAGCAATGCGGTTGCCAATTGACATTCAAAATCTCACAACGGAAGCACAAAGTTGCTAGCAAATCCATTCATAACGTATATAAGAATTGTCATCATTACATAGCATCAAAAGATGAGTTACACATGCCTCGCTAATCCTAGCATTCTCATGCCTCCCTAAACTTAACTTTTATGACACTCCACTCTTCTCCAGCTCCACCTTCTTCCTCAGTTCCGAAGCGCTGAAAACGGAATTCGACCTAGCAAAAGACTCGAGTAGCGGTTTCATGCTTCTCCAAATCACATATGTAGCCAAATTGCTACACACATACACAAAATAGATGAGAAACTAAAAACAAGAAACCACACCGAGCTCGCAAGTCTCCTTAGCAAACTAACCTTGCCAAATTCTTCGTACTGAGGATTGCTCCATCTTGGACGGTGTCACCAAAATATAATAACGTCACCGCTGTGACATTTCGGCCACACTGTCCATGACATTCTTAATTAAAAAAGTGTTTTGAACAGTGCAGCGAAATGTCACAACAACGATGGTTCACGGATATGATCCCACTTTGTATTTAGCTCTTTTAAAACTTGTTTGGATCTGCATGGCGCTTGTGCATATAAAATACATGGATGTCTAGTTAGAAAAGAGCCAAATATGATGCTACATGACATAAATACAATTTAAAATGAAAACAGTTTACACCTTAAGCGCCTATATCCATGTGCTTGCTGTCCGATCGAAACGATTTGGAGGCAGAACTTGAAGGTGATGTTACCTTCAATTGCCTCACCATTTTTATGCATTGTCGCCGAAATATACTATTACTTCATACACTAGCTACACAAAACCATAACGAGGATTAGCACATTGACAAAGGGCTGAAATTAATCTATTCATCATCGGTAGTACTAGTAGTGAGGGATCTATTCATCATCGGTAGTACTACAAAGCGTTGAAATTAATTTACCCTAGTAGACTTAAAATAGTGCAAGATTTAGTATTGGTATTGAGGGATGTATTCATCATCGGCAGTACTAAAAACAAACACAACACAATACTAGACTTCAAATACTAGACAAGTTTTTTATGCTACTTTAAATAAAATGTAAGATCTAGTGTTGAGGGGTGTATTCATCATCGGCAGTACTACAATACTAGACAGAACACAATACTATAATACTAGACAGTACTACAATGCTAGATCGGTAGATGCTACTTTAAATAAAATGTAAGATCTAGTGTCGAGGGGTGTATTCATCATCGGCACTAGACAGAACACAATACTAGACTTCAAATACTAGACAAGTTTTCTGTGCTACTTTAAACAAAATGTAAGATCTAGTCGGCAACATACCCGGGCAAAATGCACAGCAATAGACCAGTAGATCCGCGTCGGCGACATACTCGGGGAAGATGCGCGGCGGCTCGCCGACAAGCCGCTGGGGGGGATGCGCGGCGGCTCACGACGCGCCGCTGGGGGAAGATGCGCTGACGCGCCACTGGGGGAAGATGAACGGCAGCGATGCCGGCCGGACGCGCCGCTCAGATCTGCGAGATAAGGGTTAGGTCTGGAGCCGCCGCCACACTATGACAGTGGAGTGAGAGTGAGAGTGAGAGCGAGAGCGTTAGGGTTGTCGCAGTGGCACATTTATAGCATATAACATCGCAAACGGAGGCGATAAACAACCGTTTCCTCTAATTTCTTCACTGACACACTGGGCCTACTTACAAAGGATCGATAGAGTAATTGAACTAACTATCTACTCTACTTGTTCTGCTTACGCCCTGCCTCCGCGCCATTGTCATCCGCGGCGCGGCGTCGCTTCTTGCCGGTTGCCTTCTCCTCAGGCGCGTGCTCCTCCTCCTCCTCCGGCTCGTGCTCCTCCTTCTCCGGCCGTGCATCCTTCTCCGGCGAATCCTCCTCTCGCGCCTCCTTCTCCGAAGCGTGATCCTCCTTCTCCGGCGCGTCCTCCTCCGGCGTGTCCTTCTCTGGCGCCTCCTCCTCCGGCGCCTCCTCCGATGCCTCCTCCTCCGGCGCCTCCTCTGACGCCTCCTCGTCATCATCGTCGTCGGCGTAGTATTCTTCCTGGCTAGAATACGGCTCCGGCGGGTCCTCCGGCTCCTCTTCCTCTGGCGACTCATCCTCTTCGGAGTCGTCTTCTCCTTCGCGTGAAGACGGCGGGTCCGAGTCATCGGAGCCGTCTTCTACAGAGCGTGAAGATGGCAGGTCCGAGTCGTCGGGGTCCAAGTCCGGCGGCCCGTCTTGATCCCACCATGGAACTTCACCGCGGTCTTCCACGCTCGCATCGTCGCTCGGGACTTCCTCGTTCTGCCACCAGGGTTCCTCCATGGCGGTTGTGCTAGTGTGGTAGATAATGTGGGAGAGAACGAAGGGGAGAATGCGGGACCTGCCTGGCTTCGCGCGGTTCCAGTCACATTTTATTAGTGTCGAGCAGGCGGTTCCAATCCCTCGTGCATTAAGCCGCATTGAACAGGCGCGCTTCCAGATTGCAACTGCAATTTCCCAAGCACATCGCAAACGGATATACATAAACAACCGTAGCCATAGAGATACATATTGGAAACGGAGACAAATTTACGACCGTTGCCAATACTTTTGGTAACGGAGATATAAAATTCTCCGTAACCAATGTTGACGGACCAGCCTCTGCCAGGCCTCGTCCGCAATGCTAAAATCGCGATTCTCTGTCGCCTAACTCGTGCCGTTTCCATAGAGGGGTATCCGATGTGTCGTTCTGTACTAGTGTGGGTTTCCGTAGGCGACTCCCGACTAAACCTCCCTTAGCAACAAAATCTTCCGTAACAAAGGAATGAGTGGCACCAGAATCAAATAGAACAGTTGCAGGTACTGAGTTGACAAGGAACGTACCCAGCACCACATCTGGCGCATCCTGGGCTTCTTCGGCATTGACGTGGTTGAGACGGCCCTTGGCGACAACAACATTTCCATGGGGGTGCGGCATTCTTGCCATTTCCAGCACGGCCTTGACCAGGGTTCGGCGCCGGTGCATTAGGGCGCTGAACATTCCTCTTGGGATTGGGGCATTCTCTGGAGTAATGACTCTTGGTGCCGCACTCAAAGCAGACAACATTGGGGCCACGGTTGAAGTTGTTAAAGTTCCCTACAGAATGATTATTGTCACTGCGGCGAGGGTAGTAGTTGTTGGGACGGTTGGGATAGTTGGGGCGTGGTGCTTGGGGTGGTCGGTAAGCAGGCTTGGGTGCTAGCTGAAAATATCGGGGCTTCTGGCTGCTAGAACCTTCTTGGGCATTCATCCTCCTCTTGCGACTTTCAAACATGGACTTGCACTTTGTCTCCAACTGAATGGCCTTGTCCACCAGGGCCTCCATATCATTGAAGTCCTGGATAACCAGTGCACACTGCATTTCATCATGAAGCCTATTCAGGAAACGCTCCATCTTCTTCTTCTCAGTGTCGGTATCGTCGGGAGCGTACCGAGACAAGTCGGTAAACTCATCCAGATACCCGACCACATCCTTACTTCCCTGCCTCAGCTTGCGGAATTCATCCTTCTTGTTGGGGATATACCAACTAGGGGTATCACCAGCATGGTAAATCCGGCTAGTCCAGGGTGGCCCGCAGTGGTGGTTAAGGCTTAGCCTGCCGGGCGGCCCAGATAGCTGACGACCAAAGGTAGGCGGATGCCGTCAAGATGGAGGCCCAAGACCGAAGCCTAGGAAGCCATCAGGACAAAGGCGGTAGTCGGCTTACTTGCCGGATAGGTTTAGGACTCAGTATACTTGCCGGATACGCAACTATCTTGTAACCCTGCGTCTGGCCGCCTATATAAGCCGGACCAGGGACGCCTTTAGGGCATATCTTTTCATAACATCCAACTCGCCGTAACCTGTAACACGGCGATTCGCCTTATAGTGAGTTATAGCAGCACGTAGCACTAGTACAGAACGACACATCGGATACCACTCTATGGAAACGGCAGGCGTTAGGCGACGGAGAATCGCGCTTTCCGCGCGGCCAGTGCCTACAAACCTGACCTGGGCCGCGGCTGGCCCGTCAACATAGGTAACGGAGAAAGTATTAACTCCGTTACCCATATTATTGGCAACGGTCTTAATTCTGGCTCCGTTTCCGATATGTGCCTCTATAGCAACGGAGACTTTTGGGTGTCCATTTCCAATGTGGACACGTTCCATCTTGGAATTCAAAGCGAGGCGAGTAAATGCCATGGCGTAGTGGCACCGCCCACTACTCCTTGAAAACCCCAATCCTTGCTAGCTCAAGACGCCACAGAATCCGCTCTCTCTCTCTCGCTCGCTCGCTCCCTCCTACTGATTAGCAAAGATGCCTCGTAGCAACGACACACAGGAGCACACTGAGTCGCCGTGGGACAGTCCCCCCGTCAGCGGCGAGTCCGTTGAAGGACCAACGCCGGAGACGAGCGACGACGAATATGCCAACTTCCATGATCCCACCTTGATGCTGGGCCCGCCGAAGGTTGATTCTGATGAGGAGTCAACCGAAGAGGAGGGGGGAGGAGGAGGACGACGAGGAGGACGAGGCGGAGGCGCCAGTCCCGAAGAAGGGACCCCCGGCGACGGAGAAGAAAACCGCCGCCACCGCATCCGATATGCTGCCGCCGCCGCCACCACCACCTCCAATGGCCCCCAATAAGCGAGGCCGTGAGAAGGACAAGGATTGCGCGGAAGCAGGGCGCATGAAAAACAAGAAGTAGCTAGTAGTAGTTCTATAAGTTCTCCAACTGTAATTTACTTTATTATTATTAATATGTACTGCGTATGTAATGTAGTAATCACTAATATTAATATAAGTATCCTATAAGTGGTTTTCTCCATATAGTAGAGATTAGGAAAATATTATTCCAGAGAGTAGAAGAAATTCCACAGAGTGGGCGCGTAGGTCCCACACCTCAGTGGAAGAAACACAAAGGAAACGGTCCTTCTAAAGAACTGTTCCCTATATTTTACCTATATATATATATGGGCGTACAGAGCAAAACCTAACACTCACTCATTTCCTCACTCTGTCCCAGTATGCTAGATCTGTTCGTGGCGGCGGCTCCTGGCATTGCGGCCATCGCCGGCGCCGTGGCGGCGCCGTCTCCGCCCAGACGACGGCTATCACGGCGAGGTCTTCGCCATCTCCCCCGACACGGCGAGGTCTTCGCCATCTCGCCCGACACGGCGAGGTCGTCGCTCTGTCCGCTTCCTCTGCCTCCACCACTTCCGGATCTGCTAGATCAATCCAACGGCGACATGAAGAAGGTATCAGATCCTCTCTTTGATGTAGCTAACTTGCCTATTGTGCACATGATCTAGACAACTAGTTGTAGTTTAGCTAACTTGTTGATAGTAGTTCAGTTCACATTCGGTAGTTCTATCTAGATCATTTCTCTATGTAGTTAACTTGCCTATTGTGCACTTGCAACTAGTTGTAGTTTAGCTAACTTGTTGATAGTAGTTCAGTTCACATCCCTTAGTTCTATCTAGATCATTTCTTGATGTAGTTAACTTGCCTATTGTGCACTTGCAACCGGTTGTAGTTTCGCTAACTTGTTGATAGTAGTTCAGTTCACATCCGGTAGTTCTATCTAGATCATTTCTTGATGTAGTTAACTTGCCTATTGTGCACTTGCAACCGGTTATAGTTTAGTTAACTAGTCCATGTGAAAACATGAGTCTATTTTGGTGACACTGCATAAAAAAGTCGGAGACAGAGGAAAAACAACGAACATTACTCAAGAGAGTAGTGTTTGTTGACTTTCCCATAATGGCCTAAAATTATATACACAAGTCATTACACACTATATACTACTATATACTTCATATTATTGTGTTAAATTGTTCGTTCTATCTAGTACTGTCAGAACTAACATAAATCCTTATTTACATTTAGGGATATCAAGCTGTTCCCTTTCAAACTCCACCATACATATCCACCGTCGCTATTGTGACATTTTGGTACACTGCATAAAATACTTTTTTAACTAAGAGTGTTTTATACAGTGTCGCTGAAATGTCACATCGGTGACGTATTAGATTAGATTTCGGTGACACTGCATAAAAAATCCAGAGCCGGTGGTGGCCCCCATGGAAAGGATGATCCTATGAAGCTGCTGACATCGCAATATCTTGTTGACAAGCCGTGTGTTGGCTGCTCCGGTTCATCAATAAGAGCCACCTCAAGACATAGGTAAGATATCGTTTCAGTTTGCTTAAATTCATAGCGTATTTGTTTTAGCATATGTATTTAACAATTGTAACTCTATTTACTAATGTATAGGGTCCAAAGCTTCAACATCCTTCTCTCAAGAAGTTGAGATAAGAAGAGATTGCTAGAGTGACACCTATGAGGATTGTGGAAAAGGATGTAGGGAAGAAATCATATATTTTTTCTGTCCTTTGACATGATAGGCTTAGTATAGATGAAATCTGTTATCGTTTTACCTCTTATGTTTGTCACATCTTGTGATGCAATTGTAAAGGTGAAATTATGATGGAAATGTAAAGTTACATTGTGATATGAATGAAATATGTTACCGTTTTAGTATTTGAGCTTGTGCTGTGAGATTTTAAGTATCTAGTGGCATTTGTAAACGTGGCATCCTGTAATCGAAATATGAGAAATGCTCAGTGCAAACGGGTGGATGGCACACTCCGTATCTGATGAAGGAAAACTAAGGAAACGGACGTCTGCACACAACCGTTGCCAAATGGATACCTCATTGGAAACGGTTTTTGGCCTCCGTTACCGATGAGGGCCTTCACATCAGTGACAGAGGCGGGGAAACAGACCCTTTCTCCATTGCCGAAGGGGTTTTTGGCCCGTTTCCGATGTGTCGTTCTGTACTAGTGTAGGGTTCCGCCACCGTCATGGAACCTGTAGCAGGGTAAACTGCCGTGTACAATCCCGACCTTGGCGACGCTCCCTTTCACCCCTCGGTTAACCAGCGGCTAGAGGACCCTCGTCTCCTATCTACGATGCCGATACGATGACAGTTGGCGCCCACCGTGGGGCCAAAGGCGTCAGGCATCACGTTCCAGGCGGGAACAATTGGCAGCATTGGCGACACCATCGCCGTTGGCTGCGCTGCACGGGTCGGATCTGCCGGCTACGTACAAGATGACGGAACATGGGTGCCGGCAAAAGATGGCCTCATCGCCTACACCCTCATCCCAATTGGCGGCTTCGAGTTCTTCATGGTCTTCACCCGGAGGCGTTGGGATTCCCCAGGAATCACACCGTTTTTGCGTCCACCCGCCACCCGGAGATCGACTATGCGCAAGATGGATCTGAATCCGCCTCCTCCGAGGAGTCCGCGGGTTCCGATCTCCACTTCTGTGGTGTTGCCGGACTGGGATCCGACTCCCAGCCGGATAGCAACGATCCTGAGTCCATCCTTCCTGCACTCTAGGACGATGCGATGTCAGATGCCGGATCCAGAGGTACTGTTCAAGTCAACGTAGACTCTGATTCCGAGGGAGAATTTGTTAGCATGTTCGAGCAAAAGGTTCAAAAGTGCTTTGACGCACGCGAACCACCACCTTCCGAGGTGGCAAGTTCAAGCATGCAGCAGGCTTTCGTGGCCGGGGCTACTAGAACGGATCCGGCAACATCGGATGAACCTGCTGTTGCCGGAACTCCGGCTGCCAACTTGGCGGATAAGGAGCCCCCGCCAGCTCCAATGAAGCGGACGAACCAGGAGAGAGGCGGATGCAGCAAAGACGCCCTCACCGATGCGCACAAGGCAACTTTGGCGGACGTCTTGCATACACCAGTCAACGAGAATACATCTCCGGCTGACCTGGAGAAACTCCGCTCGGTCCTTGTCGACCAAACCAGGAATCTCCAGGAAAAACAAGACGAGATCATGAGCCTGCTTCAGGAGACCAAGGCGGAGCAAGCTAAGCTGACCGCCAAAAGGAATCTCTTCACCACCACACCGGTGGCCAAGGCAAAACCACCCCCGCCAAACAAGAGTACGCTGCAGAACCGGGATCAGCCTCCCAAGGAGTTCACGTCCCTGCTCAGAGACTTGGCTTCGAGTGGGCATCTGCTCCGCAGCGCAGGGACAAGAACGGTGATATCATCTTGAACACGCCTGTCCTTAACACTGCGGCCGCCTTAGACATCCTCAACAACGACTATTACGACAAGGACGAGAAGATCTACTATGCCTCTACTCTAGCCTATAAGGCTTTGGAGCAGCAGGCACGGGCTGATCCTCGTGCTGATCAGGCGGACGCGTGAGGTGGACGGTTGGAGTCAAAATCCAATGCTTGCAAGGCTGCTGCTGGCGGGAACCCCAACGATCCATCTGGCTCCAGCAGCCATGGTAAGGGGAAGGATAAGGATAAGGAGCCACGCAAATCGCCGCCTCCCAGGAGACATCGCGATGAAGCTTCCCACACCGGCAAAAGGCAGCAAGACCCACCACCTCCGCCGCCTAGAAAAGGCGGCAGCAGAGACAACCTCCAGCCGCCAAGAAGTGGCAGCAGCCGCAACGATCACCCACCATCAAGGAGAAGCAGGGACCGCACTAGATCCCCACCGCCACCGCCTAGGCGAGAAGGCGGGAGTCAGGGACACAACAATGAGCCTAGGCATAGCCGGGCTACGCAGGACGAGCCTCGTGGTGACAGAACCAACAGGCAGCTCGCTCCGGAAGACGCACGACATCGTCTCAATGACATTCAGACTGGAAAAGAGGAATCATACCTCGGCCCCGCATGCTTCGGCCCTGCCATCCGCAGTATCCGGATACCTAGGGATATGACATCAGTGTCAAAAAGTTGCCAAAGGTATAACGGAGCCGACAAACCCAATTCCTGGTTGTCGGATTATGCGTTGGCCGTCGAAATTGCTGGGGGCAATGGCCTAGTTGCCGCACGTTTTCTACCCCTCATGCTGGAGGGCACAGCCAGAAGCTGGATTGAGAACTTGCCAGAAAAATCTATTCACAGTTGGCTGGACATGGAACGGGTATTCACCCAACACTTCCAGGGTACATACAAGCGCCCAAATACGTACACTGATTTGACGCGCTGTGTGCAAAGACCAGACGAAACTGCGTCCGTGTTCCTGGCAAGGTGGATCCAGACAAAGGCAAGTTGTGAAACGTTGACGACAACCAGGCAATCCATGCCTTCATTACTTGCTTGTTAAAGGGCTCGAGTCTCCGACACAAACTTGTCCGCATGCAAGTAAAGGATCTCGGAGTCATGCTTGAAGTTGCCGCCATGTACGCTCAGGCGGACGATGATGCACGTGATGGTGAAGGTGCCCCTGACTTGGCACCAAACAAGCGCTGGTTACAAGCGAAAAACTCCGCATGAAGACAAAGCTGGACCTTCCAATGAAGTTGCCGCCGCCTTCGAAGGCAAAGGCAGCAAGCGCAAGTGGAAAAATAAGGGCAAGGAAGCTGTTCCCAACAAAAATGCATGTCATACGAATAGGCGAAACTGTTGCCTTGCCCTATCCACGCATCACTGGGAAAGGTCAACCATACATTGGGGGAGTGCCGCTTCATGGACGACTTCAAAAAGGACCCTGATGTTGGCTGGAAGCTGAAAAAGGCAAAGAAGGCACAAAAGACAAAGAAGGACGACGATGATGAGGCTGTTTCCATGTCAGAGGACGAGGACCCTAAGCCGCCTCGCAAGGACAAGAAGTTCCCCAAGGTGCACGAGCAACTCGTGTGTTTCCTGGGCACACCTTCAGGAAGGAGGAGAAGGCGGAACTACGTGAGCTCAATGCTACGGTGCCAGATGTTCCCCAGTATCTGAACTGGTCTGAAGCTCCCATCACATAGGACAGGGGCGGTCACCCTGACCACGTGCCGCATCCCGGCAAGTATGCCCTCGTCGTTGACCCAATTGTTGACAACTTCCGCCTAACCAAGGTGCTGATGGATGGTGGCAGCAGCCTCAACATCCTATATGAAGACACCTTGAAGCGCATGAATTTGACAGAGAGCCAGCTTGATTATAGCAAGGTCAAGTTTCATGGAATCGTGCCGGGAAAGCAAGCCAAGTCCATGGGAAGCATTAAGCTTGAGGTTACTTTGGAACCGAGGCAAACTATCGTACAGAATATGTCCGGTTCGAGGTAGTCCCCTTCAAGAGTGCTTACCATGCCATCTTTGGGAGGCCTGCTTTTGCCAAGTTCATGGCGAGGCCATGTTACATCTACAGTAAGTTGAAGATGCCTGGACCCAACGGTACTATCACTGTCAATGGCAACTTCGAGAAGGCCAAAGAGTGCGAGCGTGGCAATGCCGCCTTTGCTAAAGCTGTTCTTCATGCAGAGGAGCTCGAGATGCTGAGAAAAGTGACTGATGCGTCCAAGTTGCCGGAGAAAGTGCAAACTGCCAAACCAAAGCAGTCCTTCAAGGCCTCCGATGAAACAAAGAAGGTGGACCTGGTGCCTTGTGATAGCTCCAAGCAGCTAACCATTGGGTCAAACTTAGACGACAAATAGGAAGGCGCTCTCGTCAAGTTCCTCCGTGAGAACGGGGACATCTTTGCATGGTCGTCTGCCGACATGCCGGGTGTTCCCAGGGAACTTGCCGAGCACTCTCTTAATGTCTATAAAGGAGCCAAGCCAGTTAAGCAAGGAATAAGGTGCTTTGGTGAAAAGAAGAGGCAAGCTATTGGGAAGGAGATCATCAAGTTGCAGGAGGCAAAGTTTATTAGGGAAGTAGTGCATACTGATTGGTTGGCAAATCCTGTAATGGTTCCGAAACCTAATAAAGAGCTGAGGATGTGTATTGATTATACCGGTTTGAACAGGTGTTGTCCTAAGGACCACTTTGCTTTACCACGTATAGATCAGGTCATAGACTCCACAGCCGGCTCAGAGCTGCTGTGCTTTTTGGATGCGTACTCCGGGTACCACCAAATCAAATGCGGGAATCGATCAACTAAAAACAGCGTTCACTACGCCCTACGGAACCTTCTGCTACATCACGATGCCCTTCGGCCTAAAAAATGCCGGTGCAACGTATCAGCGGTGCATGCAAAGATGCCTTAACGAACAAATTGGCCGCAATGTTCACGTCTATATTGACGACATTGCCGTCATGTCTCGGAAAAAGGCGGATTTGCTTGACGACCTTCAAGAAACCTTCAACAACCTTCGGGTATATAGGATGAAACTCAATCCAAAGAAGTGCGTCTTTGGGTTCCAGCCGGCAAGTTGCTTGGCTTCATCGTTTCCAAACGAGGAATTGAGGTCAACCCGGAGAAAATCAAGGCAATTCTTAACATATCCAGGCCCACATGCCTGAAGGACGTGCAGCGCCTTGCCAGCTCTGCAGCTGTCGTCAGTCGTTTCATTAGCAGCCTTGGTGAAAAGGCCATGCCTCTTTACCGGCTACTGAAGAAATCCGACAACTTTGAGTGGACAGACAAAGCAGATGCCGCCTTGCAGCAGCTAAAGGTAGCATTAACAACTGCCCCCATCCTCGCAGCACCTCGTCCAGAGGAGCCAATGCTGCTATACATCGCTGCAACCAACTTGGTTATCAGCGCAGTTATGGTTGTGGAACGCAAGGCGGAGGTGGTAGAGGCATCTGAACAGCGCCCCGTCTACTTCATCAGTGAAGTTTTTCCACCTCAAAACAGCGTTATCCGCATTACCAGAAGCTAGTCTATGGCGTCTTCTATGCCGCCAGGAAGTTAAGGCATTATTTTCAGGAACATTCCATCACTGTGGTGAGCAAAGCTCCTCTAGGTGACATAATCAATAATGCGGATGCAACAGGCAGAGTTGCCAAATGGGGCATTGAACTCGCCGCCTTCGACATCACGTATAAACCCAGAAACGCTATTAAGTCTCAAGCCTTAGCAGACTTCGTAGCAGATTGGACAGAAGCCATGGATGAAATACCTCTCCCTGAATCAGAATATTGGATTATGCACTTTGACGGATCAAAGATGCTTCAGGGCTCGGGGGATGGCGTCATGTTAAGAAATCCACAAGGGGACAAATTGAGCTATGTGTTGCAGACTCATTTCAAAGCAACCAACAATGTTGCCGAATACGAAGCTCTCCTTCATGGTTTACACATTGCCAAAGAATTAGGCGTCCAGCGCGTTCTCTGCTATGGAGATTCGGACCTGGTGGCGCAACAGACACGTGGTACTTGGGACGCAAAAAGAACAACAATGGCGGCGTATCGTTCTGTTGTTGATGAATTTGCTAAGTGTTTCCTAGGATATGAGGTCCGCCACATCCCAAGAGCCCAAAACGAGGCGGCAGATACACTTGCCAGATTGGGGTCTGTGCGCAAAAAGGTACCGAAGGATGTTTTCCTGGAACACCTTTACAAGCTGTCAATCAAGGGAGCTGACCTTCTTGATCCAGATGCGGCAGAACCAGTGGATGATGCCAGCTATGCCGTCTACTTGGTAAAGCCGGACTGGACAACCCCATACTTGGATTTCCTGATAAACCAGGAGTTGCCGGAAGATGAGGTATTAAGAAGGCAAATTATACGAAGGGCCAAGGCATTTACAATCATAAAAGGTGAACTGTACAAGCGTAGCACCACTGGAGTCTACCAACGTTGCATTTCACCAGAGGAAGGTAGAAACTTGTTGGATGAGATACATTCCGGAGTTTGTGGACATCATGCTTCGTCCCGCTCTCTTGTGTCCAAAGCTTTCCGACAAGGTTTTTATTGGTTGTCAGCCAAGGAAGACGCGGAAGAAATCGTCAAAAGATGTAAGGGCTGCCAACTATATGCCAGACAACCTCACATGCCGGCTCAGGAGCTAAAAACAATACCCATCACTTGGCCTTTCGTGGTCTGGGGCTTGGACATGGTTGGTCCATTTAAAACGGCACCTGGTGGCTACACACATTTGCTTGTGGCTGTAGACAAATTCACCAAATGGGTTGAAGCTAAACCTATTAAAAAGCTCGACGGCGCAACAGCCGCCAATTTTCTGTGGGACATAATCTCTCGGTTCGGGGTGCCACATAGCATTATCACCGACAATGGCACGAACTTATCGCAAGGCGAAGTTGAGGAGTACTGCGACAAACATGGCATCCGGCTGGATTTGGCTTCGGTAGCACATCCCCTGGCAAACGGGCAAGTAGAGCGTACACATGGCTTGGTTCTTCAAGGAATCAAACCGCATCTCGAAGTGCCTTTGCACAGGGCAGCTGGGGCTTGGGTTGATGAGTTGCAATCTGTCCTTTGGAGTTTACGTACAACTCCAAACAGATCAACCAAGTTTACTCCTTTCTTCCTAGTCTATGGCACTGAAGCAGTACTGCCATCCGACATGATGTTTGACTCCCCCAGAATTCAAGCCTACGTCGAAGAAGACGCAGAAGATGCAAGACAGGACGGCCTAGATCTACTTGACGAAGAACGAGATGTTGCCATCGCACGCTGATGCATGTAAAATACATACATGAACTTTGCATTATTTTACTTCTATTTCAATCATATTTGCATCATATAAGGGTTATATCATTGTTTTATATTGATTTTTGGAATATTTCATGATTTTCCTATTTTTCTAGAATTAACCCTGCGCAGGCAGAAAACCCTATTTTCTATATTTTGATGTTTCAGGGACCCAAACGACGTCCAAATGACCTGAAAATTTACGAGCATCAGTTTTTGGAAGGAAGAAAACTTGGGAGCGAAGGAAGCGAATAAGCGGAGGCCCGAGGCCCAAAAGAGGGTGGCCCACGCGGCCCCTGTACCTGGCCGTGTGGGACCCACCATCTGGAGCCTCGAGGCTCCGTTGCCGTCGATCTTTTTTCCAGAAGCTTCGTCTTGACCTAAAACCGACTATAAAAATAGTCCCCGACACCCTTCGGAAAGGAGCGCCACAGAAACACAGAAACCACGAAACAGAAACCTGGAGTTGCAGATTGGAGGGGGAAAACTCCGGCGGGGCGCTGCCGGGGAGGTCTCCACCTTCTCCAACGACTTCTCCACCGTCTCCATGATGAAGAGGGAGTAGTCCACCCCTGTACTATGGGTTTGTGGAAGTAACTTATGTATCTCTCCTCTCTTGAGATTCACTAATTAGCACCGTATGAGCTGCCGAAACATGATTACGGTCATCTATGTAATACCTTTGTTGTGGATCTTTTTATGAGTTAATATATGTTTGAGATTGCAATTGTTTTGTTTCAGTTATGAAAGTAGATGCGTATTATGTACCCCGTTCTTGTTTACTTGTTTTGATCAAGCATGTTTATGAGAGCGTGTGTGGGGGAACGTGTGCATTAGATGGAGTAACGGGGGGTGGCTAGTGCGGTGAACGTGAGAGAAAGTTCCGCGATCCACTTGGGTATCTCTACCTTACTTTGTTGCCTCACTAGGGATAAAAAAATACCATGCTACCGGAGATGTGGGTGTGACCATTGCCACTTCCTCCATGACTAGATCTAGCATGTTCTTATTTTAACTTCATGTCATGAAACTTAATGCTATGCTCTGATTTATCTTAATACTAAGGTGTTATGATTTAGTTCGCATCTTGGTAGAGTATAAGAGAGATTAATAACCAAAAGATCTCTATGTTAGGACGTGATACCCATATGATTAATAACTTGTCATGAAACCTTTGTTGCAATCTCATATGTTAACTCTAGTGTTCCATTGTCTACCACTTTATTAAAGAGAGAGTGCATTTGTGAAACCATGAACCCCGGTCCATTTTTAATCATAAGAAACACCTTTCCAACAACTTTTATCTACTTTTCATTTTCAGCCATTTAAAAATCCGAAAATACAAAAATATTTTTACATCTTGCATTCATCATATAAAACCCAAAAATATCATTTATCATTGCTATCACCATCCTTGCATATTTATTTACCACCATTGCATATTTATTTACTATTTTTCATTCATTTTATTTTCATATCATTCTCACACCTTGTGCTTGACAACCACTTGGTGAGGTTGAGGGCACAAAACAATTTACTTTATTTGCAGGTTTCCAAGAGAAGGATAAGAAGATAAAGCTTTCACTACTGATTCCCCGAGAGTTCGATATAAACCCTCGAGTCACCCCTCGTGGGGAAAACCGTCTTGCCCGTACTACAAACTCTGCACTTGGAGTCTCAACCTAACCCATTGAAGGGCCATCAAGACAAGTTTTCTGGCGCCATTGCCGGGGAATCATTGCTGTAAAGTTTTATCCAAGGGTATCTCACAACAAAGTCAACTTCATCACCAACTTGTGCAAACACCTAAGCTTGGGGAGGTTGCACCTACGTGAGCACCATCTTATCCATCTTTACCTTCAAATCGTTTTATTTTGTTTTGTTATTGTCTTGCATATCATATTGCATATTTCGTCTTGCATATTTTATTTTCAGTTTTGCATAAAAAATTAAAACACATAAAAACTTGGAAAAATGGGAGACATAACTAAGTTGTGTGACTACACAAACACTCCAAATGATCAATTTATTGCTAGGCCCATTGCCACACCTGAGATACAAGCTGATAGTTATGAAGTAAGTCCTAGTTTGTTGAACTTGATAACTAGGGAACAATTTGGCGGTAGTGCTATGGAGGATGCCTCTATGCATCTTCATGATTTTGTTGAAATATGTGACATGCAAAAATTTAAAAATATGGAAAGTGATGTTCTAAAACTGAAGTTATTTCCTTTCTCACTTAGAGGAAAAGCTAAGGAATGGTTGCATTCATTACCTATTGATAGCATTAAAACTTGGGATGATCTAAAAGAAGCTTTCATTAAGAAATACTATCCTCCTGTTAAAATTTTGCAAAATAGAAACAATATTATTTCTTTTAGGCAAAATGAAAATGAACATGTTGCTATGGCTTGGGATAGGATAAAACTTATGCTTAGAACTTGTCCATCACATGGGGTTAACGAATGGGCCATATTGCACTCTTTTTACAGTGGTCTAAATTACATGTCTAGAAATATTCTTGATTCTGCTGCTGGAGGTGCGTTTGTGGGAAAAACTGTAGGAGAAGCTAAGAACATATTGGAAAGTATTTTGCAAAACTATAGTCAATGGCATACTGATAGAGCACCTAATCCTTCTAAGAAAGTAAATTCCATAGAAGAAACAAATGATTTGTCATCTAAAATGGACACTATTCTTGCTTTCATTAATAAACAAAATATTGAAAATGTGCCTTTGCAAGAACTAGTTGGTAATAATCCTGAAAATGTTGATGTTAACTTCATTAGAAACTATGGTAATAACAGGTATGGTAATAACAATTATAATTCCTATAACAAACCCCCATATGTGCCAAACAAATATACCACTAGTGGTAATGTTTCATTTATATCTAAGTTTGAAAAACAAAACTCTTTGCTTGAAAGGGTAGATCAGCTCACTAAGGAAGTTTCCTCATTAAAGAACACCATTATAGCTCAAAAACATGAGGAAACAATTAAATATTGCCAAGAGGTTATAAATAAATCTTGGGAACACATTCATGAGTAAGAGAGAATTGCTAAGGAAACTATTATGGTAATGAAAGAGAAGAAAGTTGAGAAAGTTAAAATGCTTAGTGAAGTCAAGGAACCATTACTTGACTTAGAGAATTGTAGCTTGCATGAATTAATATCTATCTTACAAAAATTTGTAAGTGATCCTTCCATCAACTCTAACCAAGCAGGTTTTGGTTCTTATATTGCTAAAGCTGACTCTAAGCTGGGCTTTATTGAATAATTAAATGTCTAATGGATGCATGCACATGCCATGGACTGGTTTTGCATGCAAGACCTTCGGATAGCTAGCGCCGGCATAGCGCTAGTGCTCCGGCTGCATGCCAGCTCTAAGTTTCGATTTCTGTGCTATAGCTAGGCGACTCACGAAGCGCCGGCTATCTTCTCTCTCATAGTTTTTCTCTCCATTTGCTGACATAGAAGAGCTTGTAGCCTGCTCACTAGACTCTATTAGACTTGCTCTTACTTTTGTTTTGTCAGCGTGGAGACAAAAGTAATACGGTAAGAGCATCTCTAGTGGATGGTCTATATGGACGTGTAAAGCCCATATACACGTTTTGAGCCCAAAATTGGTCTCCAGTGGATCGTGTATACGATCGTGGAAACGATCCACGCCCATCCACGCTCGTACGCGTCGTGGAGATAAACACGCTCTATCCACGCCCAACTCGCTCCGTCCGAGCTACTCGCCCCGTCGTTCCTTTTTTACTTTTTTACTTGCTCTTTGATCTACACAAATACAATTCGATTTGAAAAGTTGTGTACACGAAATACGTGCGTACTGATGAGTTGGTTCCATTCCCATACTCGGTTTCAAGTTTTATCGATCATAACTTGCCAATTTTGAATCGTTGTTCAGAACTTTTTTGGTCGAATTTTGTCAAATTCGTCACACTCGGTTGAAGTTTTGAAAAATCCTTTGACGAGCATGTTCAACTTGATGTTTCTCACAACTTTCGTGTTGAAACTTTTCCATTTTGGTAGACGTATACGGATACATCTTGTACTGAACTTTATTTTCCAATCGATATAGTAATATCTAGTTTTAATATATTTGTACTGATTGTTCATGCTTAATAAATTGTGCTTAATATCTAGTTTTAATATATGTGAGCTATTTGATGTGTGAGCTATATGTTTTAGTTGTAAGAACTATTTACTGCTTTCTGCTAGTTGTTGTAAGAACTATGTGAAGCAAAAATATTTTATTGATAGCACTGCATTACAAAGACATGGATTACATCACTCATTGCATAAATTAAAACTGGATGAAAAGAAATGAATTACAAAGTATAGCCGTTGGAAATATAGCCGTTGGAAATATAGCCGTTTGAAAATATAGCCGTTCGAATATACACGTCCTGATTTACACATCCTAATACACGTTCCACTGAAAAACTGGGAGGTGTAAAATTTAGCAATGTGTATATGGACGTGTATATGGAGATATACACGTTCCACTAGAGATGCTCTAAGAAAATCGTTTCTGGTGGCAGTGACTGAGGCCTCGTGTGTGGAAACAACCCTCTTACCTTTGTATCACCATCGACGACGACCGACTTGTATCGACGGAAACATCAGAGCCCAGATCCGGCGGCCCTGCTGCACAAGCGCGCTGCACCGATCAACCAAGAGAGCAAAAGGACGGCGAGACTCCTTCTTCTCGGCTGCTTTCCTAGCAGTCCTACTACTTTACACCTCTAGCATTAAACTGGAACTATAGATTGTTGCAAAAAAAAAGTTTGTATTATTTAGTTTGGGGTCTTAGGAAAAATTATTGTTATAATGGGTTCACTATAAATCCAAAAAAAGCAACATTTCTCATTGTTTTACCAAGTTATTGGTTTTCCTTGACATATGCATCACTTAATATCACCATTAAATATCCATATAAACTGTTATAGTATTGTTAGAGTATATGGATCTAGCAAACAACTTGGTGCAGATATCTAGAGTTCAAGTTATGATGTTTAGGTGCCAACATGGCAACATTAGATATTTCTAGAGTGTATAAAAGCATCCATTTGTAGTCTCTCCTCAAACCACAACGTATGAAGGGTGATATATTAGTCTGTGCTAGCCCCCGCTCTCTCTTGCTTGTTGGTGGTTCTAGTTTCTTCAAGATTGTTTTTCCCTTTTTAGAGGATAAGTAGCTATCCACTCTGACGGATGTGTGATATGCACTTTGTATCAAAACCACACAGAAAAACTGAACAGGGAAGGGCACCAAATTTCATTCACCATAACTCAATTACATAGAACAACATGGATTACTTGCCAAACTGAACTTTGCAAAAGAGAAATATATGGTCAAGAAGGAGTAGCATGAGATAACAAACACAACTGTATGTAGCTTGTTTCCTAAGAACGTGATTAGTTGCATTGAGGTCTCTTTTTGATGTGGAACACCTGTAGGTCATGCGGCCTGGAAGTTTATTTGAAAAGTATCACAAGTATATGTGTTTGGTACCCTAGTGCATGTGGTCATTGTCGATACTCCTGCTTGCAACAGCCTTTGGAAGAATCTTATTATCCATCTACGCTTTGTGTGTTGACCAACCCAACTCCCAATGTTTGCAGTTTGTCTTGATCAACCTCATATGTTTTTATTCTATTCATTATTATGATGTCTTGAAGGTAAACATGAATTCTAACACAATCTTCTTATTCAACACATCTTTTTCATAGGCTCAACTTTCACATGAACATTCTTAGGATCACACCTTAAACATCACTTTGGTCATCACCTAATCTACGTCATGCATGATCTTTCACAAATTAGTGAGACACGGAATGAATTCTTCACTTGATTACATGCTTCAAGCCTTTGTCCACCATCTCTCACACATGAGTCCATCACGACCTCAAGTTGGAGTCATAACATGAACTCTTCTCGTGTAACCAACTTCTCATGATTTTGATCCTCCATGGCTTAACTCAAAGCTAGAAAGTGGATTCCTTTGAGTTCCACACAGAAAATCCATCTTCTTTCACTCTCTTCTTTCAACTTTGAATCCAATGGTATCCAAGCATTTCGTATGGGCAAACCATTCAAGTATTAATCAATGTAAACAATAGTCCATGACAATTTTTATTACATACCAAAACCACACATGAGAGCTCCATGCATTTTCAGTCTCCCCCATTTTAGATAATTGATGACAATCTCTTTAAGAGGGTTTATATAAGTAATTTTACTCAACCAGTGATTTGCTTCGTTGCCTCCATTAGGGTACTTGTTGGCTGATGTAGCCTTTTTCCATATTGGCTGAATTTGATAATGTGTATCGGATCAACTCTATTAGTCACTTCGTTCCCAATTGTGATTATGTCATGTGTTGCAAAAAAATCCTTGTTTTGAATTTGTATTGGACAAGATTTATGAAATGATTATGTTTTTAAAGTCATGCGGTTTTCACTGGGATAATTCTGAAGTACTTTCACATAAAAATGGTTGTAGCAGGAAAGTTGCAAAATACCAACTCCGATCCCTACAGACATGCATGCATGGGTGGTGTCAATTTTTTTCTTGATCATTTAGTTTTAGTTCACTATCCCGACATATTTCTTTGTTGGATAGGTTAGATTATTGATACAGGACATCCTATTGGCATTGAAATTAAGTAGTTTTTTTTTTGTTTTATTTATTCATGCTTAGTTTGCTCTTCTCCACGACATCAATATCAATGGGAACTCAAACAAGTGAATGACATTCAAGTGAGGGTGAATCAAGTGGTGGGGGAAGATGGAAGGCATCACATAATTTTTTTGATTTCAAGCTTTGTATTGTAAGAAGTTTAGATGATAAGGTGAAATTGGGTAGCTTTACTTTGGAGATGTCCTGATATCAAGAGACCTCAAATTTCAACAAAGATTGATATCCTCACCTTTTCCTTTTTGACATGAAGGATGATGATCAACAGAGAGCTTTAAAATAAGGAAGACCTTGTCCCGTGCTAACATTCTTGAGGTCTATTTGATAAATGAAGTTAAAGGTTAACAATGTTGAGTTTATATTGAGTAATACTTAGGAGTGCATTCAAATATCTTGAAGAAATGTTTGATCAACTCAGACACATTTTTAATCTCAGGAGTTGCTTTTTGAGACATAGTGAGGTATGTATGCATATCCTTATGAGTAACTAGTTAGCCAGTATGAATCAGAAACTGGTTAATATTTTTTTTCTAGTGGCGTCATTGATGGCTTAAATTATCTTAGAGAGAATAATCAATATCACAATAACTTTGCATGGGATAGAGCAATGTATTGCAACAAAACCTCCAAAAGGATAGCGAAGTTAGCTAACTTTGAAAGAAAAGTGGTTTTTTTTGTTTAGATAAAATTATACATGTGTATGGAAGATTACATTAATTAATTCAAATTTGTTTCGACGAAATAAGTCATTTCATAATCATCTTTAGTACATTATTTCTGTTGATACATTATTCGATGCATTCTGCATTCCTCGATATAACTATCAGAACAAGCAACAACAATACAAAATACTCATATATATTAAGGTAAAAATTAATGTCATACAATTCACATATTTATCATTACAATACACTTATAGTGCTAAATGGAAACCCAATTTGTCCAAAACAATTGTATTATTTGTGTCTAGAAAATCTTTTCCTAGGGTTGGTCTCAATATTTTCACATTATTTCTCTACCAATTATTCATTTGCCTTGACTGTATATATGGGTAGAAAATAACTTGGGAGAGATATCGAGAGTTCAAGTGTATAAAGTTTAGGTGTAACAAAATAATATTCTAGGGTGTATGGATTATCAACCGGTAGCCATTCATACAAACCTAACTTACAAAGTGTCAAGTGTCAACTTGTAGCATGTACTCCTTTAGTGGTGCTCGTTTCTTCAAGTCCATCTTAATCTTCCGGAATTAGTTAGCCAACATAATCATCTCACATCACAAAGTGTTAAGTTCAACTAGTAGCATGTACTCCTTTGGTGGTACTCGTTTCTTCAAGGCGGTCCATCTTAATCTTCCGGAAATAGTTAGCCACCATAATCATCTCACATCTACAATATGTGCTTTATATTGAAATTATAAAATGAATTCATAATATGCATGGTTAGTAGGAATTTAATGTTTCACAAGCCACAGCTTTGTCCACTTGACTTTTGCATTCATTGTTTCCAAGAAATAGTTTTCCGAGGCTAAATTATGAGATCGTTTCAACAATAATCTGTGCTTGAAACCAACTCTACCCGATAAGATTTTACGTGCATTCACATGTTGACTCAGAAGGTTGTAACTCAACCGAGAAAATTATGTGTACCTTATTTAGGCTAGCTTCTCGTGTCTTCTAGGAGTACCATTTTAGTGTCAACCATTTACACAAATGATTGACATAGATCTATCTAAATATGCTACTGTATTTGGAAAAATCTGTGCCAAACATTTACGATCGGAATTATGATCTATCGCTTGACCCTGGTTGCTACCTGGAATGAGTAAATTTCTTTTTAGCTTGTATAGCCTTAGTTGTTTGGCACTTGCAGTTTTTGTAACTTTCACAATTTTTTATCAAATTTTAAATTTTCAGCAACAATCTACAAAATCTAGTAAGTCAAACTACATTTTCTTTGCCGGTAGTAATTCAAACTACTGTATCTGAGTAACCGGGAAATCTTGAGTTAATTTTGCCTAGTTATTTGGAACTTGCAGTTTCTGAAATTTCAGGAAGACTTTGGGCACATTTTCATAGCTTTTTTTAATCTGAATAAAATCTATGATCAATATTAGTGACACGCTGTAGCTCGCTGTCGTAATCTATGATCAATGCCTTCGTCAAAGGTGTAACACTAGCCAGCTCGATCGCCGTCGACAAGTCACGTACGCACATCCAAGGAACATCAACTTGACATCTCGTTCGGTCGTGCAACTCTTCAGTCGAACAGTATTGAAACACCATTCATGTGCTGGTCACAACCATTCCAGCTGCAATCATTGTGTTCATTATGCTTATAATCTGTGTCATGGTATTTATCTACAAAAAGAAAGGATCCTCCTTCCACAGAAGAGTAGTCAAGCCGACGATATTCACATGAGGGCGGTGTGTAATTATGTGCTTTCCATGAATATCCTTCGTGTTGGCAGTAGCAACTTCTCCCAGGAAAAATCCATTGGCCATGGAGCATTCAGTGTCGTTTACAAAGGGAAAATATGCGAATGAGCAATCTCAGCTCGCTTCTTCTGTATAAAATGATACTATGAGTCAGCTCTCAAAACCTTCAGATTTAACTTTTTCTATACCCAAACCATCTCAAGGATGAACGTGTGGTCCATTTTTCTATTCTCGTATGCGCACATGCACATAGGGGGAGGGGGGCACCGGCCCCCCTCCCCCAATTCATTGTTTCCTAGTAGATCACTTATAAAAATGGGTCAAATGTTGAGTAAAGTTGAGTAAAGTAGTGGACTTTAGCCATGGATCAAGCTACTTGCTAACTTCCCTTTTGTTTAAAGTAAAATTTCTACAAGATGTAATTTATTGGCTTTCAATATCGAAGTACTAGATCACTACTTTGGATCAAGCTACCACACCAAAGTGAATTTATCTAATGTACTCACAAGATGGACTGTCGCTATTGGCGTAGGCGTAGATATCATATGAACGGATTCTCAGACGCGGCCGGATCGAGTTGTCATTCTCATCAATTAAGCGCCACGTGTACCTCCACTGCCAAGTCCTACTCGATCTCCCCAACAATCAATGCCGAGCGGAACAGCCACCGACCCAGGCGGCGCCGTCGACGTCTAACTAGGTACTCCATCCGTTTCTAAATATAAGATGTTTTAGGTGTTACACATATTGTTTACATGCATACTAAAGCAAGTGAATCTATACATGAAATATGTCTAGATACACTTGTGTGCATGTGAATGTGGACAAAACCTAAAACATCTAATATTTGGGAACGGAGGGAGTACGTACCTGCCACCATCGATCGACAATGGAGTTGTCCGACGAACGATGCATGTGGGCGTGCATGGATGATAATCCGCGCACCACCACCGACAGCAGCAGTGAATCACTCACGGACTTGTACTGATTTTCCTCAACTAGTATTGGAGGATAATCCTTAACTAGCCAACTTAGTGGTTGTTGGTTTGAAATATGAACGACAAGCAAAGGTAGAAAGCACGTAGTTATTTGAAATTACAATTGTGGGATAGAGCTTTACAGAAAACAAAGATAAATTCCACAGCAATATCCAAGTACTAGATCACTCCTATCAACTTTAATTTCAATATTTACTTCTTTTTATTTGTTGGTAACTACGATGATAAATTCCACATCAATATCGAAGTACTAGATCACTACTTTGGATCAAGCTACTTATGAAATTCACTTTTGTTTAAAATAAAATTTCTACAAGAAGTAGTTTTTCGGCTTTCACAAAAATTTTTTTGCCAAAGATCCACTTGAGTTTCTAGCTTTGACCACCGCTGACAAAAAGGACTTATGTTCTATATTCTTATCTCGGATCTCTAACTCATAGGGCCCCTTTTGATTTTGCCTACAAATTAATCATGGTTCATCAAACCATATGCTATATTTTGACTTTTCCCTTGTCAGAAGAACCTTCTTCTGTGTTTCCACAATGGGTTTATCAAGAAGGAACATTAATAGGTAGAGTGGGGAGCCAGAAAGACTGGAGTCTAATAAAATAAACCTATAGTCCTTGAGGAAATAGAATTGTCAATCCAGGTATCTAATGTTTTCACCATCATGACATATACAGTGGTTTACTCTTTCTTGACATTAATTTTTTTAGCAAAGAGTGAGTGCATATATACATACATAGATAGTGGCGCATACATTTCTTTCAACTCGGAAGAGCACTAGCTCGTTCAAGTCTACCGCCGTGAAAATTTGACCGTAAGGACTACATATAATGATGTACAAAAATGAGTGGCCGTATATAGTCCATGGATGACGATTTGATGGGAGGCAACCAACCGCATGTGGACTGGTTGGGATGGATCGTTATTTACACAACTAATGATGGGGAAGATAATGGAGGCCGACACTCATATGGACCTTTTCAGGCGCCGTACTCTACAGTATGTATACGGTAGCCAGTAGTGGAACGTAACAATATTCCTTTTGTAGTCAACGGGGCGTGCATATCCGATGTGACTTTCAGCACACAAGCCGCGCCGTCACGCTGCAACCAAACGCCGTCCATGTAGACATGTGTTTGCTAAGCTAGCGTTGTCTATATGCCGAGCGTTTTTAAGATACCGAGCGGAAAAGCTCGGCATATACATATATATGCCGAGGGGACATAGTTGCCGAGCGTTATTTTTATTACTATCGGCTTACCATATGTTGTATGCCGAGCCGATCGTACCGCTCGACATATAGACAGCGCTTGGCAATTCTATGCAGTCGACAAAAGAAAATGGTACTCCCTCCGATCCATATTAGTGGGCATAGTTTTGTCTAAATTCATATGTATCTAGTTAAGTATTTAGACTAGATACATGTGTATCTAGACAAAGTTGTGTCCACTAATATGGATCGGAGGTAGTACCGTATTTCTTTTGTACACTATCTCGTTCAAGTCAACGGCCATTGCCGCCCGGATATATCCGTCGCCAATCTGATCATTACCGGACACCGAATACGGATACCATTATTTTTTTGTTCACATTTGCTGGACACGCTGCCACGTATTTATTTTATTTTTATTAAAGAAATGTCAGCGGCAGGCGTAACCGGTGACGACGGTGCAAAAGTGAGAGCGGAAGAGCTCGATCGATCGCCGTCAGTCGAGACACGGACGTCGAAAAGATGAAAAGCAGGATGTACGTACGATCGCGTTCCTAGAAACTCTTCCATCGAACGATTAATCAAACCTGTGGGTTGACTAATCGATCATGGTTTGTTAATTTGCTCTCGACGCACAGTCATTCTTGTTAACAAATGTTTCGACAAAAAAAAAAGCATTTCACTGTGTGCGTGTGCATGCGTGGTGTGTATCAGCCGGCCGTGTAGTTAATTAATGCAAGTGCTGTTTTTTTTTCTCAAGAGAGAAATACAGGAAGTGTTGCCAGGACTAGTCTTTTTGCTATCTTAAAAGGGAGAGAAAGAATAAGCGCGCGCTAGAGATGAGTCGATCGACGAAGCTTCTGTTCCGTAATCAAACCAAACCAAATCAAATCAATCATGTGTCTCAATCAGGAGATGTTTGCCAACGATATGTCGACCAGTGCGATCGATCTAGGCCGCCGCCGTGATGTACGTCTTGGAGATACATCCAAATGTGGTGCGTAGCAAGTCAATTAAATTAGAACAGTGGGAGTATTTCGAATACAGATGTTTGCCATGATTATTCGTCGTCTACGATGTGGTGCGACATTTTTAATACATAGACGGCCGTTTTAAGTAGGGTACAGCGATCCAAGTTATATTGGTTCTGTCCATTTCATCGCAAAATACTGGCTGATCGCTGCAACAAAAACGCGCGTCTAAACATTTTGATCCGGCCCAGAGACGGCGTTCCAGGCGATGACCCGCTCCAACTCCACACAAACGCTCAGCTCAGCTCGTTGGTGCCGCATCAGTACTGCGTAACATCGATCTCGCACAATTTCTTCGTCGTGACTCGTGATAGGTAATGAAATCTGATCAGTCCACGCACGCTGTGTACTATACTATTTTGTTGAACCAGCAGGTATTTGATTTACTTTTGTTTTGCCCGCATTGAGACAAAAATAATACGGTAAGAAAATCGTTTCTGGTGGCATCGTGTAGTGTGGAATAGTCCATCTGACCTTTAGGCTTTTTGTCTCGCGATCGACGACCGACTTCGCATCAAAGCCCAGCTGATCCGGCCGGCCGGCCGCCTTGCACAACACTGCACCGGCCAACCAATGAGGGTAAAAATATCTACTTAAAAAAGAGAGTAAAAAAAACTCAAAAAAAGAGAGTAAAAAGACCGCAAGACTCATTTGCCCCGGCTGCTTTCTTGGTACTCCCTCCGTATCAAAATATAAGATGTTTTTACCATTTTTGGACCCACATGTATGAATCTTGCACATGAACATGTCTATATACATGTGGGTCGAAAATGCTAAAACATCTTACATTTCAATATGGAGTGAGTATTACTCCACACCATTTACTTCCTTTTCATAAATCATCATTTTATCTCTCCCTCTCGTCACTGCCTCGGACAAGCACTGGTTTCTTGTGCCTTTTGGTCTTTATATCGCTTCCTTTGAGCCTTCGGCTGGTCTTATTACCTTTAAAACAATCGGAAGAAGTTCCAGTAGTTCATTCTACCTTGAATGAGTAAACTAGAATTTTGTTTACCCTATTATGCATATTATTTGGCACTTGCAGATTTTGTAACTTAACTTCTCTAGACTTATGTTGATTTACTTTTGTTTTGTCACCGTGGAGACAAAAGTAATATGGTAACAACATCATTTTTGATGGCAGTGAGTGACGAAGGCATCGTGTGGTGTGGAAATAATCTTCTTACCTTTGTCTCGCAATCGATGAACGACTCGTACCGACAGAGGCATCAGAGCCCAGCTGATCCGGCCGCTGAGCAGAACACTACACCGGCCAAGCAAGAGAGTAAAAGGATCTCCCTAAAAACGAGTAAAAAGACTCCGAGAGTCCTTCCCGGCTGCTTTCCTGGTATTACTTTACACATTTATTTCCTTTTTATAAATCAACATTTCATCTCTCCCTCTCGCCACTCCCACGGGGCTGGGATCCTCTGTTGTAACTGCAGTGCAGTTACTGCCGCTGTTAGGCGGGCCCGCCCCCACCTGTCATTGGGCGTACGGTAACTGCAGAGGATTCCAGCCCCTCCCTCGGACCAGCACTGGTTTCTCGTGCTTTTTGGTCTTTATTGCTTCCTTTGATCCTTTGGTCAGGTCTTATTACCTTTTAAAAAACAGAAAAAATTCCAGTAGTTCATTCTACCTTGAATGAGTAAACTGGATTTTTGTTACCTTAAAAAAAACAGAAGCAATTCCAGTAGTTCATTCTAGCTACCTTGAATGAGTAAACTGGATTTTTGTTACCTTGTTATGCAAATTAATTGGCACTTGCAGATTTTGTAACTTAGCTACTCTAAAGTTAAGTAGGATGTTGCTCTAGCCTTTCCTTGTGTCCTCATCTAGTAGCAGGTATTGATTTGTGTTTTGTCAGCGTGGAGACAAAAGTAATATGGTAACAAAATCGTTTCTGGTGGCAGTGAGTGACAGAGGCATCGTGTGGTGTGGAAATAATCCTCTAACATTTATCTCGCGATCGACGACCGACTCGTACCTCGTTATGCAAATTGCTTGGCACTTGTAGATTTTGTAACTTCCGTGCCACGTCTGTCAAAATTCAAAGTTTTTAACAAAGAAAAACTATAAAGTCTCTAATATTTCAGACTACCTTTTCTTCTACATGTAGTAATTCAAACTACTGTACCCAGTAACCCAGAACTCTTGAGTTAATTATGCCCAGTCATTTGGAACTTACGGTTTCTGAAATTTCAGGAAAAATTATGGTCGAATTTGTTAGTTTTTAAACCGAAATATCACAACCCTAGTCCGGTCAAGAAAAAACTAGAGCATCTACAATAGTGAAATATAATGAAGTTGGCGCTAACTCGCAACCGCAAACACCCGGCCGGCTCTTTTGCACACCTAAGGACATCTACAATGGTTACAAACAAAAAAAATCTTATCTTATACCCACCACATAATTTAGATATGACAATAAAATATGATGTACAATGAGCTATTGCTTAGTCTTATCTTATTAACCAGATATTTCTAAATTTGTGGTGAGATATTTGTGCTAAGAGAAGACAAGACTCTTTTTTTATCATTCCTCTCTCATCCAGTTCAACAATCTTCTTACGTGCCAACTTTAAGATATAACCATAGTACATGGCCTAACCATAGTACGTCCGTCGAGTATATATCAAATCAAACTTCTACTTGATTCAGTAATTAACAAACAAAAAAAATCAGCACGTCCCGCAATTCCGCCGGTTAATTACAAGAACAAAGTACTCCCTAGATCCACAAAAGTTGTCGTTGATTGTACTATTGACTTGAGAGTGATTAGTTGCTTTCTATCGACATTTTCTCGGATTGGAGGGAGTAATTATTATGCACCCTCAGCAATTCATGTCGAAAACTAAGTAGTGGCACGCTGTAGTTCGTCTGTCGTACTCTATGAATCTACTGTATGATAGATGTCGCCAAATGTATGGAACTAGCAAGCTCGATCGCTGTCACGTACGCACTTCCAATTCCAACAGCAACAATTAATATATACATCGCGCTCTGCAATTTCTTCAATCGAACTGCTAAGGACTAGGAGACACACAGTGTAAAAACAGAACCGGGTATCGGTTCACGATCGGCGCACCAACCGGAATTGAAACTGTCATGGATTTGACCGACTCGATCGTACACGTACGTTCTACCGAGTATATATACTAGTAGGACACTAGGAGCCGCCTTAAGAGTTGAAAATAAGAAACGGTAAACGCCTCCACAATATTTAGTATTAGCTGCCAATGATAAGAATATGTTAAAAAATGTACTCGTTGGTTGCTAATGCCATATTGCCATGCATGATGCATGTGGACAGAAGTTGTGGGGAAAAATCATTGTAAATTGTGTCATTTTATTTGTGGGGCGGAGTGTTGCATCTGTCCGTCACATGTTTATAAATCTAGGAGAATAACAAGTGAGTTGCTGCGGGAATCTTCTAAAAAAACTTCATTGTGTGAACGAAAAAGGTATGAGATGAATAAAACATGAAGTTGTGTAAATAAGAAATATTCTGTCGAGACATGAAATAGTTGTGTATTGAGCAACTAAAGGTGATAAGGTTTAAAATTTTACCGGGTTAACGCTGTAAGAAAATCATTTAAATCGGAAACCTTTATCGGTCATCAACTCAGGTGAACGGGTGACCCAATTGCAGTCTCTTTATTTTTTAGTCTTAGGTGTATTTTGTTAACGTCCACTCAGATTTAGCCCAACACTCGGCCTAATTTCATACGTTTATGCGCACACGGCTCAGCTACAAGCGGAGAGTCCATTACATCCCGAGTAATCTCTCCCTTATAAGCTGGGTGTGGCCACCTCCCCTAAACGAGGTGAGACTAAACTGAGCAGCCTTCCCCGGTCAACAGAGGGGTCGTCACACATTTCGTCTTGCAAATGAAGGAGATGTGTTCAATAGATTCCATTGTAATTCTTAGTTATATGAATTACTTTGTAACTTCAGATAATAGAGGTGATGGATCCAAAATAGTGTAAATATAATTGTTCCGAGTATGGATGAAGTTACAATTGTTTCAGAAAAAACTTTGTACTCGCCGGGTACACAGCGCCGGCGATGACCCGGTTGGCTCAGGTCGTTTGTGCGGTTCGAACAGCAGCGCGTCAGCGATACGTAGCGTCCTGCTCACACACCTCCCGGTTCCGTTTCCCATTCCGCCAGTGAAAACTAATCCTCTTCTTACTTTTTGTGTTGCGACCAGTAGCATCAGAGCACAAAATCCGGCAACCCTGCACTGCACCGGTCAACCAAGCAAGCGAGCGCGGCCACCTCCTCCACTCCACAAGAGCAGAAATTTAGACGGCGAGACTCCTTCTTCTTCTCCCCGGCTGCTTTCCTGGTACTATAATTTTACACATTTATTCCTTTTCATAAATCATCATCTCAGCAATCCCTCGCTCGGACCAGCAGTTTCTTCTCGTGCTTCTCGGTCTTTATTGCAACCTCGGAGCTGAGCTGAACCTGCACCTGCCGGCCACAGAAATCTGCATACATAATTGAGACGACAAGCTCAACCACCTTCTCAGCTTGGGTTCTTCCCCCCTTCCCCTCGCTTCCCTATCCACTTCCCTCGTACTGCTGCTACAGCTCGCCGTCCGTCGATCTGTCTGACTCGCTCGGGAAGAAGCCAAGAGCAACAGAGAGCAGGCACCGCCTGCTCCCTCCTTCCTTGTCAGGTACCGACGCCGGCCCAACCATTCCTTGCTCCTTTCTCCTTCTTCTTCTTCATGTCTTGTTCACAAGTCGCCGCTCGCTGCCCTCTCAGTTTTCCGTTCGTTCCGGCGTCACATCACCTGTTTGCACGGTGTGCTGGGCTGTTGGCTGGTTTCTTAGTTCTTTTTGATTCGGGTATAGCTTCGTCTGGAGTTTCTTCTTTGGTTTGTATGTTGCCCGATTCCATGCCGTGATCCGTCAGATAAGATAAGAAAAGTGTACCAAGCTGGTTTTGCTTCTCCGAAACCTGTCTGTCCAGCGGCAACAGGGGAGTGGGGAGAACCTGGCTCCGCCGCTCGGGGCTGAATTCTCCCTACTGCTTCTGCTCAGGTTTCATCGAACTGTGGAAGCCAAAGTGGATTTTCACACCTTAACGACGAATCCACCAGGGCTTCCTTCAGCGTATGCTTTGCTGATCGCAGTTGCGTATTGTTGGCAGCTGAAATAGCGTCTGCAACGCATGTCTCTGCACAGGGATGGCTGTGTTTCAGTTTAAGGCATTAACCGGCCCTCTGCTTTATTCGACGAAGAGATTGGCCATAACAGCTGCTTCTTGATAACTTCACCTCAGACCTGATGTCCAGTCAATTGACTTGCCCTACTATCATGTTCACTGCTGATTCTAGACTTCAAGAAAACTGCTTGAACTAAATAGTTGTTTGTTTTTGTTTTAAATTTGTTCAGATTCGGTGTTCCTGAAGAGCCCTGCGCTTGCTGTATGCGCAATATTTAGGTATGACTTGGTGTTGCCTTCCAAGATCCAATAATCAAGAGAACCCTTACTCTCAGGCTACCACGGCAAGTGAGGATATGGGCTGGTGTTGCCTTCCAAGAAGACCCAAGCAACAAGAGAATCCTTACTCGCATAGCGTAGGAGGTAAGAATTATGTTTGTGCAGAAAACACAAACTACTGGATCACGTCTGCGTGCCAGTCGATAAATTGTGATAGCTATATAAATTATGATACCTTCATCCGACATGCTACCATCGATATACGTTCCCACCACTGCTCCCATGAAATAATCCAGTCAGAAATAGAAACACATGGACCCTAGTTAGATTTGGCTGTATACCAGAATGAAAGATATATGTACTTCCGAATACTATGGCAGAACCAGAAGTCTATTTGTAAATATACATATCTTCGGTAACTTTTTTTTTATTTACAAAAGGGATTTTAATTAGCCTCTACCTTCCTGGCTTCATTACTGAAACATCCTTACCAAATGTTACCACTTTCAGGCATTTCAGCTGAGAAGAACATAAGACTCTTCTCTTATTCTCAGTTGAGATCAGCGACAGACAACTTCAACCATAAGAACAAAGTCGGTCGAGGTGGCTTCGGGACAGTATACAAGGTAGAGGTTTATGATGTCTCAAAACTGCTTGCTCTAAGCTGCCAGCCCTCGCATTGCATCACAGTATATCTATGTTTCAGGGAACCACTAGAAACATGCAAGAAGTTGCGGTGAAAGTTCTTTCTGCTGAATCGAGACAGGGCAGCAGAGAGTTCTTGACAGAGATCGATGTTATTAGCAATGTGAAGCATCCTAACCTCGTCGAATTGATTGGCTGTTGCGTCGAGGCAGATTATCGGATTTTGGTGTATGAGTATCTAGAGAACAGCAGCCTCGACCGTGCGCTGTTGGGTAGGAATACTATTTTTAGGAGTCACTGTATTGAAGTAACTATTTTATGGGACTTAACAGTTTCTCTTGTGTTTTTCTGCAGGTTCTAACAGTAACCCTGCAATTTTTACTTGGAGCATAAGATCTGGCATTTGCCTTGGTGTTGCCAAAGGTCTCGCATACCTGCATGAAGAGATTCCATCGCCGATCGTACACAGAGATATCAAGGCTAGCAATATACTTATCGACAAAAATTACATACCCAAGATCGGGGACTTCGGTCTGGCCAAATTATTTCCTGATAATGTCACCCACATTAGTACAAGAGTAGCTGGAACAACGTGAGTAATGCGCGATTCACAGTTCATTTGACCAAAAATTTGTTTCTAAGCTAGGAGTACTATTTATCATTTCTATCCCACTCTCTATTAGCTCCTTAGTTCTGTTCACTCTCATATTACCTTGATTAATGATGAATGTTTGGCCGTCGCATGCAGAGGTTACCTTGCACCTGAATATGCATGGCATGGCCAATTAACCAAGAAAGCAGATATATATAGCTTCGGGGTCCTCGTAATCGAGATCATAAGCGGCTTGAGTGGTTCGAGGAGCCTAATGGCCGAGGATAAGCTTATTCTAGAGAAGGTTAGTTCTTACTACCATGTACTTCTTATCATGTCCTTTCTATGTTCCACGAACTAAGGCATGTAATACAGTTTGAGAAGATATAGTACAGTTCTATGGCATCTAATTCTGAACATTTTGCAACAGACTTGGGAGCTCTACCAAGAGGGGAAACTTGAAGAGATGGTAGACCCAACTGTTGGAACTTACCCTCAGGAAGAGGCTATCCGGTACCTCAAGGTAGCCCTCTTCTGCACGCAGGCAGCAGCGGCACGGCGCCCCTCAATGCCTCAGGTAGTGAAGATGCTGTCAAAACCCATCCGGATCAACGAGAGCGAGCTGACGGCACCGGGGTACATCAGCAGCGAGTACAAGAGCTCCAGTTCTAAGGCGGCGACGGCATCCACCGATCCAAGGTTGAAGAACTCGACGACGGAGGATTCTGACATGTTCAGCACTGTCGTTCCGCAGACGGTGACCGATGTGAGCCCTAGGTGAAACAGGCTCCAGGGAGGGTGGTCTGCTATGTTTACTGCCACTATGTAGAGTGACAATACCATAGAGTGACGATACCCTGCCGTGTTGAGTGTGTTGTTGCAATGCGGCATCTAGATTTAGTAGATACTTAGACAGAGTTATTTATGCCAGAGCAATGCTAAATTTCTGCCTCTTTGGACAGTCTGAATTAATCCAACAGAATCTCCAGAGTCATCAGTCATGTAATCATTCAGTTAACCTCCGAGTTCTCTAATTTGGATTATAATTTATCCAGCCGATCAAGGTAAACCAGTAAAGAGTGCAGTTGGTACATAAGCCATCCTGATGCGGATCTCTACAAAAAGATCACCACAGGATAGAAGACACACTCCGGGTATTGAAAGTAAAAGCAGTTTCCGTCTACTCATAGTCAAGGTTCTGGTGTTTCTGTAAGGAGAAACTACAGCTCAAGTTACTCCGATGCTGCAGGCTCTGCCTTCTCGGCCTCTGGGAGGCCATTGGCAGGTGCCTTTTCGCTCTCCACGGGCTGCTTGGTCCCATTAGCTGGGGCTGGCGCCCCATCTTTCGCGGCATCCTTAGCGCCTTCTTTAGCAGCAGGCGCTGGTGGAGGCTGCATCATGTGCGGCGGTGGGGCATGCTTCAGCTTCACTAGGACCTGGCGCATCCGGGACAGGTCGGTGGGCTTGCCGGGCTTGGGGCCCTGAATGACCGCGATGGATGGCTTCTTGTCCTTGTCTTTCTTGCCCCGCTTCTCAATGGTAGCTATCTCGTGTGGGATGAGCTCCGAGATCGATTTCCAGTACTGCTTGTCTGCGCTAGCATGGAATTTCTCCTGGTTTTCTACGAAAATCTGCAGCAAGCCATACGTTTTCAATGCTCAATGTAGCTTTGCTTAGCGAATATACCTATACAAGTAATAAACGAGAAATCTTCCTTCACATACCTTCTCTCTTTCCCTGCTATGGACCTTATTTGTCTCACAGGTCTGTATCCTCTTCTCATAGAAAGCTATCTTGAACTCTTCAGCTTCAGCAATTATTTGGGCACGTAGCTCCTTCTCCTTCCGTTCTTTTTCCTCAAGAACTAAAGCATTTTGCCTGAAACCACAGTGATGCAGATCAGAGTTCATATTATAGACAAGGCATAATCTAGTAATTTACACCATACAAGTGAAAAAATAATAAACGAAAAAAAAAACAATGTCATTGATTTGATCAATTCTACAGTGTTGTAGGCCAGCTATCATGGTGCAGGACACATCACATGGCCATTATCTAAGCACCTTCTAAAATTAGTTTATTGGGTCTCCTCCATATGACAACCATCAGATGATCAGAGCAAAATCAAAACATACAACAATGTCCAGATCATGCAGAGCGCAAAATTAATTTAGGAAAATAACACGACATGATTTCATCGATTCTAGAAACAGACGGAAATGAATAAACAGAGTTGACAGTAGGCCGGAACAAATTGCAAAAGATATATGACATGGTGCCACACAAGTGATACAAGATTATGCCAGGAAAATCACACATTTCAGAAAGAGATAATATGCACCCCTTATCCTCATGATGGACTGAGCATGACATCACAAAAATATCCAACAGGGCCAGTAACATATAAGGCAGATCTAGATAGCTTCACAGGCCTAAACCATTGCGATTATGCACTGGACATGCATCTTTGCCAACCAACAAGTTAATCAACGAATTACTCTAACGAGCTGAACAAGTGGCCATAAAGAAATATGAATGCACATCCAGTTGTTTAATATGAAAACAACGTATATGTTTCTAAGCTGAGAAATCAACAGACTGTTGACTTAACCATGCAAAATGTCAAAGCCTGAACTGTAACCTGAGAGACTGCGATACTGTAGATGGACTGTGACTAGCAGATTCAGTTCTACACAGATATACAGGTTTCCATACACAAATTGCTGAGTTAACCGAACTTTAGGCGCATAGCAAGAAAAGGCGCTAGATCTAACTCCAAGCGCCGGAACCCTAGGCGGGGAGCAGGAGCTGAAACGGCACGGGCGTATACGGATCGGGGGAGCGGTGCTCACCTGCGCCACTCGCGGAGGAGGGCGCCCTCCTCCCTCCCCATCTCGGCGGGGGGCGGCAGGACGGGGCCGCCGCCATCGTCGCCGCCGAAGTCCGACTCGGGGAAGAAGGGCGAGGGCGAGTACCCTCCGGAGACGTGGCGGACCGGGACTCCGCCGCCGTCGGAGTCCACGGTGATCTCCTCGTCCACCTCGTCCTCCTCGTTGCCGACGCCGTCGGCGAACGAGGAGTAGCCGGCGTCCGCGAAGGAGGCGTACCCCGCGCCCTCGTCGGCCGGGGCGGCGCCGTCGTCCTCGGCGTCGAAGGGGTGGGAGGCGGTGCGCGGGAGCTCGTCTGCGCCGTCGTCGGCGAAGAAGGGGTCCATGGTGGGGCGGCGGTAGTGGGAGGCTTGGAGAGGTGGAGGTTTTGGGCGGCGCCGAGTGGTGCTTGTGACTTTGCGTGCGCCGTCCGTGAGCGTTTTGGATTTGGAGTTTTGGACGGTGCACTTCGCTTTCTCCGCCACGCGCTGCTTTACCGTGTTTTTGTTTATTTTTTGTTGCGAGTTTGCTTGCCGTTTTCCTAAAAAAAATCTACCGATAAACAAATCCATAGAGATGCCCAACTTGTAGTACCTTGTAAAAATGGCAGCCAAATGGGCTTTAATTCATCAAAAAGAAATATCCAAAGCTTGAGTCGCGTTGACAATATGAGCCGACGACCCCAAGGGTGTTTGCGGGACGAGGAGTCGACGGATGGCTACTTACGAGCAGCAATGCAAGATTTTTCCGCTCGAAAAGTGCCATTCTTGATAGGATTTTATCGTGTTGCACAAAACATTCCAAAACCAAGCATAAACACAAATGCAAAAAATATATATGTAAAGGTCAGTCATGTTGAGGGCCACTTTGGATAGCGGAATTCGAAAACGAAAGAGCTCGAGTGGAATGTAACATAAATTGTTGTTTGGTTGCACAACAGGAAAAACACAAGATGTTTGAGTACATATTATAGTTGTCACTCAACTTAGGAAAACTTTCAAGGGGTCTAACCGCTTGCTTGAACCAAATGGACTCCATAAGAAATTTCATATGATTATTAAATTCCTCCAAATTCCTCTGAACTAAACACGGCCTATGATTTTCAACACTAGCATAGTGCTTCTATCTAGTTGACTATCGGCTCGTAGCAAAAAAGGACAACAAACTCGCGTGCTCCCATGTGTCGACGATGACATCATGGGAGGAGGGGGCGACTGACGTGATAACACTATAACTACCCCGTTGAGCATCGGAATGGACAAACAGGGACCAACGAATAAGAAATAAACTACAAGTGAGAGAAAGATTGTGAAACGCGAAGGACAAACCAACCACATATGTTAGATCCGAACTTTCTATATGATTGCAAAATAGATTTCCGCATGACATTAAAAAAGAGAAGTATATGTTGTGATAAAGAAGAGTAAACTAGTCAGATCTAGCAACTTGATGTTAATGTCTTGACAATTCTTATTAGCGGAGCACAAGAGCAAGGGTTGTTTAGGGTTGTGTTTTTTATTTTGTTACTAGATGGGTCATGTTGCAGTCTGGGAATGAAATTGTCTTCATTTTTTGGATAATAAAAAAGTGCTAGAGATATGAATTTTATTTTATGCATTTTTTAACATCTCCCAGGTTAAAATTTCCTAATAACAATGTGTGTTGCTTTGATGATGGTATTCGGAGAAGTGAACATTATGCCTCTATTTTTACTTGTGCTCGGGGTAGTGTGAATTTTAGATATCTAGGAAACATTTCAAGATGCCGACAAATACCGACCGGAAGTTTGTTCAAGATAAGGTGGAAACATGTTACATACTTGTGAGGGGAGTGTTCATCTTATTGTGGTTGTTTGATTTTGTTAGGTACATTTTGAGCATTGTTCCTTTATGCACATAACATTTATGTGAGCATCCTAAAGGTCCACACAATATATGTGCAATAATTTTCAAAAAGTATTCACGAAAATCAAGATGTTCGGAAAAATGACTTAATTAAGTGGGAAATAGTATGTGAAACTGAGGATCAGGGGTCTAGATGGTAATTATTTGTCTATTACGTAAATGGTTGTCGAAATTAGAGAATGTTGATGGTCTTCGACACTTTTTCATTAGAGGTAAAAAGTGTAGGGTGTTATGAAGGCATATATCTATTATGTTATCTATTGTATTGAAGTAATGTTGTTAGCCATGATAAGAGGACTCCTTTATGTGAATATGTTTTGCTAGGGGACATTCTATGAGTGAGTGTTTCCCCTAGACTTTAGTTTCTCTTTTTCGTATTAATTTCAAAATTGTTAAGCTTGTTTTTGTGAGTTATAGGGTCATGTTCACTTTTAAAGAGTCCTAGTGAGCTAAGATATGGTATGATTTTAATTCTTCATGTTAGAACGAGTAATAAAATATATAGTTGTGTACAAAAATGAGATTTTCTCCGTAAAAATCCATGTGCATATTTCTCTACAGACCCAACAAGTTCAAGTCTGGTAATCCTCTCGCAACTTGATCAATGTCTCGATAATGCCTCAGTTTTGGTTAGAGTGAGACAAATTGGTCATCATATATTTATACTAAACATTTTTACATTTTAAATGACATTGTCACCGATTAAGCTAACAATTGTCTTTATAAAAACCTTTATACAAACAATCTTAAGTATATTTTCTCATATTTATCAACATTATCCACGTAATTGTGTTAGCAATTCTAAAATTCAAAGTTTATATTGTACAAATCACACATGTATATTACATAGACACAAGTGATAACACACAACTCTATCTTGTTGTCGGAACTGTGTTATTTATTAAAAAAAACTAGTTGTGATGTTATGTTGAACTAGATTTAAACCCTACAAAAGATACAATGTTATGAAATCACATATATCCACAGATGAATTTGTTCCTCTAAAATATTTGATGTTGTTTTCCTAATTACTTATGTATATTTTAGCATCCAGAAACATATAGATATATATGGTTGGTTTAATACTTCAAGGGACTAGCAAATGCCCTTAAATAGAGATTCTAGAATATGATTGTGTAGAATAAATTTTAAAGATTACAAATTTATGGAGCGTTGGGGGTGTCAAGAATTGGTTTTTCCTAGAATGCCTCTTCTGTGTTTGTCGTGGTATTTTAAATGTTAGTCTTGTGAATGTGTTGTCATATATCAACCAAAACCCATATAAAAGGGCATCAGATTCACTTCCAGTGACCTACATATACATAAATATTTGTAAAATATAGTTTGGGATACAGAAAAATGGCAAAATTGTGACTTCAAAAGGGAAAAAACTCGATGTTGCTCCTCATATTTATTATTTGTGTGTGTGGAACACATTGGAGAAGACACGTTGACAAAATTTTGTGTATTTTTTTACAGATTTTTAATTTCTCAAAATGAAGTACTCCCTCTGATCCATATTAGTGAGCATAGCTTTGTCTAAATTCATATGTATCTAGTTAAGTATTTAGACTAGATACATGTGTATGTAGACAAAGTTGTGCCCACTAATATGGATCGGAGGTAGTATTTGAATTGTAAGAAAAAATAAGCTCCATGTAGCTCTGGCTCGAAAGAGATTTTTCGCTGATAGAAGCCTTATTCCATCGGAGAGGACCGAGAATTTCCCTTCCCTAGGCGCACCCCTATCGTTCTTGGCTTCTTGCCATTCTGCATTATTTTGGGCCCACGCACGGGAAAGATAAACACGACACCGGACACAAAGTGACAATGACCATTGTGAGATATACTCCCTCCGTTTTTTAATATAAGATGTTTTAGGTGTTCCACATGTTGTCTACATGCACACCAAAATAAGTGAACATGCACACTAAAATGTGTCTACATACATTTATATACATGTACACGTGGACAAATAGTAAAACATCTTATATTAAAAAAGGAGCGAGTAGGAGCAAACATCAATGCTTGTGTAGTGGCAAAGTCAATCATCCCCAAAACTTATCATTGGACATAAGTGGGAGTACGTGTTCTGCCCGGGAAAGTTCAAACGTGGGCATATTTTCCATCCTGCCAACGTTACAATGTCTCAGATTACCCTGCATTTTGGGATTAGTAAAAGTCAAACTTTGTAAACTTTGACTAAATATGTAGGAAAAAATATTAACATGTATAATATAAAATGCATACAATACAAAAATATATTTTGTGATGATTCTAATAAAATTTATTTTATATTATAGATATTGATATTTTTTCATATTTATAAAATTTAACTTTGACTAGTCCAAAACGCAGGGTTATTTTGGGACCGAGGGAGTATCGAACAAAAAGCATACCAGCGTCTGCAAGTGTCGGATGCGTTGTGAATTAGCAAGGGAGGCAAAGGGCTTGTAGGGAAGATGACCCATTTGAAAATGCTGCTGCTCCCGGCCGAGTCCCGACGCAGCGACGGCTTCGAGTTGAACGACGACCAAATCGCGTGCGTGCAGTGCAGGTCGCGAAAGGTACACCAAGAACGTGTAAAAAAGCTGTCGTCTCCTCCTCCTCCTCCCCTTCTCTTCTTCCTTGCTCAGATCTTGCAGCAGAGCGAGCAAGAAGCTCGGAGGACGGTCAAGGTCAACCATGGGGCTCCTGGGCGCCGTGCCCGACGGCGGCAGCAACTTGCCGAGACTGCCGGGATTCTTGGGCCGGCAGAACAAGTACGTGCGCATGGACGACGCCGCCGTGCTGCCGCGTGAGGAGCACGAGGAAACCGGCACGGCCGCCGTCCAAGCGGGCCGGAGCCGGAGCAGCACGCGATACGTCTTCGCCTGCTCCGTCTTTGCCTCCCTCAACTCCGTGCTCCTCGGCTACGGTACGTACGTCCTCCGCCACTTCTCCGCCTCCCGCAGCTAGCTGTCGCCGTCGCCGTCTGTAGAATCAGCGATGCAGAGTTCCATTTTGGCTTTCGTATGAATTTCTTGGCGATCGTACCAGGATCGTACTACATGCCATTGCTAATTACAGTAGTTCTTGGTGATTGCATCGCGTTGACTTATTACAGCATAATCGCTTCGTTGACTTGACTAGAACTGTTGCTTCTCCTTCGTCTTTCTCAGATGTTGGAGTAATGAGTGGGTGCATTTTGTTCATCCAGAGGGACCTCGGCATCACGGAGGTGCAGCAGGAGGTGCTCGTTGGCTGCCTCAGCTTCGTCTCCCTCCTCGGCAGCCTCGCCGGGGGCCGCACCTCTGACGCCTTCGGCCGGAAGCGCACCATCGGCCTCGCCGCCGTCGTCTTCCAGGCGGGCGCCGTCGTCATGACGCTCGCGCCCTCCTTCCGCGTCCTCATGGCAGGCAGGCTGCTCGCCGGCATCGGCATCGGCTTTGGTGTCATGATCGCGCCTGTCTACATCACCGAGATCTCCCCCGCCGCCTCCAGGGGCTCCTTCACCTCCTTCCCGGAGATCTTCATCAACCTCGGCATCCTCCTGGGCTACATCTCCAACTACGTCTTCTCGGGCTTGCCTGATCATATTAACTGGCGCGTCATGCTCGCCGTCGGCATCGTCCCGTCCGTGTCCATCGTCTTCGCGCTCCTCGTCATCCCGGAGTCGCCACGGTGGCTCGTCGTACAGGGCAGGGCCGTCGAGGCACGCGCGGTGCTTCTCAGGGTCACCGACAGTGATGAGGAGGCCGACGAGAGGCTCGCGGAGATCGAAACGGCGGCCGCCGCCGCGACAGGCTCCGGCGAGACGGTGTGGCGGGAGCTCAGCAGGCCATCACCAACGATCCGACGGATGCTGGTCACCGGGCTGGGCATCCAGTGCTTCCAGCAGATCACCGGCATCGACGCGCTGGTGTACTACAGCCCGACGATCTTCCGGAATGCCGGGGTCACCACCGAGAGCCAGCTCCTCCTTGCCACGGTCGCCGTCGGGTTCTTCAAGACGGTGTTCATCGCGCTCGCCATTGTGCTCATCGACCGCGTCGGCCGGAAGCCGCTGCTGTACGTGAGCACGGTCGGCATGACCGTCTGCCTGGTCCTCCTGGCGGCCACGCTCTGGCTGCTCGCGCACGGGGCGGTGCCCAAGACCCTTGGCGTGGCCATCGCCGTCGTGGCGGTATGCGGCGACGTGGCATTCTTCTCGGTGGGGATAGGACCGGTGTGCTGGGTGACCAGCTCGGAGATCTTCCCGCTTCGTCTGAGGTCGCAGGCGGCAGCGCTCGGCGCGGCGGTGAACCGCGTGACCAGCGGCACCGTGGCCATGTCATTCCTATCCGTGACCCGCGCTTTGTCTGTCGCGGGCGCGTTCTCAGTGTTCGCGGTCATCTCGGCGCTGTCGGTGGTCTTTGTGTACAGGTTCGTGCCGGAGACGAAGGGCAAGACACTGGAAGAGATCGAGCTTCTATTCAGCGACAGTGAGGGGGCAAGCCTGGCGGAGGTGGAGCTCGGCGACGCAGAGCATTTGGTGCGGAAAGGGTGAGGACATGCCATGGCCAGCCCTCCGATGGTTCAGCTTGCTACTATCCGTTCTCCAGACTGAAAATGTGCAGTCTGTTTACTTTATTATTTGGTTCTTTAGGACAGGAAATATACGGTTAACAGTCTTGCAGCTCTAAATTTTAACTTCAAAGAGTACAGAACAAAATGATAGCTAGGACAGAAATGAGATACTTTATGCAGAGTACATCACACGAGGCAGCAATGTAAACTTTCAGTATGCACTGAGACCTGAGCTTTTACATGTTGATAGTTACAACGCATTATTCAATATCATGATCACTCTGGATCTGAGCTGAGCTCCCAGCTGAGAGTGCAGATTACTGATGACAAATTTGTTGCAACTTGCAAGTACTAACACTTGGGAGTATCAGTGCCACCATCTCACTAGGGGATCAAAAGTTTTAGTATCTCGAAGCCATCAGCTCCGTGCCTATGAACATATACGTATCATTGATTTCATCTAATCTAGTGGAAGCATGCCAACACGGTTATCTCTTCTCCCCATGAAGCGCTTCTCGATACATGCGTGCTTCTTTCTTCGGCATGACATCAAATGCTAGATTTTCCGAAGCATGTTCATATATGTGTAGCTCGAGAACCTGACAAACAATCTCCTGAACCTACAAGAGCACGACGAATATGTTGATTTTCTTAAATATATATACAATGCACAGCCTACATAAACCAACATAACTGGTAATTTAGAGATCGATAATTGTAACCTCCTTAATTGTTGAGTGTAACGTTATTTAAATTTTATTGTTTAAAAAACATTATTTAAATTTTTCAAAAACTAAGTGTTGCAGTTGGCCCCAGGAATATCACAAGCAAAGTTGCCAACAACCTGCCCTAAAAAAGGAACAAGTCTAACAATAAGAATCTAGTGACAAATTTAGTTCATGTTTGGCAATGTCATCATTTCTTGAAGGGTGGTATGTTTTAAAAGCTTCTCAGACTTGATAAAGGTTATGAATTGACCTTATCTAAACAAGACAACAGAGATGAATTGTCAATGTAGGGAGGACTGATTGTACTTACCAAACCCACTGACTTCGGTGTGCAGCCATTGCCTCAATGGTTCGAGATGGGCTACAGTTAACTACACAACACGTCGGTTGTTTTGTGCTTGAGGAGACCAAAGAAGATAGCCAGATATCAACTGGACCACTGTATTTGCGGAGCATGTTCAGGCTTACCTACATTTCCAGAGAAACCAGAATCAATCGTGCTAACTGTTTAAACAAAAGTTTCTCCAAGAAAGAAAGTATATGGACTATGATATATCCATATGACTCAGATAAAAAGGATAGAGGTTATAGTATTTTGTGCAATACAAAGACAGACTACATATTTCACATATCAAAATGACTGCCAATGTTCAAAACTGTGCATTAGAACAAAACTAATTTGTTGTTTACCCATGTCAGATATCATTCAGTTTAGCTAGCTTAACTGACAATAATATTTATGGTAAGATAAATTCTTTAAGCACACCGTACAGAAAATCAACCAAGTATTCACATACTCTTTGAGACTGTTGAATGAAAGGGGTGGTAATCAGGGCTCTTGGGGAAAAACCTTACAAGTTCCCATGCTTCAATGTTTCCTAGCTGGTTATCATGAAGAAGCTTGCTGTTCATATAAAAAATTATGCAGTTTAGACTCTAGAACAATAGACTACAAATATACCACAGAAATATAATGAGCTTATGGATGTAATCCAAAAAAGTAACAACCATAACTAACAAACTGAGCATAGTTCACCACAACCCTAGACAAATCACAGCTCTGAATTATGATGGGCATCCACATTGTAACATTACTTTCTGAAAAGTAAAGTGTGACCCGCAGAATTTACCATGGAATTAGTTTGATTATGGTAAGTTGGCAACACAAGAATTAGTTTGATTATTCTATTGCAAGCTTATTAAAAATAACTCATATATGCATGTGGATGGAGTCCCGCAGCAAAAGGCCAATTAATTAATAAGTATGCAGGGGGTGTGCTGATGGGAAAAGGAAGAGGCTATCACTTCTGACATTAGTATTACTAGGACTAGGATTTACAATTACGTAGAAGTTTCGTTAATACAATGTCAGCACAATAAGATGCGTCCTGCTATTAAAGGAAAGTTAAAAAATTACAACACGGGTGAATTAATAAGAGATTGATGCTGCTGCAGTTTGTGCTGACAAAGTTCACAATGCTAGAGTGAAATTTGAAAACATATTTATGATATGGTGACTAATCACAAGGTGTTTAACAAGTTGACTGACCTTATACCATGATGAACATCACGGTGATTCGGATGACCTGATACTCCAGAGGAATCAAATGTCACAATCTAAAATATCATGAAATATTGCAGCAGTAAGTAGGGACACTGGAAGTAAAATAAAATGCAAATAATCACATTATAGAGAATCCATAAATGGAGATAAGAGCATTTGAATTGTACAATCTGATATACCAGTAACTGTTTGCAGCAAAATATAGAATATCTTGCATATAATACAGATCAACACCTTTGCATATCTGTCCCATCAAGTTTAATAATTTAAAATATGGTGCAAAATCAAGGAAAACATAAACATTATGGTTTGGAATTCATGTGAGGACTGAGAAGAAATCATTACTGTGTCAATATCCCATAGTTGCATCTGCTCCATGGTAAGTTCTGCTACTAGTCCATGATCCCATTTCTCTTGAAATCCATCCTACAATATACATCAGGTATGCTCAACTATTACTATGTGTTTGGAATAGTATCTGAACTACGAAAAATGAGTGCAAGATATATTACCTGTAGATTTGAATGGTCCAAGACTTCAACTTGCTCAGCTGGAATCTGCAATTATGAAAGCCATGTCGGAAGTTGAACATAAACATGCTCTAGAAGGGGAACTATAGAGCGGGTAGGACTTGAGTACCTTAAGAGTAGCGCAGGCTTTGTATAGTTCATCTTTACGAATATTTCCAAGACCATCCCCATTACCTGTATAAACGGTTGTGACCACTAAGAAAGATTAACTCTGGAACATGTTTCTAAGCCAAAAAGAAGAGGGCAATGTGCACTAGTATGCACATTAGTACTTCTGTATTTGCATTACAAGTTAGAGAAACCCATCTCTAGTGGCAAACCATGCAGCGTATTGTGTATTCTTTGAGTAAACCTGGCAGAGAATGTCCCTACCAGAGCATGACCTTATCTCGCGATCTGTTATTCAAAAAGTTCTATCATGCCTACATAAGAATATTGCATTCCCAAAGCCTTCCTTCGTATTTTAGAGATTTGTTCCTTAAATTTTCCAATACCATCGCTGGTAATCATCAATCATCACCGTGTATATAGACTCTCGTCCGTGGATAGCAGAGGGGGGAAGAGTTATTCAGGTGATGCAGATATTTCCTTCTCCAAGTGCTCATGCCTACACAGAAGGGATCACAGTTCCCCTACTAGTCTTGGATGAAAGAATGGATGGTGAGTGCTGTATTTCGGTTGAACGAATGGATGGACAGAATGATTTCTCCTGTGCACGCAGAAAGATGCACATAGAATAGAGACATGCATCATGACAACAGGGTAGCAATCTTACCCAGGGACATGCACAGAATGTGAATGCAGTGACCTTTTGACTTGAGGAAAAGAATAGTTGGAGTAAAAAACCTGCATTGGTAACACAATGGAACACATAAGAACTCTGCCAAAGGAGTAAGCTGGAGCCAGCACACGTATTAACGAAGGTGCCACTTTTTTTTGTCTGAATGAAACCATATGCCGCATTGCCGCGTGATCGCTCTCATTTTCACAAGCTACTCGACTCCACTTAATCAGTACCAGTTGTCCTACATGATGTACGAAGTAGCAACGCGAGCCCTATGAGCTATGAATTTCGTCGAGCACCGTGCGTGCAGAACATACAAACAAAGTAGAAGAGAGGAGGGCAGGTGACATTAGCATACATGGACTCGTCGTCGGGGTGGGCGAGCACGAGGAGCACGTTCCTGCTCCTCCTGTCGCCGCGGAGAGGGGGCATGAAGGGAGGGCTGGGAGGCAGGCTGTACGGCTCGGGGGAGGACAGGATCCGCCCGAGGGAAACCGCCCACAGGAGCACGGCGCCGGCCGCCGGGACCATCCAGATCCACGCCATGGGAGCTCCCGCCTGAGTCCGGCCGGCGAATCTGCCGCGGGAGGACGAGTGGCGGGCGGAGCCAGGAAGTTTTTTTTTTTGAGATAATTAGGGCGGAGCCAGGAAGTGAAGGGAGCGTGTTTGTATGGGCCGCGCCTGGCCTGTAGCCTCGGAAGCGCTTGGTTCTGCGGAAAGTGTTTTTTTTGGGGGATCCAAGCTCCAGTGCTCCCTCTGTTTTAAAAAAATCGTAAATCATATTTATGAGTTTCAAAAAAAATCTGGAACAAAATCCGGACATAGCCAAGTATGTATGCAACAAACTTGCAAAATTTCAATTTGAAATACTTTATATTATGGGCTACACAAAAATTACCCAGTGACTGAGCACCAAACTGAATTTTTGCTAAAAGTAGTCTTAATAACGCACACAAAATGAACCTGACAACATTGTTGACGCATCTTGGCCAAACTGGGTGCATTTAGATCAAACCCAGAGTTTGAACAGAACTTTCAAGTCCAACATTCATCACAGCCCGTCCGATAAACAAGCAACACCAGTCCAGGTAACATACATTATAATCAGGTGCTTGCTAGATGTGAGAACAAGGACAACCTCCACAAAGGTAGGTGCCCCAAAGGACAACCAAAAGACAATGAATAACAGAGGCACTTCCTACATGTAGACTATTAACAGAAACAAGGACAACCATGAGACAAGGACATATAGCACTAGTCTTGTTTCATATTACTACTTCCTAGATGACCAGAACGAGGAATGCTCGAGACACTAGTAGTAATCGAACAACATGACGACGGTCTAGTGGAGTACCCTTCCGATATGCTTGTGTTCATGCCAATCCACGTCAAGTAGACCATGGTACCAATATGGCTCGGGCACAGGCCACCTGTAACGACCCAATATCCACTGTTATTTTCCCAATGTAAGTTGGCTCTTCAATACTTATAAGCTAAAACAAATAAGTGCTTACAAGAAAACAGAAAGAATACCCTGTTTTCTCGTGGTTCCCCATCCGCATATTTGAAGTGCACAGGAACGCAATCCCCACTAGTGAAATTTTCCAATGTAAGTCTGTGGAATAAGTACCCAGTTAGAACTGGGACAGCAGGGGGGAAAAGGTACCTTTCCGATGCGAGCGGGAGATTAATCTCTGATTCTAAAACTTGGGCAATCACACTCCTTGGCAGGAAAGGAGTTAACATCCTCCCATCAAAATGGTTCATGCCAACAAAACTCCCGTCAAAATTAATAAGAGGGCCTCCAATTCCAGCCTAGCAGAAGAATGAAAAATAGAAGCCTTGGTTACTGAATCTTGTAATTCATAATATAAAACAAAGGAAGTAACTCAAATTCTGGCGTGACTATTTATTCTGGCCCTACCAAGTACAAAAACAGGGAGAAAATTTCACAGTGATACCTTCTTAGTCTTATCTTAAGATCTTTGCAATCCAGCTTGCAATCCTTATCTCTGCGCTTCACTTCACCAATTGAGGCGATTAACAGTCCTTGTCGAGGCTCACGCCCCACGGCTACTACTTTTCCAGGCGGCTTCGGTGAGTCCTTATTGGAAATGTCTTCTGGACAAACAGAAATGAACTTCCTCTCGACACTAATAATAGCAATATTATAGTTTAAATTATACAGTTCCAACTTCCCACTAGAACGTTGCTTTGGTGGGAGGAATACCTCAATCTGCAATAATAAAATGAGCTCAGCTGACTATCATATATATAACTTAAAAAGACAAGAGAGAAATGGTTAAGAGCATCAACCGTCAAGGTACTATCGATTTTGTCTTCATTATTACTACTCCTAACCAAACTGGCTGAAGTTAGAACGACAGTGCGCCGATGCCACTTTATAAGCAGGCCCGTGCACGCAAAATACCTCTCGTATCCTACACATGCATCGTAAATTTATAATCATTAATTGGTGAAAATAAAATGCTAGCAGCAGAGGGAAATAGTGAGTATGCATGCAGCTGTAGAAATCAGCGACCATGGAACGAAGCGACTGAGACAACATGACGGGATATATCTTTCACAACATCCTTTCGAATTTGCTTCCAGACGCCCAGAATAGAATGACGCTGTACAGGAAAAGGATACCCTTTCCAAGCAAGTGATTCACCAAAGCATTCTTCAAATTGATTACACAATTTCCCATTAACTGGTCAACGAAACAAGCTCAGAAGTTAAACATACAAAACTGCACAAGGGAGACGTCAGCATACATCAAAAGCAACGACTTACGTTCGAGCACAAGTGGTGGTGGCATGGGATAGCCATAGTGTTTTATTCGGTTAATTCTTCTCATGAATCCTGATACAGTGGTGATCAATAGCACTCAGATGAAATGTATCATAAAATTCACATATATTCTGCATGCAATAGGTAACATTTACGATGATGGCTTGCATCATTATTCATACCTGAAGGGACTAAGGTGTATACACGATCAGGCAACGAATATCCACGGAAGTGGAGTACTTTAGGACTGCGATGAAACACAACATAGTTGTTATGAAAAATAAATAAACAAAAAGGAGAAAAGGTATGGAAACAAGACTTGCGAATCGGGCCTACAAAAATTCAACAGAAAACACGAGAGGCTTGAGCAATGCAGATCCCACCAACATACGTTGCATTGTCCATATTTTCTAAGTGAACTGTTTCAACTTTTAACTCCCCATTTAGACAACAATCCTAGCAGTAGCATTATGCACGAGCACTAAACTAGCGCTGGCACAGGTATCCATCAGGCAGAGGTAACAAGAACCAAATTATTATGAACCTGCAGATTAACGTGTAAAAATTCCTAATACTCCAATGCTTGCTGAGCAGAATAGGGGGTTTTGACCAAATATAATATAGGCTAACCGTGGAATATATATATAGCTCATACATACTGGTAGAAGACGTACTTGAGTATCCCAAAATACTTCAAGTATCTACACAGTAGTGCCAGTGGTAGAAATGATATGTATGCATTGGCACGTGGACCATCATGACCAACATCAGTGTTCATCCCAATAATCCTGTTATTTTCTCCAAGAACTGGCCCTCCAAGTACAGCCTGTACAAAAGCAAAGTGGTATGGTTTATACAGAAAAATTGCAATTTTACTCCCGTGCACACGGTGATACATTAGACAACTGATATTACAATGCATTTATTGTTTCAGGTTTTCCATCATAAAAGACAGTAAGGAATAAGTCAAACAGCGTACCGCTGGGTCATCTTCATTGCAACTGACAAATTTCCAGGTGCTGAGACGTTCTTGGGCAGTCGGTAGGTCAACCTCAAGGTTCATTGGGAAACACCAACCCAGGTCAGCACTACTAGGCACAAGCTCTACCTTTGCGGCCATCAAACAGCCCGACTCAAAGGCACGCCCAGCAACTAGCATCTCACCATCAGAAGAGGGAGTCTGAAGCTCCACATCCACAGGATGGACACTTTGCTGGTCCAACAAAGTGACAATAGCAATGTGGCGATTATATAGCTCCAAGAGCCCACCGAATTTTTCATCGTTACGAAGGCGCACTTCAATCTATAGTGATAAAAGCTGTTTATCATCACAGAATGGCAAAATATGGCTTGAATGAACAAAGCGAAATGGGTGAAAAAATAATTAGCATTTAGCAGCACCAACCCTCAATTTATCATCTTTATATCTTTTGTCCATATATTCTCTAGCGAAACGTGCTGAAGTCACAAATCTAGTAAGGTCAAGTTTAGCTCTCCTGCCTCTGCATGGTAGAGGTATGCCTGAGCATGCAAATAACATCGTATCTCCTGCACAAGAACATGATTCATATCACTAAGTGGCGACCAAAAATAAACTTAGTAAAATGCATAAGCATACGGCAGCACAATCGCACCATCAAACAGAGCAAGCGAGACGACACTGCAAGGAAAATATCGAGAGACATCCCGCTTAACTAGATCGCCAAATTTTCTCTCCTCAAAGGCTGGGTATGCAACAGAAGTACGATCAGGAAGCCGGCCATAATGTTTCTCCTCAGCATCACATTCTTTCTCCAGGGCTTCGTCCAACGCCTTCCCAGATGCATGAACTGATCAACAATCATGATACACGGCGACCGTGAGCGTTCTATTAGAACAATATGTGCAAAGAAGAAGAGGCGAATTCAAAATCAGTGTGACTCACATTTGAACATGGATCTGATGACTTTGCTAAACTTACTGCCGCCTTCTGGTATTCGGCCATCGCTCGCTGGCCTTTGGCGATTACGCCGACCTGAAGTCAATAATGCCCGAATCTTCAGTAATGCATGATGTTTGGCCGCCCTACCGCCACCGGCTTTCGTCTTGTCTTGTGTGCAATCATTCTCCCCCTCTTTCCCCAAGGTCTTTGCCGTCCTGAAGCAGGAAATAAGAGCAAATTCTTAGCAGTAGAGCAACTAAGGCCTCGTGTGAAGCCCCAATTAGTACCAAGTGGGAACCAAGTAAGGAACTGAGATAATAGCATCAATAATAATATAGTGAAGAAGTGTGTACTTTGATGAAGCAAATTATTAGTATGATATTGCTCAAAATCAGCATGAATTTTTTTGCGGGTAAAATCAGTATGATTTTCACTACAGCACGATGAGAACATTATGAACTCAACTGGAACTGCTCCGTGAGCAGCCACCACAAGAACAGGAGAAGCGAATGAGAAGATACACTTACATCCCGCCACTAATTCCGCGCGCCTAGCAAAAGGGAGCGGCGCGGTTTGACGCGGAGAGAGGCACGACGCCAGGGGATGGGAGGCGCCGCGGGTAAGGAGTTCCGGCGAGATGCAGCAGGGTGAACCGGGGACGGATTTGGGGATATCTAGGGTTGGGGACGGGAATCGCGGGACGGCGGGACGGGGGTCGATTCTCAGACCAAAACGGCAATCGAATCGGGGGGACGGGTCAGGTACGTCTCCGTCTCCCTCGTGCCTCTCAACTTCCCCGCGCCACCCCACAGCTCCGCCCTTGCCACCCCTTCCCCGCCTCGAAGCCGCTGCTTCCTCCGATGGACTCCCACGATCCTGCCCATTGCTCACCACCGTGTCCATCCTGTTGGCCTTGGACGAGGCCTGCCATGACTGACGCCATGCCAGCCCACGGCACCGTCTCTATGTGCAGCCGCAAACAAGAGGACAAGGTCGATCCTATTGCCTATTCAAAAGAAGAAGAAAATGTCGATATTGGATATTTGGGTCTGATATGGCACAAGAATGCCAATTTTATCTATCCACGGGTTACGGGTATCCACGGATAACTTGCTTGGGTATGGGCTCCCACATGAACGGGAAGCTAGATTCTTAGATAAGCACCATCGTGGGTTTTGCTTCCATCCTAACACTATCGTGGGTGTTGATTTCATCAAAGACTGCCAAAGGTGCTATGAAATAGGCGAATTGGTCCATTGTCTTCTGATGGTAGAGTAGAGTGAGGGAGTTCTGGATGAGACAATTTTATAGCATTTTGAAGTCTACTCTCATTGACTTCTGAGTTATGAGCATGGCATTCGTAATTTCAATATTTGATAAATGTTATGTACTCATCTATATGTTATTGAGTTAGGATCATAGATTATTTTTTCAAATGTGCTATCAATGATTGCAAAATTTTGAATAACTTATGTACCATCTGATCTTAGTCGTTGGGCCATGATAGTTGCTAAGGGCAGTCTCATCAACTGACATGTGTACTACCAGTAGTGATGGTAGAAGAGGATCGCAAATAATCGCAGCATTAAGTGGCCACTACCATAGCGACGATATGTATCATTGATCATAGTTTCGCCAAGAATAAGAGAATAGCGTTTTGGCTCCCGGGCTCTCACACACTACGGGTGCAACTGATACGTTGGAAACGTATTGACAAACATTAAAATTGATTATACTTTTAGTCGACTAAAGTTTTCTTCACTGTCTTTAAAACAATAGCTCTTCGATGCTAGTCTCCTCAATCAGTTACAAACAAATCAGAACGTGTTCCTGCTTGTAGGCCATAGCAAGGTATTCAATCTGCTCGGTTTCAGAATTAAAAGATCGATGCTGCCTTGTTTCTAAAAAATAAAAGATCGATGCTTTTCTATGTGTCGAAAGTAGGAACGTAGCTTCGTTTCATCAAGGTTAGAACGATGTTGACTACTAGTAGTAGTAGAAGTTTCTTTCGATATACAGGAAAAGGGTAAACACAAGCAGTTAAATCAAGCCTGCGGTTTTATTGTTCCATGGTTCGCCGAAAATTGTACATCATTCACACGAGATCTATGTACTTCCGCGGACACTCGCAAGGCCTCTCTCGTGCACATAAGTAATGGAGTTCCTAGACGTGAAAACTGTAATTACCAACGGTAAAATTCGGCAAATTTGGCACGTAGATCCATGTCTTCTCGATGGATCAGGCGAGGCCGACGAGCTTCTCGCTGAGCTCCCACACCTTGCGCGCCTTCTCGGGGTCGCTGGCCTCCTGGGAGAGCTGGTTCTCGAACGACGCCGAGTCCTTGTTCCAGCTCCAGTACACGCCGGACTTGGTGAGGCTGGGCTCCCCGACCACCTGCGCGAGCCTCTTCCCGGACTCCGCCTCCGACACGAAGCCCTTGGTCACGAACCTCTGGAACGGCGGGAACAGCGTGCGGAAGAGCGGGATGTGCTCCCTGAACAGCCCGGTGGTGGCGATGCAGCCGGGGTAGAGCGACGAGAAGGTGATCCCGGTCTCCTCGTGGTACCTCCGGTGGAACTCCTGCATGGTCAGCATGTTGCACACCTTGCTGTCCTTGTACGCCTTTGCGCCGTCGAAGCTCTCGTCGCCGTCGATCATGGCGGACCCGGAGGCGCCGGTGAGGCCGCCGGCGAGCCCGCGGAGGTCGCCAAGGTTAGCCTTCGGCGGCACGTTGCCGGCCAGCGTGTTGTCGTTTCCGGTGATGGAGCCGACGATGACAAGGCGGCGTGACGGGTAGTCGGACTTGTTCAGATCCTCCAAGAGGAGGCGGGCCAGTAGGAAGTGGCCGAGGTGGTTGACGCCCACGCTCATCTCGAGCCCGTCGGCGGTGAACGTCGGCTTGCGCGCCGTGGGGCGGTAGATGGCGGCGTTGCACACCAGCACGTCCAGCGGCATCTCGGCGCGGCGGAACGCGTCCACGAACTGCCGGACGCTGTCGAGGGAGGCGAGGTCGAGGTGCATAATGGTGTAGCTTCCGTCGGCCATGCCCGCCGCCTTGGCGGCCTTGGACGCCTTGAGGAAGTCGCGGCACGCCATGACGACGTGCCACTTGCCCGTCTCCGACAGCGCCTTGGCCGTCGCGAGGCCAAGGCCGGAGGACGCGCCCGTGATCACCACCACGCCCTTCCGCAGCGTCTTCTTGCCGCTCGGCGACGACGTGGTCGAGCCCGGTGATGTCGTCACGGGCGTCGGCGCCGTGGCCACCTGCGTCCTCACCGCCAGCGTCTTCTTGTTCGCCTTGGTGATTACGCCGAGGAACGCGGCCGTGTCCTTCACCGTCACGGGACCCAAGCTGCTGCCCTGAATCCACAAAAGCAACAAAAGAAAACTCCATGAATTTCACAATCGGCGCCAAATGCAGCAACAATGCACATTGATTCTTTGGTGCATAATATGGTCTTGGGTAGTTTTGTTACCTTCTTGGGGACGGAGAGCGTGGAAGGGAGGAGCTGGAGAGCCATGGATGATGTCCGGACTGTCACTAGCTCACACTGCAAAAGTTCAGCGAACTCGAGCGTGTGCTGCGAGTGCACTGTACTTTACCAGTGAGTTGGAGTGTGAGTGATCTCGCCGCCGGCGGGGGCCGTATTTATACACGGGAGGAGCACCACGGGCTGAGGATAACGGCAGCGGGCCGGCGCCACGGTGGCGTCTCCACGGCCAATCACAGCGCGTGGACGGGATTTCCTGGGACGGATTTGTCCCATCGACGCGACGCTACTGGATATTTGTCGCCGCTATTCGCCCATCGGCCGACGGCGACGCCGCCGGATCTCCTGCGCCGGACGCAATGTAGTTTCGTACGCATGACTGACTGACTGAGACCAGTCACAATGGGGAGTAAATTAGACTAGTAACATGCATATGTTACTACTCTAAGTTACTACCTCCATAGTGGGGAGTAACATGTATGTAGTGTCATATTTAATAGGTTATACACTCATCTTGCCTTGAAATGTGTGATGTTATGGTAACATAGCTAGTTACCACACCCATCTCTCTCCTCATTAATTACCCGCCACATCATTTGCCTATGTGGCACTGATGTTACTCCTATGTTACTCCCCATTGTGACTAGTCTGACTGACACGGTGGTGCGAGCGTTGCTCCGGGAGGTGCACGGTGGTTGGTGGCGGAGCACGGGATGGAGTTGTCGGCAAATCTAGAAATAATGCAGCATGGCCTCCATGGCGATTAGGGAAAGGACCAGCTCGTGCAGATCTGTTGTTTTGCACTGCACCATGACGCCACCTAGGCACCGGAAAAGCCCATGTGAACGTGCGGCAAGCGACTGGCTGTGGCCGCGACACGTAGGATCGACCCATTGGGCCTAGGTTGACGTGGAGTCCGACGTGGCATGCATCTCCTGTGTCCACTGCAAGTGCAAAGGAGCCTGCAACAGCGTAAAATAAACCAACGTTAGATCTGACTACCTGAGAGTAGTTCTTCAAACACGAAAAGCCCTTTTCACCTCAACATGTAAACTATTACGGAGTACTCAATTATTATTTGTTCCACCGCATATCCCATTTTGAGTACGAGTGACCAGTGGCAAAAGTTGCAGTGGCTAAACCTGGCAGCCGGAGTTCAAACCTCGTCGGGGACGAATTTCTGTAATTCTCACTAAGGAGCACTTCTTCTATAAAAGAAGCCACCATACGCTAGTCCTTGTTGGTCTCATTTTTTTTCCAGTACGAGTGACCAGTAAAACCAACCAATATTAACATTGACCACCCCTACAAAATCGACCAGGGAGAGGGAGGGGAGAACGGGACAATAAAGGCCATGGCCATTGGGGATCGATGGGACCAGTTTTGGTGTAGATCTGTTGTTTTGCACACCAACATGACGCCACCACGGCACGGGAGAAGCCCATATGAACATGCGGCAAGCAACTGGCTATGGTTGCGACACGTAGGAAAGACCCATTGGGCATAGGTTGATGTGGCGTGTGACGTGGCATCCCGTGTGCCCCTGCAAAAGCGAAAATCCAACCAAAACGTTTGTTAATTTTTTTGTGAGGACCGTGAGACTAATCCAAACTTAGTGGAAAACCTTTTCACCTAACTCTACTAGTGACATATAAAATATGCACGTATCACATTTGCGTATCTGTGACAAGTAAAACTAACAAAGAGAGCTTTTTTAATGTACCAAGCAGAGTAAAATGGAGGGTCGAAGGAGCTACTGCGAGAGGATGATCACAGAGAAAACCACTACTCTATATGGCACACATTTTACAACTTCATACTAGTAACTTTTTTTACTGTGCTAAACTGCACTATCCTTATTCTACAAATATCTACGCACACGTTTTCTTTTCTCCCTAACCTAGCGCCGCCAGGCGACTAGGAGGCGGAGCCTCTTTTCCACCGATCTCCACCGGCGGGCGAGCTAGGCATTCCTCCCTCCGCTTGCTGCTTCGGCAGCGGGAGGGAGGGGGACCCCGGTTTCTTCGCTTTTGCATGGTAGTTAGGGTTAGGAAGGTTCTGGCATGGTGCGTCGTTGGGGTGGTGGGAGCGGCGCACGGGCAAATAAATCTGCCTCAACTCTACTCCCATACCGGCGTTCTCCTTCATGGCGGCGTCTCAGAGTTGGTGGCTTTGTGTGCTTGCCGATCTTTCAGATCGGTGGCGGTAGCGTTCATGGATGGTGTCGGCGAGGCGGTGGCGGCGACTCCCTCAGATGGGTTTTTCCTCCTGTTCTTGTCCCCGTTACTGCGGCGTTGTCTCCGGCGCCACGGTGGAGCAGAGAGGATTCGTCCAGGAGTACGTGCAGACGGTGGTCTGCACTGGTGACAGCTGGAAGATGGTGCACCTTGTGCTGGGTTTGTAGTTGGAGGCTGATGGTTCTGGTTCCCTACTCCGACGTCGTCGTGCGGGGGTGCCAGTGCTGAAGTTTGATGGCGTGTCCGGGGTCGTGCTGCCCCGGTCTGATTCTTTCAACGGCAATGATTTGTCCTATGGCAAACTATTTTGGAGGTCCGAAAAGCTGATGATCAGTGATGGAGCCGCGTCGAGCTCGGATGAAGAGGTGATCTGTCTATTTTTTCCTTGGTGGCTGCTACGTGGTGCCGAAGAAAAGATATAGGCGTTGGTTTGTCACATAGGTTTATCCTATCTTTTCAGATCTGTAAGATCGGTGTATACGTACTTTGTATCTTGTCTTTAATTTATCAATGAGAATCGTATTACCATGCAAAAAAATTATTCTACAAATATCTAGTACTCTTTTACCAAAGTGTTTAAAGATACGAAAGTACACTCAAGCACATATAATAACATTGAAGTACATCACAAATTTTCCATAGATGAATGTGCTTATGTCATGTATGTGTGCTTTGCATTTATTTGTATATAATTCAGCTTTGAAATTGTCACAAACTAAAATTTAATATGATATTGTCTTTTTGTCACAAAAAATATAATACTCCTTTAGCACAGTGTATATGTATGTACCGATATTAATTATACTGAAAATAATAATGACAATATGGTTATGTTGTTGATACAACTGAAAAATATATAGCAGTAAATTTCGAAACTAGTATCGACATACATAGCAATGTAAGATTTGGGCACATTTTAATTTATAAATAAGTAAAATAATAATATTACAACTAATTCATTGCAAATACAATTTTATGTAAATGTCAATGTCAGGACCCGATGGATGTGACGAGGTAGGATCAGCTAGATCATAACTTTGAGAAGATTTGGAGATAAACCAGGTAATTTGCTGGATAAAAACTAAGGCAAAAATGCAGGTAAATACCACATAAATTTAGGGTTCATTTTTTGGTTGATTGCAAGAGGACACAAGGTAGCCTTATAAAGAGTGCGGCCAGCTACACATGACATCTTAGATGAAGTACCGATAATACCCTCAAAGCTAGTAAAACCACTAATAACGCCATGTTACGTATACTTATCCTATTCCCTGACAGCCAACTACATACAAAAAATGTATGCAACTATTATGAATAGTTAGCATTTAGCTTAATCTAGCTTGCAATTAGCCTACTACTCAGACTAACAATTACCATTTAGATTTTTTGCTTTGTCCAAACACTACCTTCTAACCAACATGTATAGATGATATAAAAATTTAGATTTTATCATAAAAAACACTTGATTCATTCTAAAATCTCTAACTTCAAACACGTTATCAACACTTTTCTCATTTGAGAGCAAGCATGCCACAAAACCATCGGACAGAAGAACTAAAGAAGGGAGAAATGATGGGAAAGCGACAGCCGCCGATGCGGCCATAGGCCCGCATCGTGATGACATTTACTGTTTGAGGGCTCCTCACTCTCCGCCGTCGCTTCTGCAAAGACTTGTCCTTTTTTGTCTAGTTTTCTCCCCTCTTAGGCGGTTGAGAGGTCCTATGAGTTACCTAAACCCTCTTTGAAACATTCACAGTTAAAACCTGAGATTTGGTGACACCTTTTTAATCAGTAAACACATGTGAGAGATTATTTGTAATTTTTAAAAAATTAATGAACTTGTGAACTTCCATTCTAGATTCATTCATACGTGGATCTAAACCTGGATGTAAGGACTGAATGCTTCCGACATTCCAATTGTTCTTTTCTCCCCTAATGCATATAATAATCAATAGCTTGCATTTTAAATAACATAGAAACATAAAGGGGATTCATATCTCTTCCTCTCTCATAATAGTTGCAAGCATTAAAGTTAAACATAACCACATAGTTTTGAATAGAATCACCACATAAAGACTTATCATCGAATGAGCATAATGGATCATCAAACTCAATTAAATCACTTTCATCCTCAATAGTAGGGGGACTAAAAATATCATATTCATCAAAACAAACTTCCCAAGCTTAAGGTTTTCCTTAGCATTAGCAATAAAGGTGTTCAAAGAATTAGTACTACCACAAACATGATTGTTATGCAAATAAAATTTAATTTTCTCCTCAAACTCTTCATGTCCTAACTCAAGATAGATATTATACAATTCTATAATTGTTTGGTTGTTTTCCATTTTATAATTTTTTTGTGTTTTAGATTTATATGTTAGTATGCAATGCAAACAAGAATAAAAGCTTAGCACAATGCTCCCCGGCAACGGCGCCAAAAAAGTGCTTGATAATCCCCAAGAGCAAGGAATCACTGTAGCACAATTCGATAAGTATTTGAGTGTCGAACCCACGAGGAGCTGAAGGTAAACTATCTATTCTCTAAAGCCCTATAACCCTCTTATATGGCCATTTGTGCAAAGCAATAAGTTTAAATATGAAAGGAACTAACTAATGGAAGCAAGTGATGTGGAATGGGTTTATCTAGTAATAAGTTTCTCAATCAAGTTTCAAACGCAAGTTTCTTAGAGCAAGTTTCTCAAGCAGGTTTCTCAAAGTAGCAAATATCAAATATCTCAAGTAGCAAATATCTCAAGGGAGCAAATGTTCTAGCAATTGTTATTTCATTCGTGTGGTTGTCACAATTAGTGAAGCACATGTTTCAGTCTTAGTTGTTTCTTTTAGGTGGGAGCCATAAATAGGTGTAGCCAAGTAAATGAGCAAATTACACAATCTTATGATGGATCTCATGGCCAAGTAAATGTGCAGCACAAGAATTATTAAGACATAATTGTCCCACCATAGCCTTAAGTTCTAGGGTCCCCCAAATATATCCCCCATAAAGTAACTTCAAGTCTCAGACCACGGTTTCTGTCTACTCCGTCCCGTCCTACTCAATCCATTACACTACGGTGATCACCTTACATGCATTCCCCAACATATGCGTGCACTCATACATTGTACATCAAGACAATCATAAAAGATAACAAAACTTGTATGCAACCAATCAACGAACTATTTCACTTTTGCCATGAACAAATCACTTCTCAAACATAGATGGGGAGACACAATAGATCAAGGGAAAAGTATATTGCATCATACATCATGTTTGCCAAGAGTTTACAGTGGGGAGATGGAGATGATCTTGCTGTAGATGTTGATGATGAACACGCCGGAGGGGGGTGGAGCCCTCCGGAGGTGATTCCGGCGGCGTTTCCCCCCTCCGATCTTCTCCGGCGGCAGCCTTCTGACTCTCTGTTTCGTGGTTTTGTGTTTCTCCGCCGCCTCCTCGCGAAACTCCTCGGGGGACTATTTTTATAGTCGGTTTTAGGTCAAGACGAAGCCACGAGACGAAAACGGACGGCATCGGAGCCACGAGGGGAAAAGGAGGTGCCTCACGCGGCCAGGGAATCTGGCCGCGTGGGACCCACCAAAATCTCCTCGGACTTCCTTTCGTGCGCTTCCTTGGCTCCTACGCTTTCTTCCTTCCAAATATTGATGCTCGTAAAATATTAGGTCATTTGGACGTCGTTTGGGTCCCTGAAACATCAAAATATAGAAAATAGGGTTTTCTGCCTGTGCAGGGTTAATTCCATAAAAATAGGAAAACTATGAAATATTCCCAAAATCATTATAAAACATTGATATAACCCTTATATGATGCAAATATGATTGGAATATACGTAATATAATGCAAAGTTCATGTATGCATTTTACATGCATCAACATCCCCAAGCTTAACCATACTCGTCCTCGAGTATGAAGGTGATAAAACTAACATGGACTTTGCATTTTAATACTACCAATGGATATCAAAGATGATTACTATTGCTACATAGAGTCAAATGATTCATTCTTCAAAGGAGTAGCAATATACAAGATAGATTATGAAGTGATATCAAGTATTCAATGCAAGGATGTTCAATGATAATTCACAAAGTGTAACATGAAGAAAGTACTATGGACCAATGTATGCATAATGAAAAGTAAGAACATCCTATAATGGTCATAGAGTATTCATGAAAATCTGAATATAAAAGGTGGACACTTTGGAAAGATATATAAATGAGTAGAGGTAAAGCATGAATAAGTTTCATCTAACTTCCAAACTCTTCTACTTAAGTTAATGATTGCAATGTGGTAATCCTTGGTGTCAAGCTCTCATTACCCCTATCATAGCATCTTGAATGATTAAAGTTTAAAGTGAAAGCAAATATGAGTAGTGTGCTTGACAAAGTATAGGTTGAATGTCTCATGCCCCTTGAATACAAGTACCTACACCATGGTGTTACTCAACTTGGGAAACAAAGTAAGTTCAAGTTAAATATCATTGTAAGTAATAATAGCATCATTAAGAGCGTCAACTGGGGTACCTCTTGTCCCAGGATATGGAACAAGCCCATATCAAAATGACAAGACAAACAAACAAAATGAACAATCTCAACACCCTTTTTATTTACCATTGGATAGCTTTTTATTATAAGGTGTATCACTGACGGTTCACCATAGTATGTAAGTAAATTTCCACCATGAATGATGCATGGCTTAGATTAGCGGCCCAGGCGTCTCTCTAACCATTTATACAAACTCATTTAAACTTGCTTTGTCTCCACATTTATTTCACCCATGATAAGCATCCATAAACAAAAGTACATGATATCAACTAAATAAAATGAAGAGCATGTTGAAAGCTTGCCATGTGACAGCACATATGAGCTAACTCTCAACCCAAGACATTTGTCAAGCCCACAACATCATAATTTTAATCACAATGGGTCATGTTTATTTAATGCAATAAAAGTAAAGTGTGCATCAAGTTCGTGAGAGCTCTATAACCAACTTTTCCCATGACAATCAACAACATAAGCATTTTCATTCAGAGGTATAGATAACACAAATATCATGATAATCATACTCGGAATAGCATAAAGCTAATAGGTAGATATGGTGGACTCACTGGAAAAACTTTGGTTGAAGGTGTTGGAAACAAGTTTTTACTTGTTGGAATTTTTGGGCTAGCAAGAGGGAGAAAGTTGACCGTCTAAATGCATGCATGAGTGTCCATAGAACTAACCAATCCATGTTAAACAAAGTAAAGTAACATTCAGCATCAAAACATGAATAAAAGATAGCTCTTGATAAAACACTTGCATATTAACACTCATTAACAAAGCATATGAATCATGCAACTATATGTATCTTTTTGAATCAACTTAAACATCCCTTTCCCAATCTTTTAATAGCATCCAACTTAATTCAACCCAAATTTCCAGTACCTCTTTCATATATAAATGATGGTGGTGGTCTCACAAAATAAAAATCAAACCAAAATAAAAAGCAAACAAAAGACGCTCCAAGTTTATGCGATAAGGTGCATTGATCGAAAAACAGAAGTTAGACGTGTGCAAACCGAGAGTGTGTAGGTCCAGTGGGGTTGTCTTCACATCCCCAAGCTTATGGTCTTCACCATCCTTGGATAGCTCTTGGTGCATCTCCTCTAATCCCTGTGAAAAAACTTCAAAACACCGTTTCTCCCATTTCTTTTCTGTGGGGTGACATTAGTAGTGATAGACAAATAGATTTCTTGCTGCATATAATCCTTAGACAAAAATTCATATGAATGTCCAGAAAGTGTATAATGTTGTATGCCTACTTATAAACTCAATTGGATCAAAAAGATTCAAGTTAAAAGTTCAAAAAATGCATCAAACAAAATGGGACAGAATCTGTCCAGAAAAACAGCAGCAGCAAAACGTATTTTTCTACCCTACTTAACTTTGTCGAAAAATTCCGAAAAATTCATGCATACAGAGGATGAAAAGTTGCAACTACAGTTCAAATATCAGCTCATTCGGAGTTACAGAATAAGAATTAAAAATCATACCGTGCACAGATTCGTGCAGGAATAAAATCTCCGAATGCTATAAGCAACTTTTTCAAACCAAAATGGGTAAAACTTGGCACTTTATTAAAAATTCCAGAAACTAAACTAAAAACTAAGTCTCTTGTTACAGCAAGAGGACACAAAGAAAATCACAAATAAAAACAACCGGGTTGCCTCCCGTAAAGCGCTTTCTTTATAGCCATATAGCTAGGCTTCTTACTTGGTATCAAGATGGTTGGAGTGAGGTGGCTTGGCATCCCCAAGCTTAAATTCTTGTACTTATTTGATATATGTAGGGTGAGCCTAGGGGTAACATCCCCAAGCTTGAGTGTTTGTCCCTCTTGATATTTGTTCATCACCCTCAACTCTTCCACTTGAAAATTCTCTTTACACAAAACTCATCATAAAACTTGATTAGAGGGGTTAGTGTCTCCATAAATTAAATCCACATAAGTACAGAAAAGACATATCATGAGTTGATTCTAAACATTAACTAATGTTACTATGGTTGTGTATTGTTCTTTGATCCAAAGAACCACACAAAACACAAGTAATGAGAGTAATGCAAAATAAAGAATCTGTCAAAAACTGGACAGCCCGTAAAGAGTGAATTTTCAGAGGCACTTACGTTGCTCAAATCAGAAAACTTTGAACTAATGAAATGTGTAATAATAACTGAATATTGCTGACGTGAAATTTCAGGTCAAAATTCCTTTTCTGTGATTTTTAACATTTTTCGCAGTAAAGCTTAGGAATCTGTTTTCTGGACAGCAAATTACTATTGTTTGATCCTACCTCTCAAAAGAGGTTCTTTCCATAAATATGAAAAATAAGATACAAAGGTGATGTTACAGTAGTAAACAAGCACCTTGACTCAAAAACCGAAAATCAAACTGAAGAAAAAAAAGAAGCAAAACCAAGAAAGGTTCAAGAGAAACAAACAAAGAAGAAAGAAAATATTTTTGTTGTTTTTGATTTAGCAAAAAGGCAAAAGAAGAAGCAAATATATACAACATAAACACTCTTTTTATTTGGTTTTAGCTTTGGGAAAAGTTTTAATGATAGAGACTTTGCAACGGTTCCATTGGCATGAACAACACATGTTCAAGGTCGACCCCAACTTCTCCATTACTCATCCTTCTCATTTACTTTCCCAAATTTTATATAAAATGAAAATCTTAAACTAATTGTCACAAAACAGTAGGTAAAGATATTTTACATGTTGTAAAGATATAAAGGTGTGCTCAAACCGAATAGGAAGTTAAAGCATAAGGAACACACCACAGAATATTAAACAATTTACTTTTAAGTCTAACTCTCTTCCTATGCATTGGAATTTTATATATGAATAAATAACAACAAATTTGAGGTAACCAATGCATATAATAATCAATAGCTTGCATTTTAAATAACATAGAAACATAAAGGGGATTCTTATCTCTTCCTCTCTCATAATAGTTGCAAGCATTAAAGTTAAACATAACCACATAGTTTTGAATAGAATCACCACATAAAGACTTATCATCTAATGAGCATAATGGATCATCAAACTCAATTAAATCACTTTCATCCTCAATAGTAGGGGGACTAAAAATATCATATTCATCAAAACAAACTTCCCCAAGCTTAAGGTTTTCCTTAGCATTAGCAATAAAGGTGTTCAAAGAATTAGTACTACCACAAACATGATTGTTATGCAAATAAAATTTAATTTTCTCCTCAAACACTTCATGTCCTAACTCAAGATAGATATTATACAATTCTATAATTGTTTGGTTGTTTTCCATTTTATAATTTTTTTGTGTTTTAGATTTATATGTTAGTATGCAATGCAAACAAGAATAAAAGCTTAGCACAACGCTCCCCGGCAACGGCGCCAGAAAAGTGCTTGATAATCCCCAAGAGCAAGGAATCACTGTAGCACAATTCGATAAGTATTTGAGTGTCGAACCCACGAGGAGCTGAAGGTAAACTATCTATTCTCTAAAGCCCTATAACCCTCTTATATGGCCTTTTATGCAAAGCAATAAATTTAAATATGAAAGGAACTAACTAATGGAAGCAAGTGATGTGGAATGGGTTTATCTAGTAACAAGTTTCTCAATCAAGTTTCAAACGCAAGTTTCTTAGAGCAAGTTTCTCAAGCAGTTTCTCAAAGTAGCAAGTATCAAATATCTCAAGTAGCAAATATCTCAAGGGAGCAAATGTTCTAGCAATTGTTATTTCATTCGTGTGGTTGTCACAATTAGTGAAGCACATGTTTCAGTCTTAATTGTTTCTTTAGGTGGAGCCATAAATAGGTGTAGCCAAGTAAATGAGCAAATTACACAACTCTTATGATGGATCTCATGGCCAAGTAAATGTGCAGCACAAGAATTATTAAGACATAATTGTCCCACCATAGCCTTAAGTTCTAGGGTCCCCCAATATATCCCCCATAAAGTAACTTCAAGTCTCAGACCACGGTTTCTGTCTACTCCGTCCCGTCCTACTCAATCCATTACACTACGGTGATCACCTTACATGCATTCCCCAACATATGCGTGCACTCATACATTGTACATCAAGACAATCATAAAAGATAACAAAACTTGTATGCAACCAATCAACGAACTATTTCACTTTTGCCATGAACAAATCACTTCTCAAACATAGATGGGGAGACACAATAGATCAAGGGAATAGTATATTGCATCATACATCATGTTTGCCAAGAGTTTACAGTGGGAGATGGAGATGATCTTGCTGTAGATGTTGATGATGAACACGCCGGAGGGGGGTGGAGCCCTCCGGAGGTGATTCCGGCGGCGTTTCCCCCCTCGATCTTCTCCGGCGACAGCCTTCTGACTCTCTGTTTGTGGTTTTATGTTTCTCCGCCGCCTCCTCGCGAAACTCCTCGGGGGACTATTTTTATTGTTAGTTTTAGGTCAAACGAAGCCACGGAGATGAAAACGGACGGCATCGGAGCCACGAGGGGGAAAAGGAGGTGCCTCACGCGGCTAGGGAATCTGGCCGCGTGGGACCCACCAAAATCCTCCTCGGACTTCCTTTCGTGCGCTTCTTTGGCTCCTACTCTTTCTTCCTTCCAAATATTGATGCTCATTAAATATTAGGTCATTTGGACGTCGTTTGGGTCCCTGAAACATCAAAATATAGAAAATAGGGTTTTCTACCTGTGCAGGGTTAATTCCATAAAAATAGGAAAACTATGAAATATTCCCAAAATCATTATAAAACATTGATATAACCCTTATATGATGCAAATATGATTGGAATATACGTAATATAATGCAAAGTTATTGTATGCATTTTACATGCATCTGCGGCATCCTGCTAGATTCTTTTTTTTCACAATTTGGAATATTTTTTATCGAGTTATAAGGAGTTATTCCGTACCAGGATCAATCCTTTCATGTTGCAAGCCTTTCCTCATGCCCAACACACATACATCCAGCCTAATAGCAAAGCCTATACAACCAATAACCTATGACAAAGCCATGTACAACAACATGTAACACACGAGGTCGAGGTCACACTACGCTCAGATGGATTATATGGTCTGAATCTGATACAACCTCGCATCACGAAGAGGGAGTGAATTGACGAGCAGAGCTCCGGAAAAGGAGGAAGAGAGGAAGGACTCAAACGAGTTCCAATTTGTCAGGTTACAATTCGATGCCTCTGATTGGACATAGCCACGGCTTATAATACACTGGCGCTACCCACGCCTGGTTTGCTTCACTGCCAGCTGGGTCCCCTTTGACAGAAGATTATCTTCACGTATGCGTTGCCTGGCATCGGTCCTTGACTTGGCCTTGATCACCGCTGGCAGGTACGTGGTTGTGACAATGCCCCCTCCTTGAGTAGCCGCTTGCCCCCTAGCGGGTGCCGATGGGAAGACAGCGACGATTGCACCGAGATGTTCCCATGTCTGGCAGTGTTGGGGAAGGCTAGACCATTGCAACTTGACCTGGGGCACCAGCTTGTTTCCCAGGCGTATCAGCCGTTCATCCTCCACCGCCACTGGTTGCACAAGCAACATGTCAATACAAGTCAATGGTAAATCAACACTGACCTGGTCCGTCGGTTTCAATGCCTTCTTCAGTTGAGAGACATGGATCACGTCGTGAATTTTTGCAGAAGCAGGAAATTGCAATTTGTAAGATACTTGACCCACACGCTTGAGCACAGTGTAGGGTCCAAAATATTTGAAACTCAGCTTCTACGAAGAACGATTTTCCACCGAAGTTTGGACATAGGGTTGTAGCTTGAGGTACACTTGATCACCCACAGCGAATTTGCGTTCCCCACATTTTTTTGTCAGCTTGTGACATCATGCGCATTTGGGCTCGCGCAAGGTGTTGCTTGATTACTTCTAACATAAGTCTTCTAACATAATTTTCCTTCCTTTTTGTTGTTGTCGAGTTTCTTGCGAGTGCTCCAGTCTTCGCGCCTGCTGGCGTAGGTATTTATTGGGTACGCAGCACTCGAGCCAATGGCGAGTGTGCTCCCAATGGGAGTCGACACGGTGGACGCAGTTGACGCAGCGCAGGTGTGGCCGAGGTAATTTGTGTAGCATGTACGTCGCAGCCCCCTGATGCATGTAAAATGCATACATGAACTTTGCATTATTTTTACTTATATTCCAGTCATATTTGCATCATATAAGGGTTATATCACTGTTTTATAATGATTTTGGGAATATTTGATATGTTTCCTATTTTTTATGGAATTAACCCTGCGCAGGCAGAAAACCCTATTTCTTTCCTTTAATGTTTCAGGGAGCCAAACGACGTCCAAATGACCTGGAAATTTACGAGCATCATTTTTGGAAGGAACAAGACCTGGGAGCGAAAGAAGCAAACAAGAGGAGGCCCGAGGGCCCAGATGAGTGGGCCCACGTGGCCCAAGTACCTGGCCGCGTTGGACCCCCCCACCCCCCCCACTTTGGCCCTCGAGGCTCCGTTGCCGTCGATCTTTCCTCCACCGACTCCGTTTTGACCTAAAAACGCCTATAAAAATTATCCCCCACAAAACACAGAAACACCGAAACATAGACCTGGAGCTGCAGATTGGAGGGGGAAAACTCCGGCGGGGCGCTGCCGGCGTGGTCTCCATCTTCTCCAACGACTTCTCCACCGTCTCCATGATGAAGAGGGAGTAGTCCACCTCTGGACTATGGGTTTGTGGAAGTAACTTATGTATCTCTCTCTCTCGAGCTTCACTAATTAGTACCGTCTCCATGATTACGGTCATCTATGTAATACCTTTGTGGTGGATCTTTTTATGAGTTAATATATGTTTGAGATTGCAATGGTTTTATTTCAGTTATGAAAGTAGATGCATATTATGTACCCCGTTCTTATTTACTTGTATGATCAAGCATGTTTATGAGAGCGTGTGAGGGGGAACGTGTGCATTAGTTGGAGTAACGGGGGGTGGCTAGTGCAGTGAACGTGAGAGAAAGTTTGCGATCCACTTGGGTGTTTTACCTTACTTTGTTACCTCACTAGGGATAAAAAAAATACCATGCTACCGGAGATGTGGGTGTGACCATTGCCACTTCCACCATGACTAGATCTAGCATGTTCTTATTTTAACTTCATGTCATGATACTTATTGCTATACTCTGAGTTATCTTAATTACTGAGGTGTTATGATTTAGTTCGCATCTTGGTGGAGTATAAGAGAGACTAATAACCAAAAGGTCTCTATGTTAGGACGTGATGCCATATAATTATAACTTGTCATTAAACTGTTGTGTTGCAATCTCATATGTCAACTCTAGTGTTCCATTGTCCACCACTTTATTAAAGAGAGAGTGCATTTGTGAAACCATGAACCCCGGTCCATTTTTAATCATAAGAAACACCTTTCCAACCACTTTTCCATTTTCTGCCATTATTAAATCCGAAAATACAAAAACACTTTTACATCTTGCATTCATTATAAAAACCCAAAAATATCATTTATCATTGCTACCACCATCCTTGCATATTTATTTACCACCATTGCATTTATTTCTTGTTTGCATTGCATATTATCTTGATATCATTCTCACACCTTGTGCTTGACAACCACTAGGTGAGGTTGAGGACCAAAACATTTACTTTGTTTTGTAGGTAACCAAAAGAAGGATAGGAAGATAAATCTTCACTACTGATTCCCCGAGAGTTCGATATTAAACCCTCGAGTCACCCTCGTGGGGAAAACACGTCTTCCACTTACTACACACTCTGCACTTGGAGTCTCAACCTAACCCATTTACTTTTCACGCAGGTAACCACGCGAAGGGCTAGCAAGTGTTTTCTGGCGCCGTTGTGGGGTAACTACGTGAAGGGCCATCAAGACTGTTTTCTGGCGCCGTTGCCGGGGAATCATTGCTGAAAGGTTTATCCAAGGATATCTCACCAAGTCAACTTCATCACCAACTTGTGCTAACACCTAAGCTTGGGGAGGTTGCACCTACGTGAGCATCATCTTATCCATCTTTACCTTCAAAGCAATTTATCTTGTTTTGTCATTGTCTTGCATTTGTTATTTCGGTTTGCATATTTATTTTCAGTTTTGCATAAAAAATTAAAAAACACATAAAAACTTGCTAAAATGGGAGAAAGAACTAAGTTGTGTGATTACACAAACACTCCAAATGATCAATTTATTGCTAGGCCCATTGCCACACCTAAGATAAATGCTGAGAGTTATGAAGTAAGTCCTAGTTTGTTGAACTTGATAACTAGGGAACAATTTGGCGGTAGTGCTATGGAGGATGCCTCTATGCATCTTCATGATTTTGTTGAAATATGTGACATGCAGAAATTTAAAAATGTGGAAAGTGATATTCTAAAACTGAAGTTATTTCCTTTCTCACTTAGAGGAAAAGCTAAAGAGTGGCTGCATTCATTACCTATTGATAGCATTAAAACTTGGGATGATTTAAAAGAAGCTTTCATTAAGAAATACTATCCTGTTAAAATTTTGCAAAATAGAAACAACATTCTTTCTTTTAGGCAAAATGAAAATGAACATGTTGCTATGGCTTGGGATAGGATTAAACTTATGCTTAGAACTTGTCCATCACATGGGGTCAACGAATGGACCATATTACACTCTTTTTACAATGGTCTAAATTACATGTCTAGAAATATTCTTGATTCTGCTGCTGGAGGTGCTTTTATGGGAAAAACTATAGTAGAAGCTAAGAACATATTGGAAACATTTTGCAAAACTATAGTCAATGGCATACTGATAGAGCACCTAATCCTTCTAAGAAAGTGAACTCCATAGAAGAAACAAATGATTTGTCATCTAAAATGGATACTATTCTTGCTTTCATTAATAAACAAAATATTGAAAATGTGCCTTTGCAAGAACTAGTTGGTAATAATCCTGAAAATATTGATGTCAACTTCATTAGGAACTATGGTAATAATGGGTATGGTAACAACAATTATAACTCTTATAATAAACCCCCATATGTTCCCAACAATCGTCCTTCTATTCCATATCCTAATGCTAGTGATAATAATTGGAAGCCTATGCCACCACGTAATGATAATTTTGAGGCTAATAAAATTCTTATGGAACAAATTGCTAGTCATAATACCATGATACAAGAGTTGAATAAGTCTGTTGCTTCTATTAGTTCTGATATTAAAGGCTTACAACTCCAAACTGCAGGACTAGACAAAGCCTTGTCAAAACTAGCTGATAACCAAGCCACTTTATTGAGTATGTCTGCAGGGAAACCACAAGCACCACCTGTGGTTGGAATGAATTCTATTAATATTGCTGAAAATGTTCCTCTTACTTTGAGGAAACTCTTGATGAATTATTGAACTATCCTGAATATTTGTTGCCATTTATGTCTCAACTTGTTGGATTAAAAGAAGAAGTTAACGAAACTGAACATGATGAATCTCTTATGTTATTGAGTTAGAAAAGAAAGTTGAGAAGTTAAAATGCTTAGTGAAGTCAAGGAACCATTGCTTGACTTAGAGAATTGTAGCTTGCATGAATTAATATCTATCTTACAAAAATTTGCAAGTGATCCTTCCATCAACTATAACCAAGCTGGTTTTGGTTCTTATATTGCTAATCATGTGTTAAAAGAAAAGATTGCTAGGTACAACCAAGAGGCTATGATACCACCTAAGCTTGGGGATGTATGGATTCCCAAAGTCCTAGTAACCATTGGAAAAGAGACACACCATGCTATACTTGATCTAGGATCTAGTGTCTCTGTTTTATCTAAAGAACTATATGAAGTACTTGAATTGAAAAATCTTGAAAAATGCTCTATTGAACTTGCACTTGCTGATGATTCCATTAAACATGCTTTAGGAAAAGTAAGTGATGTTTGGTAGAGTTACATATGACATTTGTGCCTGTTGATTTTCTAATCATGGATATGGGGAATAAAACCTCTAGTCCAATTATTCTTGGAAGACCTTTTCTTCGTACTACAGGTGCTATCATTGATTCAAAAGAAGGGAATGTGAAGTTTCAGTTTCCACACAAGAAGTGCATGGAACACTTCCCAAGGAAGAGGGACACATCATTCAAGCTCCCTCATGAGCTTCGTCCACAATAAACATCAAGTAAGAAGCCTAGCTATATGGCTATAAAGAAAGCGCTTTACGGGAGGCAACCCGGTTGTTTTTATTTGTGATTTTCTTTGTGTCCTCTTGCTGTAACAAGAGACTTAGTGTTTAGTTTAGTTTCTGGAATTTTTAATAAAGTGCCAAGTTTTACTCATTTTGGTATGAAAAGTTGCTTATAGCGTTCGGAGATTTATTCCTGCACGAATCTGTGCACGGTATGATTTTTAATTCTTATTCTGTAACTCCGAATGAGCTCATATTTAAACTGTAGTGCAACTTTTCATCCTCTGTATGCATGAATTTTTTGGAATTTTCGACAAAGTTAAGTAGGGTAGAAAAATACGTTTAGCTGCTGCTGTTTTTCTGGACAGATTCTGTCCCATTTTGTTTGATGCATGCTTAGAACTTTTAACATGAATCTTTTTGATCCAATTGAGTTTATGAGTAGGCATACAACATTATACATTTCTGGACATTCATATGAATTTTTGTCTAAGGATTATATGCAGCAAGAAATCTATTTGTTTATCACTACTAATGTGCCCCACAGAAAAAGAAATGGGAGAAACGGTGTTTTGAAGTTTTTTCACAGGGATTAGAGGAGATGCACCAAGAGCTATCCAAGGATGGTGAAGACCATAAGCTTGGGGATGTGAAGACAACCCCACTGGACCTACACACTCTCGGTTTGCACACGTCTAACTTCTGTTTTTCGATCGAAACACTTTATCGCATAAACTTGGAGCGTCTTTTTGTTTGTTTAGATTTTTTTTTGTGAGACCACCACACTATCATTTATATATGAGAGAGCTACTGGAAATTTGGGTTGAATTATGTTGGATGCTATTATAAGATTGGGAAAAGGGATGTTGAGTTAATTTTAAAAGATACATATAATTGCATGATTCATGAGCTTGTTAATGAGTAATAATTTGCAAATATTTTATCAAGAGCTATCTTTTATTCATGTTTTGATGCTAAATGTTATTTACCTTGTTTTAACATGGATTAGTTAGTTCTATGGACACTCATGCATGCATTTAGATGGTCAACTTTCTCCCTCTTGCTAGCCCAAAAATTCCAACAAGCAAAAACTTGTTTCCAACACCTTCAACCAAAGTTTTTCCAGTGAGTCCACCATATCTACCTATTAGCTTTATGCTATTCCGAGTATGTTTATCATGATATTTGTGTTATCTATACCTCTGAATGAAAATGCTTATGTTGTTAATTGTTGTGGGAAAAGTTGGTTATATAGCTCTCTCGAACTTGATGCACACTTTACTTTCATTGCATAAATAAAATATGACCCATTGTGATTAAAATTATGAGTTGTGGACTTGACAAATGTCTTTGGTTGAGAGTTAGCTCATATGTGCTGTCACATGGCAAGCTTTCAACATTGCACATCATCTCATTTAGTTGATATCATGTACTTTTGTTTATGGATGCTTACCATGGGTGAAATAAATGGGAAATGAAGTGAGTTTAAATGAGTTTGTATAAATGGTTAGAGAGACGCCTGGGCCGCTAATCTAAGCCATGCATCATTCATGGTGGAAATTTACTTACATGCTATGGTGAACCTTCTGTGATACACCTTACAATAAAAAGCTATCCAATGGTAAATAAAAAGGGTGTTGAGATTGTTCATTATGTTTGTTTGTCTTGTCATTTTGATATGGGCTTGTTCCATATCCTGGGACAAGAGGTACCCCAGTTGACGCTCTTAATGATACTATTATTACTTACAATGATATTTAACTTGAACTTGCTTTGTTTTCCAAGTTGAGTAACACATGGAGTAGGTACTTGTATTCAAGGGGCATGAGACTTTCAACCTGTACTTTGTCAAGCACACTACTCTATTGCTTTCACTTTAAACTTAATCATTCAAGATGCTATGATAGGGGAATGAGAGCTTGACACCAAGGATTACCATATTACAATCATTGACTTAAGTAGAGAAGTTCAGAAGTTAGATGAAATTTATTCATGCTTTACCTCTACTCATATATATATCTTTCCAAAGTGTCCACCTTTTATATTCAGATTTTCACCAATACTCTATGACCATTGTAGGATGTTCTTACTTATTATTATGCATACATGTGGTCCATAGTACTTTTTCTCTATGTTACACTTTGTGAATTATCATTGAACATCCTTGCATTGAATACTTGATATCACTTCATAAACTATCTTGCATATTGCTACTCCTTTTAAGAATGAATCATTTACTCTATGTAGCAATAGTAATCATCTTTGATATCCATTGATAGTATTAAATTGCAAAGTCCATGTTAGTTTTATCACCTTCATACTCGAGGACGAGTATAGGTTAAGCTTGGGGATGTTGATGCATGTAAAATGCATACATGAACTTTGCATTATTTTACTTATATTCCAGTCATATTTGCATCATATAAGGGTTATATCACTGTTTTATAATGATTTTGGGAATATTTGATATGTTTCCTATTTTTTATGGAATTAACCCTGCGCAGGCAGAAAACCCTATTTCTTTTTTAATGTTTCAGGGACCCAAACGACGTCCAAATGACCTGGAAATTTACGAGCATCATTTTTGGAAGGAACAAGACTGGGAGCGAAGGAAGCAAACAAGCGGAGGCCCGAGGGCCAGATGAGTGGGCCCACGCGGCCCAGTACCTGGCCGCGTGGGACCCCCCTTTGGCCTCGAGCTCCGTTGCCGTCGATCTTTCCTCCACCGACTCCGTTTTGACCTAAAACGCCTATAAAAATATCCCCCGACGTTCTCTGGAAGGAGCGCCGCAGAAACACAGAAACACCGAAACAGAGACCTGGAGCTGCAGATTGGAGGGGGAAAACTCCGGCGGGGCGCTGCCGGCGTGGTCTCCATCTTCTCCAACGACTTCTCCACCGTCTCCATGATGAAGAGGGAGTAGTCCACCTCTGGACTATGGGTTTGTGGAAGTAACTTATGTATCTCTCTCTCTCGAGCTTCACTAATTAGTACCGTATGAGCTGAACATGATTACGGTCATCTATGTAATACCTTTGTGGTGGATCTTTTTATGAGTTAATATATGTTTGAGATTGCAATGGTTTTGTTTCAGTTATGAAAGTAGATGCATATTATGTACCCCGTTCTTATTTACTTGTCATGATCAAGCATGTTTATGAGAGCGTGTGAGGGGGAACGTGTGCATTAGTTGGAGTAACGGGGGGTGGCTAGTGCAGTGAACGTGAGAGAAAGTTCTGCGATCCACTTGGGTGTTTTACCTTACTTTGTTGCCTCACTAGGGATAAAAAGAAATACCATGCTACCGGAGATGTGGGTGTGACCATTGCCACTTCCTCCATGACTAGATCTAGCATGTTCTTATTTTAACTTCATGTCATGATACTTATTGCTATACTCTGAGTTATCTTAATTACTGAGGTGTTATGATTTAGTTCGCATCTTGGTGGAGTATAAGAGAGACTAATAACCAAAAGGTCTCTATGTTAGGACGTGATGCCCATATAATTATAACTTGTCATTAAACTGTTGTGTTGCAATCTCATATGTCAACTCTAGTGTTCCATTGTCTACCACTTTATTAAAGAGAGAGTGCATTTGTGAAACCATGAACCCCGGTCCATTTTTAATCATAAGAAACACCTTTCCAACCACTTTTACCACTTTTCCATTTTCTGCCATTTAAAAATCCGAAAATACAAAAACACTTTTACATCTTGCATTCATTATAAAACCCAAAAATATCATTTATCATTGCTACCACCATCCTTGCATATTTATTTACCACCATTGCATATTTATTTCTTGTTTGCATTGCATATTATCTTGATATCATTCTCACACCTTGTGCTTGACAACCACTAGGTGAGGTTGAGGACCAAAACATTTACTTTGTTTTGTAGGTAACCAAAAGAAGGATAGGAAAGATAAATCTTCACTACTGATTCCCCGAGAGTTCGATATTAAACCCTCGAGTCACCCTCGTGGGGAAAACACGTCTTCCACTTACTACACACTCTGCACTTGGAGTCTCAACCTAACCCATTTACTTTTCACGCAGGTAACCATGCGAAGGGATAGCAAGTGTTTTCTGGCACCGTTGTGGGGTAACTCCGTGAAGGCCCTTCACCCCGGAGTATCGAGTGCGGCGTCACGCGGCGGACCGGAGTCGACGCGGCGGAGTTGTGCGACGCAGGGTGTCGATGCGGCGGACCAAAGTCGACGCGGCGGACCGGAGTCGACACGGCTGAGTCATGAGGTGGAGGGAGTCGACGCGGCGGAGTCGTGCGGTGGAGGTAATCGACGCGGCGGAGTTGTGCAGCGGATGGAGTCGACGCGGCAGACCGGAGTCGACGTGGCAGCTGCAACGTCCAGCCTCCGAGTCCACCTTGTTGGGTCGGTGGGGCGGAGTCGATAAAGCGGAGGGAGACGACGCATCGGAGTCGAAAAGCGCCAGCCCCGAGTGTTGGATGCGACCGTAGCAGGTTAGAATTTGAAGAAATGAAATATAAAAATGACTTAGCTGTTCATGAGCGACGGAAATCTATAGACTGTCGAGGTCGACTCGTCAAAGTGGTTGTAGAAGTTGCCGAGTCATGGACGCCGATCTTGTCGAGTCGTGGACGTCATAGTGGACAGATTCAACGCCGCAGATTTGTGCGGTGGAGGGAGTCGACGCGGCGGACCGGAGTCAACGCGGCGGCCACAACCTCAGCCCCCGAGTCCACCTTTTCCAGTCGGTGAGGCGGAGTTGTCGATGCAGAGTCGATAATATGGAGCCGATGAAGGCACCGGGGTCGTCTGATCGGGTGTAGCTATGCAATTGTTTGTCGTTGCCGTTGTCGAGTGCCAGCCCCGAGGATACGTAATACCCTTCAGGGAGCGGGCTCTTGCCGTGTGCTGGTGTCGCCGATGCTGATCGCGGTCGTGGTTGTCGATGAAGTCGAGGGAGTCGAGTCCTTGAAGATGTCCATAGCCGGTTGGAGTCGACAAGGTACGCGAGTCAGCGATGGTTGCGATGCTTGGCAGAGCTAGCTGCTCGCTCTTTTCCTTTTTTCGTTGGTCATATTTTTTTCGTTGGTCATACGTGAGGTTGTGCATGCATCTTCTTTTTCTTTTGCATTGATTTCCTCGAACAGCGTGCGAGTCAAACAAATAGTAGGAGTACTAGTTAGTTTGAGGCTTTGAGCTGGCCTCATGCAACTACCGATCAGATCGATCGGATCGACGCCGCCGCCTCCTGCTTGCTGATGCATGCATGTTGCTCCACTGATACAATGATTTTTCTTTTCTTTTCTCGGAACTTGCTCCAGCGATGAGTTTTGCCGACTTTTCGCCTCGGGCCGTCTGAAACCCGAATTGGACTCGTACTCCCGCACGGATCAGCACCGCCGCCTCCTGCTTGCTAACGTGAGTCCCCAAGCTCCTGTGTTTTTGGCTTTGGATCCCCCGACGGACGCAGATGCGGACGCGGGAGTCGACCGAGTTGCAGGGTGCCGGCGCAAACACCCGTGATTTGATCTTGATAGTGACATAGCCGACGAACGCTGATTCCGCCAGCCCGGCCAGGATGTGGAGCTCGTCTCAGCGCGGCGATCCGAAGTTGGTGATGAAGATAATCGCGTTGAAGCGGATTAGCCAGCCAGATACGATCTGGCCGCCGTTGTTGATGAAGATTGGAGCCGCCGTTGTTGACGAAGGTTGTTGATGTCGAGCCCTTGGGCGCTGATCCGTGACGGCGAGTCGCCGCCATTGTCGATGTAGATTGAAGCCGCCGTGACGAGGTGTACCCCCTCATCAAATCCCATGGTTAAGGACCTAGGGTTGAGATTATGGGGAGAGAACGTGGTAGTACTGTTAGTTTCGTCGGCTGACAAGCAGAGGCAAAGATTTACCTAGGTTCAGGCCCCTCGGGTGGAGGTAAAGACCCTACTTCCTGCTTGTCTGGTATTGATTGTGGATTATGCGATTACAGGGGAGCTCCGGCGAGGTATCGATCTCGCAAGAGCTTTTGGTGGTTCGAGTATGGCTTGGTCCTAGATCGGCACCCCTCCCAGCCTTTAAATAGGCCGGGTCTCGGGAGTTTGTAACCGACCTAGTTTACACGTAAGGAAAGTCTAAACCGACTATGTCTATGTCTAATCTTGGAGGGTACTCCATCTTCTTGGGCCTCTTGCCTTGGGCTTCGAGTAGTCTCTTCGCTATTGGGTCTTTAGTCGTCACGTGCACCAGGTACCCTCATGGTAGGGTACCCGAGATATATACCCATGTCACGCCGAAACCGTGATTCCAGCGCGCGTTCTTCCCACGGTCGACGCCAATTGACGTGGTGTTAGCACGGCAAATCCCAAGGTCGAGATACCTAGGGTTTCGTATAGAGCGAGAAGATGGCGCGCTGGTAGTTCCGGACGGCTGACAAGCAAGGATTTACCCAGGTTCGGCCCCTCATTGTGAGGTAAAGACCTACATCCTGCTTATCTGATCTGGTATTGATGATGATGATATTACATGGTGGCCATATTGGCGATGGTGTGAGATGCGGTCTCGCTATTCCTATGCGTGTATGTTGTGTCGTAGTGCCCATTGTGTGTGTGCGAAAAGCAGTCTTACATTCATCAGTCTCCACCATCCTTATCTGATGGTACCCAGAGCGAAGGTCCAGTTTGGTGAAGTAAGTGACCCCTGACAGTTCATCCAGTAGTTCATCAACTACTGGCATTGGATATCGGTATTTTACCGTCACTACATTCAACCGCCTATAGTCAATGCAAAAACGCCATGATCCATCTTTTTTCTTCACAAGCAAAACAGGTGATGCAAATGGGCTCTTGCTCTCCTTGATGATCCCTTGCGCAAGCATCTCCTTCATATGTTTTTCAATTTCATTTTTCTGTTGGGGAGTGTGGCGGTAGGGTTTCACATTTACAGGCTGCACACCAGGCATGAGTGTATTTTTGTGGTCATAAGTGTCGTGGGTTTGTCACGTCAGATGTCATGGATGACTTCGTAGGTGTGGGATTGCGTGAGTCAATCGTCTCCGAGCTTAGCATCGCAGGAACAAAGATCAACACAGATTACCCAGGTTCGGCCCCTCAATGTGATGTAAAGACCTACTTCCTGCCTATCCTAGATTGGTATTGATATGATATATGAGGTGTTACAATGGAGGCGATCTGATCTCGGTACTCGTGATACGTCTCCAACGTATCCATAATTTCTGCTGTTCCATGCTAATATTATACCATTTGCTACATGTTTTATATATACTTCATATCACTTTTATGCATTTTCTGGGACTAACCTATTAACAAGATGCCACAGTGCCAGTTCCCTGTTTTCTGCTGTTTTTGGTTTCAGAAAGTTACTTCTGGAAATATTCTCGGAATTGCACGAAACAAAAGGCCAAGTCCCTATTTTTCCAACACGTACACAGAGTCCGAAGGAGAGACGAAGGGGAGCCACGAGGTGGCCAAACCACCTGGCGGCGCGGCCCCACCTTCTGCCGCGCCAGCCTGTGGTTTGGGCCCCTCGGGGATCCGCCGACATCGCCCCTTCGCCTATTTATTCCCCAAGACGAGAAAACCCTAAAACACCGAGCCTTTCATCCAGAACATATTCGCTTCCGCCGCCGTCGTCAACCCTAACTCGGGGGGTTCTGAAGCTCTTCCCGGCACCCTGCCGGAGAGGGGAATCATCACCGGAGGGCTCTACATCGCCATGCCCGCCTCCGGAGTGATGCGTGAGTAGTTCATCCTTGGACTATGGGTCCATAGCAGTAGCTAGATGGTTGTCTTCTCCACTTGTGACATCATGTTTAGATCTTGTGAGCTGCCTATCATGATCAAGATCATCTTATTGTAATGCTACATGTTGTGTTTGCTGGGATCTGACTTATATTGATACCTATGTGGAGCTGAATATTATATTATCATGTCTATGTCATTTGTGATCTTGCATGCTCTCCGTTATTTGTTGAAGCCTTGGCCAAGTGAATACTTGTGACTCCAAGAGGGGGTATTTATGCATGATAGTTGGGTTCAACCTCTATTTAACCTGGGATAGTGACAACAAGTTCTAAGGTTGTAGATGTGTTGTTGCCACTAGGGGTAAAACAGCAATGCTTTATTCAAGGATGAATGTATTGTTTACATTATGCACATTACTTAATGCAATTGTCTGTTGCTTGCAACTTAATACTGGAAGGGGTACGGATGTTAACCGGAAAGTGGACTATTTAGGCATAGATGCATGCTGGATAGCGGTCTATGTACTTTGTCGTAATGCCCAAATGAATCTCATAGTAGACACCACAACTCACACATGCATGTTATATGCACTTATCAATTGTCAATTGCCCAGCTGTAATTTGTTTACCCAGCATGTTAGTTATGTTATTGGAGAGACACCACTAGTGAACTGTGGACCCCGGTCCATTCTTTTACATCTGAAATACAATCTACTGCAATCATTGTTCTCTACTGTTTTATGCAAACAAACATCATCTTCCATACGATACGTTTAACCCTTTGTTTTCAGCAAGTCGGTGAGATTGACAACCTCACTGTTAAGTTGGGGCAAAGTAATTTGATTGTGTTGTGCAGGTTCCACGTTGGCACCGGAATCCCTGGTGTTGCGCCGCACTACAATCCTTCACCAACACCTTCGAAGCAACCTCGTTTTCCTACTGGTTCAATAAACCTTGGTTTCATACTAAGGGAAAACTTGCTGCTGCACTCATCATACCTTCCTCTTGGGGTTCCCAACTGACGTGTGACGTTACAAGCATTGTTTCTGGTGCTGTTGCCGGGGAGATATTCCCTCGTCAACTTAGCGCTAGCAACTCGCCGTATGAACTAGTGTTTAAGGGCTTGACCTTGTCTAAGTCCTGCGAGTCCTCTTTATATACACAGAGACTCGTCAGGTTACAAGAGTTCTACACGAAGCCGATTGTCTTCTTATCTTCCAAAGCACGTTAACGCCGATCTTCTGGAGCCTTCCTTTGGTAGGCCGCAGTCCTAGGTCAGCCCATCTTTACGTGGCCCAATAATAGCGTGATCATGAGGATGAAGTCGCTATTTTGGCTTTGAATAAGTCTCGGGTTAATTATTCCCCCGACAATAAGTTCGGTGAGAAGGAAGTCTAGATGGTGTTGCAACGCACTACTTATGTTGCTCGATCACTTCCCCTATTTCAGGTGGCATTTGCGCCTCTATTGTCTTGTCATCAATTGCTGACAGTTCCACCAGATGCAGGATAGCCAGTTCTTCATTCAACAGGTGCAGTTCCTCAGACGAAATGGCGTCACAGGATAATGTTTTGTCCTTCACCCCCCGGATTGTCTTGCGGATGCCATTTTGTTTGATTCGGAACACCTTCTTTTTCCAGTCCATCCACATTGGCCCTAGGGTATCAAGCTAGTCCATACCCACAATCATGTCATAGCATGGTAAATCGAACACCCGAAATGATGTAGTGAAAGTTGATGCTTGACATTTCCATGGCACATTGAGCACAACTTTGGTCGCTTTAGTTCGTGCTCCATTTGCTACAGCCACTGCCCCCGGGGTTATGTCCACTGTTTCCAGCCCCATTTGCTGCACTGCCGTGCTGCTGATGAAATTTCCAAAGCTCCCAAAGTCCACTAACAGCAGAATCTGTTTCCCTTGCGTAGTGCCCTGCAGTCTGAAGCTTTTCTTGCGAGATCTACCCTCCAGCGCACACATGGATATAGCACAGAGAGACTCATCACTGCTGGATTGGCCAGACTTATCATCTTCATTATCTGATGCTGAAAGCTGCAACAGTTCCACTAATTGTTCCACTAGATTTAGAGGGACCGTTTTGCTGCATCTGTGACCAGGCTGGAACTTGTCACCGCACTTGAAGCATTCCCCACGAGCTCTCCTCTGCGCCTTGAGTGACTGAAAATTTTCTTCCCAAGGAGGTTTACTGTCGGGGACTAATTTGCTCTCAGGAGTTGTGTGAGACAGAATTCCTTGGCCAGGGAATCCAGTCTTCAGGTAAGGTGTCTTGTAGTCTTGGCGAAATCGACCAGCAGGTGAGAATGGCATGTTCTCCTCCATCATCTCCTCCTGCGTTTCAGCAAGAGACAACGCAGCATCAACAGTTCTCGGTTTATGTAACTGAATTGCTCTTTGAATATCCTTTTTAAGGCTATTTACAAATTTAGTAACAAAGAAAGCTTCATCATAGTGTTTGTTATGAATCAACTCCTTATGCCAAAGTTCCTCAAATTTCTGGTAATATTTCTCCACACTCTCCTTCTGCCTACAACGTTCTAGAGGCTCCTGGTATCTATGATGCTTATTTTGACCAAATTTTTCATGCACAGCTACACAAAGTTCTTCCCAACCCGCAACATCATGCTCTGCTTCATAGGTCTGAAGCCACAGAGTAGCATTTCCAACAAAATGCATAGTTGCAAAATTTGCCCAAGTATCATGATCTACTGAATACTGATTGCGTGGATCACACGTTCGTTGGGAGACCCCAAGAGGAAGTTATGATGCAGTGTAGCAGCAGTTTTCCCTCAGTATGAAACCAAGATTTAATCGAACCAGTAGCAGCAAGAAATCACTTCGGAAGGTTGTTGGTGGCGCCGTCTACGATCACCAACGTGGAATCTGCACACAACACAATCAAACTACTTTGCCCCAACGAAACAGTGAGGTTGTCAATCTCACCGGCTTGCTGAAAACAAAGGATTAAACGTATGGTGTGGAAAACAGTAGTAAATTGCAGAGAATGAAAAGGAACAGTGTTTGCAGTTGGTTGTATTATCAGTGTAAAAGAATGGACCGGGGTCCACAGTTCACTAGTGGTGTCTGTCCGTAAAAGATAACTAACATGCTGGGTGAACAAATTACAGCTGGGCAACTGACAAAATATTGAGCGCATGACAATGCATATATATGACATGATGATTACTATGATATTCATGTGGGCATTACGACAAAATACATAGACCGTTATCCAACAGCGTCTATGACTAATAATCCACCGCCAGGTTGTCATACCGAGTTCCCTGTTGGTATTAAGTTGCAAGCAACGGATAATTGCATTAAGTAATGTGCGTAATGTAAACAAATGCATTAGACCTAACGGCGTACCCTTAAGCTAAGCATCGGTTATTTTATCCCTAGTGGCAACAGCACATCCACAATCTTAGAAGTTATTGTCACTCTCCCAGATTACCGGAGGCATGAACCCACTATCTAGCATAAATACTCACTCTTGGAGTTACAAGCATCTACTTGGCCAAAGCATCTACTAGTAACGGAAAGCATGCAAGATCATAAATAACATATAAGATAGATTGATAATCAACTTGACATAGTATTCAATATTTATCGGATCCCAGCAAACACAACATGTAGCATTACAGTAAGATGATATTGATCATGATAGGCAGCTCACAAGATCTAAACATGATAGCATAAAGTGGAGAGACAACCATCTAGCTACTGCCATGGACCCGTAGTCCAAGGATGAACTACTCACGCATCACTCCGGAGGCAGGCATGGTGATGTAGAGCCCTCCGGTGATGATTCCCCTCTCCGGCAGGGTGTCGGGAAGAGCTTCTAAACCCTCCCGAGCTAGGGTTGACGGCGGCGGCGTCTCAGGAATTTTTCGTGGATAATGGCTCGGGTATTTAGGGTTTTCGCGTCGGGAAGAATAAATAGGCGAAAGGGCGGCGGCTGCGGAGCCACGAGGGCCCCACACCACCCCACGGCGCGGCAGGGGGCCGCGCGGCCCCATGGTGTGTGTGTCATGTGGCCCTCCTCTGTCTCTCCACTGGATTCCGTCTTCGTGTTGAAAAAATAGGAGGTTCTGTCCAAGTTTCGTCCAATTCCGAAAATATTTCCAGACTAGCTTTTCTGGAATACAAAAACAGCAGAAAACAGGAACTGGCACTGTGGCATCTTGTTAATAGGTTAGTCCCAGAAAATGCATAAAAATGCTATGAAGTGTATATAAAACATGTAACAATTGGTATAATATCGACATGGAACATCAGAAATTATAGATACGTTTGAGACGTATCAAATACATGCAAAAATACTTCTCACACACCGCCTTCCACCATTTGGGATTTTCACCATCAAATTTGGGGAAATCTGACTTGGGTGGCCTAGAGTTTCTATGATACAAACGAGAGTCATGTGCAAAACTATCACCACCACCATCAGAACGCTCAGACAAGTCGAAATTGACAGGGGTGTGATGGAATTTATGTGTACCCTTGGCCAGGGTAGGTGCCATTGCCTTAGAGGCTCCGGTCACAGTACCCTGGGTTTCGTTTTGGAGCTGGTGCCCCTCGGGTCGTGGCGTCGCGTCGTCGTCGTTGGAATTGCGTCCCGACTCCAACGGCACCACACGATTCCCTACTTCAGTCACGGAGAGCTAAAGCGCGGCCATGGATCCTTCAATTGTGGGAACCCACGTGGTGATGCTCTTGAGGTTTTCGCAGACGATCGTCTGGTTGGATGCGAGCATCTGCAGCGAGTCGTTGAGGGCCTTGAGAGTGGATGCCGCATCTTCGCCTTGCTTGCGCAGCGCCACCCCCAGCGCAGCCAGATCTGCCTGCAACTTCTCCATCAGCACTTGGTCACAGCGATCCCACGTATCAGATGTGGACGTGAGCGCCTGCCGCTGCCTCGAATCGCCCCCAATGACGAGTTAATCTGATTTGCCTGCACCGAAATTTTACGAATCGCAGAAGATCTGCAATCAACCGCCAAGCACAATCTAACCTCGCCCAAGCAGTCTACCGCCGCCAACGCCACCGGAGATCAGCACGAAGATGCGCCGATCTACACCGCCACCGTGGGGAAAACACCGAGATCGTGGGATTTTACCGAGATCGCCAAACCACGCTCAGCTCGTCCCCGAGATCTCCTCCGAAATCAGATCACCGCACCAGGTAAACTAGAATGTTTTTTTGTGGATTTTTCCTCATGATCGAAACAGGCATCTGATACCATATGTAACACACGAGGTCGAGGTCACTCTACGCTTAGATGGATTATATGGTCTGAATCTGATACAACCTCGCGTCACGCAGAGGGAGTGAATCCTGACGAGCAGAGCTCCGGAAAAGGAGGAAGAGAGGAAGGACTCAAACGAGTTCCAATTTGTCAGATTACAATTCGATACCTCTGATTGGACACAACCACGGCTTATAATACACCGGCGCTACCCACGCCTGGGTTGGTTCACTGCCAGCTGGGTCCCCTTCGACAGAAGATGCTCTTCACGTATGCATTGCCTGGCATTGGTCCTTGACTTGGCCTTGATCACCGCTGGAAGGGTACGTGGTTGTGACACAACAACGCGCTGCCGCATGTTTCCCGTTGAGCATTTCTTGCAGCTGCTGCAACCTCTTAGATCGAGTGCAAAATGAAAATCTTAGTGCACATTTGGTTTGAGTATCGTCAACTTAAGCAATGTAACCGAAAAAATTCTGTAGGCTTGCGTAAGAAACGTAAGCCTAGAGAATACCAAATTTTCAAGTGTATTTATTCTACACTGGGGAGAAAAAGATGGAGAAAATGGGGAAATAAGGCGAATTGAAAATGGATTTCTGCACGAAACGTCAGCAGTGTGCGTATATACTACACACATTCTTTGAATACTACCGTTCGTGTAGATACGCGTGACGAACAAAATAACCATAGAGTATGTGTTGTTGCTCAGCAAATTGAGCTTTTCTGCTGGCTTCTCCCGTATGCACGATCGAAGGCAAGAGTAACCCAACCACAAGTGTATTACCATTAGCTAATCCGGCTAAACCCGACGTAACAGCGTCGTCGTTATCGTCCTAATCAGAAAGATGCATGTTTTAGAACCCCGTTTTCAGGATCCCCGTGGATGCGTTGCTGATTTTGATTAATTAACAATTTAGAATGGCATATGGATCCATCGCGCTAATAGTTAATCAGATGATGATATCCATGACCAGCAATTGTCCTTGTCGCCGAGTGTGTTGAGTGTTGACCAGTATATATAATACGGCCGGAACGGCGGAACCAATCATCTTTGCACGTACGGGCTCGAGTATTAAACTAAATCCGAGCAATGATGCAAATTGTGGGTTTTTTTTTTTTTGCCTTTTCTTCAGATCTCCGGCGCACATATCATCATCAACCGGTTTGCACAGCTGCAACAACTAATCAAGACAGTGCCACACCTGTTCGCCGCTAAACTGCATCCACACGTGTTACATATGCGAGTCACATTCAGAATGTACCATGGCCGTGCTGTCAGATTCTGCCGGACGGGATACTTATTATAATACTATTTCGGATTTGCTAGTATTTTCAGGCGGCACAAATTAATGTTAATCACTTCATACCAAGAAAAGGATTTGAGTTGACATGGCTAGATCAATACAAAAGGATGAGGAAACTTTGTTGACATGGCTATTGACAACATCGTAGCTTGATGTCTCTAAAAGAAGACGGCAACTTTTTTAGCGATAAAACGGCTTAGGTCATTCCGAAATCACTATTCTAGGCCAACTAAGATATACCAATTCTAATATATTTTTTCTCCATCCTGCCCCTTTTTTACCTTTGCCCGCCGGTTTCTCCTTCTCTTTGTCTAGGCCCAATCCGTGTGACGGTGGAGCCTTCTTCTAGCTCGTATGCGCACTATGGCCCACCATATGGCCCATCTCTTATCTACATTTCGCCTTATTTCATTCAAGACCCTTTTTCGTTAAATCTTTCACTACATATGTGTATTTTAAAAATCAAAGATAAAATTAATAAATTTGATATTTTTTCAAAACTTTTGTGCTAGCTCCGTTTTCGTAAAGTAAGTCGTATATTTTTAATCAAAAGTCAACAGTGTTTAACTTTGACTAATTTTAAAGACAAAAAAATATGAAAATTTATAAAATTTGATGAACGTACAATAAAAATATATACTATGGTGAGTCTATTGATGTTGATTTGATATTCAAAACCTTCATAGTTTTATCAATAAAATAAATCAAAATTACACTATGTTGACTATTGACTAAAAATATATGCTTTACTTTAAGTAACAGAGGGAGTATTTACTTGTGAGTTGACTAGAAACTTTGAGATGCACGTTTGTTGGTACCCTTTGAAATCACCATTTTTTAAGATGAGATTGGGACGAACTTTTAAATGTTGCACCCAACTTCTCATTGTCGTTCTCTTCCACATCACAGAAGATTTCTATCGTGCCTATATCCGACAAAATTGTCTCTCTCGGCCTTTACATTTTTTACAGTTGCTGGCAGACCCTTTAGGCTGGGTGGGTCGCTTTAACGTTGTTGGTCAGCTCCCGAAAAAATGTTTGGTATTTTCTGTCTGATTCCTACTAATATAGAAAATGGTTCACAAAAAAATGTTCATGAATTTAAAAAATCAGAATTTTAAAAAGTTCACGAAAAAATGTTCATGAATTTGAAAATGGTTCATAAATTTTAACATAGTTGATAAATTTGGAAAACAATTCATGAATTTAAAAATTGTTCACGAAAAAATGGTCATGAATTTGAAAATTGTTCTTGAAGAACTTTTGCAAATGTGAACATTCTTCAACTTTGAACATTTTTCAAATCTGAACATTTTTTAAATATGAACCTTTTTCAAATATGAACATTTTTCAAAAGCTAAAAACCAGAAAATTGAATAGAAAAATGAACCAAAAATCAAACAAAAAATAGAAAAGCAAACAGAAAAAATTGGAAAAAACCGACTGAAAACAGAAAAACAAACAAAAGACAAAAAACCATTTAACCAGGAAAAAACCAGCTCAGAAGAAATTTCCCAAAACCGGAAGTAAACCAGATTGCTACTGGACCGGCCTACTTATGATTTGCGGTGGGGACGTAACAGGCGTCGATTAGGATTTGCGGAGCAAAAGACTAGGGAATAGATGTGAATTTTCGATCGGTCGAGAGTCGTGACATGCTCAACTTTTAGACCCAAGCCCAGCCCTATAGGTTTGGCCTGGTTGTTTCGGGTCGGGTTTCCATGACCAGCACTAGGTAGGGATCTAGATCTGCGTTTTGTCCATTCACTTTACCAGTTCCACTTGTCTCTATGCTCTGAGATTGTACTCCCTCCTTCACAAATTAAGTGGCGTCCTTGTTTTACGTGTACCGAGTTGACCATCAATTTGACCAATAAAATTTGTGTTATGTTATTTGAAAATTATACCGTTGGATTCCTATTTAAATAAGGTTTCTGATATTATGATTTTTATGTCATTATTCTTATATATTAGTGGTCAAATTGATGGTCAAAATCCGTGCACGCAAAACTAAATCGCCACATGCATGCATCGGGACGGAGGGAGTAATGGTTGTCCACAAAGAACCAAGTGCGTTGAACTATTTACTTTGTTACAAGTATTTTTTGTTACAAGTATTTTCTATGCATTTCTCCTATCAGAGTTGAGACGGATTGCGCTCAATTGATCTTGATGCCCACATCTAAGGCAGTGGATCGCTCCTCTCAAGTTAATTTAGTTTCAGACATTAAGCAGTTATTTTCTGGCATTAGAGAGTGTTCTTTTGTAAGGGTGCAACGTAGTCAGGTTTGGGTTAGCCACCACCTAGCAAATCTTGCTGGAGTGGAACCCGTTCTGAAGTTTGGATCGGTTCGGAACCTGAAGAAATTCTTCGGTTGCTTGAAGTTGATCGTTGTGTAATCCTATCTGATTAATAAAGTTCCTTCTTTACCCGTAAAATAAAATCTATGTCGCACGAGATTTTGTTACTTCAGTGTGCCGAGGTTCGCTCAACTGTAGAGATAATAAAGATTTCAGATAGCATGGCTAACACCATTGGTTAAACTATTGAAAAATCTTAATAGGCTTAATCACAGTCATACATAGAGACGGCTCCCCCCCTTTCCCCTCCCGAGCCGCTCCCGCGAGCGGCAAGGGGGGAACCCTAGCTTTCCGCCGCCAGGCCCCCGCCCCTCCGTCCCCCTTCCCTCGCCGCCGCCGGAGGGCGTCGCCGGGTTAATCCCGCGCGGCGCTGGCGGCGGCGGGGCCTCCTCTCCCTCGTGCGGTGGTGGCGGCGCGGGCCGCTTCTGCCGGCGGGGCCTCGCGCTGGTGTGGGGCGCGACGGCGCGATCGCCGAGCGACGGCGTGGTGGCTGCGCGTCCATCCGCGAGCTCGCGGCGGCGGCGGCGTCCCCTGGCGCGGTTGCAGCGGCGGGCGGCGCGAGCTCGGCCCGGCAGGGCTGCGTGAAGATGAAGACGGCGGTGCTGGGCTTCGTGGTCTCCGCGGCAAGCCTGGCCGGCGGTGGCGCTGCTGCTCGCCGGCTAAGCGTGGATTCCGGGGGTGTGGTGGGCAGTGCGGCCGTGGCCGCCTCGACCCGGGCCGGGCCAGGGGGCCCGGGCCCTCTCGAGCCCATCCGGCACTACAGTTCCGACCTCGCCTGTAGCCATGGGGGCTGCAGGCCGCCGGTCGGCGAGTTGGGTCCCCGCTGAAGGCTCGATGCCGCCTTGCTGCGGTCCGATTGACGTCTCTCGTCCTTCATTTCAGTTCTTTCGGTGCAGTGCTGGTACGCCGGGGCGGCGGCCCTGGAAGGTGGGAGTCGTGTGGGTTGGCGGGCGAGCCCGTGACTCTGGTGCTGCCGGAACCACGGCCGTGTGGACGGCGTGGGGTTCGGTGAGCTGTGCCCCGTGGCAGTGGTGTGGTGGTCGTCTTGTCGGCTCCCCTACCCCTGTGTGGGAGGTGTTGAGACCATACCAAGGGGAAACCCTCGCCCAGGACGTTTGTCAAGGGCCGCGGCGGCGGCGTCTTTGACGTCGTCCCCTTCTTGAAGGCGCCGTTGTGGTTGTTCTCCCCTCCTATGTGCTCCGGGTGAAAACCCAAGATTCTCGGATCGGGCGGCGGCGGCGCTTTGCGTCGTTATCTTCTTGAAGACGCCGTCTTGGAGCTCACGGGTAGCTCTCTGGAGGTTTGCTTCCTCCGGCAAAGCTTGTGGCTTGTTCTGCATTCGCGGTGCGTGGACTCCTTGGTGTCTCAGCGAGAGGTTGCTCCCCTGTTGGCTGTCTCTTCGGAAGCTGTGCAGGTCTCGACGGTGTGCAGTGCTTGTTGGTGTGCCGGTCTTGGCCGTGAGTTCGGCCCGACGACTTTGCCCGTGTTGACGGTGTGCAGCGTGTGTCGGTGTGCCGGTCTCCCCCCCGACGGCGAGCTTCGGCCCAGCAGTTTTGCCCGTCCTGCTAGCTCACAGCGTCTTCGGAGTAGTTCGTAGGTGGCGCCGACCTCGCTGGTGTTTCTTCGGCTGTCCTTGTGTGTGTGCGTGCGGTTCGTTGTTGTAAGCTGGGTTAAGCACCTTGTACCCTTGTCGCCGTTCGGGGCGTTATTAATTTAACGTCGGGCCTTTGGCCTTGTATCTAAAAAAAAAAAACAGTCATACATAGAACTTTTTTTTTTTGGTAACCGATCCGCGCGGTAAACAGAACTTGACTCTTGCCGACGCAGAGCAGCATCGTAAAGCAGAGGAGCCACCGGCACCATGTCGATCGATCGGAACTGCGCAGAGCAGCCAACCTAGGCGGCGAGCGGACATGTACAGTACATTCATAGCCAGTCAAACATCAATCTTGCCGGAGACGACAAAACCACCGACGGCGACAGACCCGTCACCGTCGATCGATCGCGCGGTGGCCCTGGCGCGTGGAAAAAGCGGCACCGACCATGTCCCCCGCCAACCTCTAGGGCCCGGCGCCGCGTCACCCTGACGCGAGTGACGAGTACGGCGGCGGCCGCCCGCCTATCTCTCCGTCCCACGGGCACGAGCGCGTCAATCGTCAATTAACGCCTCCACGCTAGCCGCTCGTGTCGTCGCACGGTGGTGTCCGCCGTGCGCCGCGGCCCGGTGGCTGGCGGCGCAAGATGCCATCGATCAGCAGAACAGATCCACCGCGTTGCCGTTACGGACGTCGATCGATCACTATAGCTTGGTAGCTTACGTACGTCGATCAGGAGAATTACTGTGTGAGCGCGCGTGGCCGGACGTACTGGTTAGTTGCTCTGCAACTTGCAGCAAGATTCCAGGAACCACGGTCAGAGGAGGACCGGGAAGAACTCTCCGGCCAGAGCCGGACTCCGGTGTCCACACCACGCCAGCCGTTCAGCTCAGTTGGTTTCCTCGGGAAAAGCAACGGCCCAGCTGAGCCACTGGTGGACCGTGCGTGTTGCGTCGAGTCTCCGTCACCGGCCGCCAGATAGTGAATGCGACGCTGACGCGAGTAGGGGAGGTGGTGGTGGAGGAAGTTGCCTTCACGGAGAAGAAGAGCATCTGCGGCGTCACCGGCGGGCTCCACTCGCGGCGCCGGCTTCTATATATAGGACCCCAACTGGACGCACGGCCTACCATCCATCGACTCATCGGCTCATCACCAGTGTGAGAAAAGAGTTGGTGAGGCGGTTGCAATGGTGGGCAGCGCTCTGCTCGCACGGCAGCAAACAATGGCTCCAGCTTCAGCTTCGCTTCTCCCCGCCACCAGCTCAAACTCCGCCGCTGCCAAGCGCCCTGCCTTCCCCGCCTCCGACGCTGAGGCGACGCTGCTCCCGCAGGTCAGTCACTCACTGCTCAGTACGTACCGTCTCCACTCCACCGAGCTGGTAGCATGGTGTCAGCTGTGACGAACAAGTGGTGCGCGTACTGAATTCTGATCCGTGCGCTGGTCGGTTTGCTTGGGTTTCCAGGACGGCGCGGAGGGCAAGAACCAGAGCGGCCAGAACAAGCAGCAGCTGGAGTGCCCGCGGTGCAAGTCCGGCAACACCAAGTTCTGCTACTACAATAACTACAGCACCACCCAGCCGCGCCACTTCTGCCGCGCATGCCGCCGCTACTGGACGCACGGCGGCACGCTGCGCAACGTGCCCGTCGGCGGAGCATGCCGCCGCGGCTCCGCCGGGAACAAGCGCCGCAGGTCCGACTCCCCATCCACCGAGCCTTCGCCCTCGACCAGTTCGCCCGCGGAGGACGCGTACATGCTCCCGGCGACGCCCCCTTTCTTCCCGTTCCTCAGCGACGGCGCCGTCTTCCTGCCGCAGCTCGATCTCGGGCTGGGGGGCGCTGCCACGCTGACTGGGTTTCCGTGGACGCCGGCGGCAGGTTCGGGTACTGACGTCTACGACGGGCTCTCGGCGCCGTGGGGTGGTGGTGACGGAGCACTTGTGGGCGGCGCGTGGGACGACTTCACCGGGATCGAGCTTACCTGGCCTCTGCCGGCAGGAAACTGATCCGTTTTTAGATTCACCAGGCAACTGATCCGTAATGCGTTCGAGGCTCCTGTTTTATCATCGCAGCCTCGATCGTCAGCTAGTACGCTTAGCCGCTTAGCTTGCCAGTTTACACGGTATGTCTCATTGTCTCGTGAGCTAGGAATGTACTCTCTCCTCTGATGCATTCGCTGTTTCTTCTGGTGCTGTGCGGTGATTGTTATTTGTTATTTTTTTTGACGGTAAATAGCAGGAGCTCTGCCTATGCATTATTAGAAGAAGAGTTGATCCAGTTAATCAGGGAAACCGGATCCAAAAACCATACAAAGCGCAGTTAAAAAAACCGCACACTCTAACTCATGGAACGTCGTCTGTGCCTGAGACAAGGGAACCTAAACCCAAACTAACAGGCCACACCTCATACCCAACTAAGAAAAACTCTCCAAACACACACAACCTCTCACCGCTAGAGATGCACCGGAGTGCATCCTCTACACATAAGAGATTAAGCATTACTCACCACTAACGCTCGAAACGCCTCCAACACCTGCGGTGTGGGCTGCTTCTTGTACAACTGCAAATAAACTTCCAACTTCTCCTCAATGGCTTCGTCGGTGGCTTTCTCTTTGCTCTTGAGTTTTGGGATTTCCCCAAAAGACTCCGCCCGTCTAAACTGGTGCGCTTGGCTGTTGGAACGACACAATCTTTATTCTTCTCATCCAACCGGATGCTTCGTCTCTTAGCCAAAGAGGGAACATCTAACCGAAGCTGCTTGTCCTTGGGCATGTCAGTAATCTCACGGCAAAGCTCCATCATCAAAGAAGGCAAGGTCTTCTCCTGTGGCTCAATCGCGTCATACTGAGCCATCACCTTCGCGATCTTATCCTCCGGGCTAGGGGTATCAGAACCCCCCAACTCCTCCAACGCCAAAGTCATCTTCACTCCAAGATCCTTCATCGGGGGTCCCTGCATCACCGGGGAGACATGCTCCGAAGCAGCAACAGGCGTGGGGGTGGAGTCCAAGCCAAGCGGCGATGCTGAAATGCTCACACTCCTGGGAGAGTAGCAACCAAAGCGCTCGATACCTCCGCCCGCGCAATCAGCATTGCCCCCTGTGCTCAGAGATGGTTCTGGCTCCATCTGCACCACAACCGGCGACAACCTCTCGAGAGCGGCCTCAGCCCGCTCCAACAAGCTCCCAACACGCTCCATCAATACCTGCACAGATTCCTGCATCTTGAGCTGAGCCACGGCCATCTCATCAAGCTGAGACGCGATCAAGCCTCGCAGCTCTGCCCGCATCAGTTTCGTCTGCTCTTGCTCAGCCCGCAGCAGCGCCGACTACACCTCGAGGTTGTGCAGCATGTCCGACGGAGCTGTCGAGCTAGCAGGCGCAGGGCAGTCCATCTCCAGGGTTGCAGACGCCGCGATCGCCGCTGGTGGCGGCATGGTTTACCGGGGTCGCGGCGGCAGCGGCGGCAATGGCGGGAACTCGTCCCGGCTGGGCGGTGGGGGACGGGTCGGGGTAAAGCTTGAGGAGGCGTGAAGGTGGCTGTGCAGAGACGGCGGGTTGGTGCAGGTGTGTTCCTTGTGGCCGGAGCAGTGGCAACGCCGGCATTTTATAGGATTGCGGCAGGAAGCCACACGGTGACCCGGGTCGAGGCAGCGGAAGCACAACTTCTGGATCCAGGCTGGTGGGGGAGCACGCGCAGTAGAGGCGGATTGGGCCGCAGCCGGGCGGCGCGGACGACGATGCGTCACCAGCACCCATCCACCAGTCGCGTTAGCCTCGGGCGCGGGCACGGCGCGGCGCGCAGCTCGCCCTTCCTCCTCCTCATAGAAAGCAGGGGAGGTAAAACGCACGGCGCCGCCCACAACGTCCACCGCATTGAAGACGGAGGGCGCGGGCGCCAAGGGGCGAGGCGTCTCCGGCACCTCGTCAACATCGCCAGCACGGGCGGGACGCCGGCCCGGAGGAGGCGGCGGCGGGGTTTGCCACTCCCGATCCAGATCCTGGGAGGCCACGGGATGGGGCGCCAAGGGGAAGCTCCACAAGAGAGGCACTCCGGGATCCGGGCGGGAGAAAGGTGGGCGCTGCGGCCGAAGGGAGAGGGCAGTGGTCGACGGTGCCGGAGTGGCGGCCGCCGGTGCGGTGGGGAAGGGGCAGTCGCGAGAGCTTACATGCTAGCTTCGATTGTAGTCCAGCTTTACGTGTGATCTGGTATTTGTTATTTGAACCAATGAACCATGATCTGATCTATATGGAGAAATGCATTTCCCCCGTATATGCTGATGTTCCGGCTCTATCTGATTTTTAGAAAAATCTCCTTCCCCTTGGTAAGAGTCCAGACTGAATCTTGAGTCCGTTTCATTTTTGCACAAGATCTCACATATTTTAAGGTATTGCCATGTTTCTATTTCTTTCTCGACGAATTATTCTATCCAGATTGGGAAGCCGGGTTGAAACAAATAATTTTTCGCTCTTTTTTATACGAAATTATTAAAGTCATTATAGATTCCTTTTTCTCATAGTTCATACAAGATCTCTTTGAAGATATAAAATATTTTAGTTCATCATAGTCGATACAAGATCCAATAATTTTAGCAGATCCGCATAAGGAAACACCAATAAAACATTCAAGAAGCACAAGTTTTGCAAGATCCATATGGGATTCTTACAATAAATTTGAAAAAAAATAAAGATTGTCACGCCCACCCAGAATTCCATTGGAAAACTCGATTGTGTATGAAATAACTTGATACAACAATATCTAATAGAGATACATCAGAGATACTTGCTAGATTCGACAGAGATTCAAGTGAAATGTCAAGAAAATAAAAGTTCACATCCGACGGGTTGGTGACATTGCTGGCTTTCTCTGTAATCTGGTTCTCCCGATTTGCGGTAGAGGACGACGACGACCAGTGGCTCACACCCTGTCGTGACGCTCGACACCACAGGAGGGCGCCAATCTTCGCGATGGCCACACATACGACTCCTTCTCCTCATGTGGCCTGCCACTGGCAGTGGAGGTCAATGTGGTGGAGCTCGTGGGGAGCAGTGGGCGAGTAGCTCCGTCTAGGTGAGGTAGGATCAACGAGAGGAGATCGAGGGAAGACATCGTGTGTCATGTCGACTTAATTTTGCAACATCACTGTGAATGGTTATGAATCGCCTGATGCACTGATCCCACAAGTTTGATTAGAAGAGAAATTGTTGATCACTAAATCAAGGAAACAACAATGAACAAGCTTCAAAATGAGATGTCGAAGCGGTACGTTGATCACATTCTCGATCTCAAGACCGCCAAGGAAAACAGGACTCTTGGTACAAAATTAGGCGAATGAAAAGGTGTCAACTACTCGGTGCAAAATTCCAAGTCACTACAGGAATGGCGAACAGTGCCGACGGCCAGAACCTGTGCCGACGGCTATTTATCGGGGCCGTCGGCACAGGGGCGTATCAGGACCAGCCGTTCACAAGGCCGTCGGCAAAGAAACGGCCGTCGGCACAGATGTTCTATCCCGACGGCCCCGTCGGGACACAGGCAGCCGTCGGCACAGAGGATCAGGTGACGTCGACGGCAGCCGTCGGCACAGGCCTCTACCGTTTTTTTACATTTTTACCCTAATCTTCTTTTTTATGTATCTATTTATTACTCTCAATTAAGTTTAATATGTTTCATTCATATTCTATATACATAGCTACGCCGAATAGCGGTTTCCACCCACATAAAATAACGTCGCGAATAATTGTCTATACCGGAGCGTCGGAACCCCACCAAAACCTAGGTTGGTAAAAGTTGTGATAAAAGTTGGTTTCCCATGTGCCTATGTCCCAACCAAACACAACCAGGCAAAAAAGTCCACTGGCCTACCACCTTTCGACGCACGTCTATGGGGGTAGACGAAAACGTTAGGGTTTTCCAGCGGATTCAGGGTTTCGCCGAAGCGGGGCCCCGGAGCGTCGGAACCCCACCAAAACCTAGGTTGATGCATACCATATGTGTACAAGTGTTTTGGGTGATTCAAATGTCCAATAATCTACCCCGGTGTGTGACCGGCTTCACTTTCTCTCTACCAAGTGTGTGGACTTAGAGGTCATGTGGCTCACGAAGTGGTCGTGATACTGCTGATCCAACAGCTCACAATCCCTCAAAACAAACACACCCCTGATCCAACGGCTCACAAGCGCTCGAAAGAAACACACGATCCGTGTGCTTCTTCCTTATTGGTGGGATTCTCACTATATATATGTAGTCATGGCCGTAAGACGTCACTTCGATCCAAGTAGCGGTAAGACGTCTCTGATGATCTACAACCGTCCGGCAAGACATCTCTGATGATCTGCAACCGTTTGGAACGGTCGCAGGTCATCAGATACGTCTTGCCGCTGGTTGCCCAAAGATGCCTCTCCGAGTGACGCTGGAATGTTTTGTGTGAGTGAGTGAGTGACGCTGGAATTCCGGGAGGGGGGCTATATATAGGGTACGTGTGCTTCTTTAGTCCCGGTTGGTAACACCAACCGGGTCATGTGGCTCACGAAGTGGTCGTGATACTGCTGATCCAACAGCTCACAATCCCTCAAAACAAACACACCCCTGATCCAACGGCTCACAAGCGCTCGAAAGAAACACACGATCCGTCTATGTACCCAAGTTTGTTGTCATTCGTCTATGTACTCTTCGCTTTCTCTCTAGTGAGTTCCTGCACTTAGAGGCGAAAACTCCCCTTTCGGGGGAACCGGATGGAATCTTGTATTGATTTGGGGTAGACTTTGGTTTCTCACCTTCCCATGGCCTAACCTAAAATATAACTAGAACCCTGTGCCGACGGTAAAACCGTCGGCATAGGTCCTAGCCTAGGTTATGTCTCTGGGCCCGCGCGCGGGAGGCTCATCTTCCCCAAATTTTTCCCCTGCCGCGCTCTGCCGCCACCCATCCTCGCCGCCATCCCCAGTGCCCCCGACCCCGCCAGACCTCCTCCTACTCCTCCGAACCTCCTAGCTCCGCAACCCCCCTCTGCTCATCGCCGTCCGCCGCCGCCGCTCGCTACCCGCACGCACACCTCCTAACCAGCTGCCGTGCCTCCCGCCTCCGCCGTCGCCAGACCTGCCGCTGCTCCTCCTCCCCCTCGTACTCGTCCGGCCCTCGCGAGCGCTCGCCCAGGCCTCGCTAGCAGAAGCAGCGCACGGAGCAGCGGCCCGGCCGCGGCAGCAGCGGCAGTGCCGTGGATCCCGTCGGCTTCCTCGCCCCCCGACCCCGCCCCCGCCGCCTCCCCCGACGCGCACCGGCCGCCCCCGACCCCGCCACCGACCCCGCACGGCACAGGTACTACCTCCGGCCCGCCCTTCTCCTCCAGCTAGCACGGCTCTGCCCTTTCTCCGCTGTGCTCCCTAGTTTGTGCAGCACGGACAATGTTTTGTTTTGAAAATTACATCAACAAGGACACCACATAGTATAGCCATGTATGGTCGCTGGTTCATGTAGTAATTTGCCGATCGATAAGCAAAAATGATTGTACTAGATTGCAGGCAAAGGTGCAGCTAGCAGGATTATAGAAAATTACATCAACAAGGACACCACATAGTATAGCCATATATGTTGTAAAGCATTGATGGAAATAAAACAAAATAGACTACCCAACATAAATTAGACTGCAAATGCCACTATTTATGTTTGTTGGGAGCTTTATTAGTGTTCCACTCTAGCTATATATAAGATGGAAAGCATTGCTGGAAATAAAACAAAATAGACTACCCAACATAAATTAGACTGCAAATGCCACTATTTATGGTGGCACTTGGTAGTAATCTTATCCAACTATGTGGTGGCAAACATGACTACCATCCCAGCCGTTTGTAACAAGTTTAATGGCTTGTATCATAAGGGGCTGAGGATAGGTGTAATTATATGTTTACCACATAATCCACATCTGAGTATTTACTTCTAAGCATCTGCCGTAGTAATGCTTATTAGTAAAACTTGAATAAGAATATGTGTATTGTGAAATCCTTGACTGTAGATATAGTAATAATATAAATAGAGTTAATGTATCTGAAAAGAAAAAGGAAAAAGGGATGTACAGATTTGCCGTTGGTTTGCATTGGGACATTGTCATGTTGATCTGACCGTCTTATGTTGCTTCAATATTAATGTTGTCATACTTGTGTGCTAATATTTATTGTTTCTCAATGCAGTTGATTGAACAATATGAGTCAGGGTAAGGAAAGCGCAGGTACCTTGCTTAGTACGCTGAAGGAACAGAAGTCTAACCTTACACGGAGTGGACGACCTACCACCTCGCGTTACGCCGCGGACGAGGGTGCACGAGTAGGACGAGGTGGAGGACGAGGTGGAGGACGAGGTGGACGGCAAGGTGGAGGACAAGGTGGAGGGCGAGGTGGAGGACGAGGTGGAGGAGACGTGGATTCCGAGTTGCCCTCCGCTTCAGGCGACGTGGCTTCCCAGAACCAGCTGGAGCTGGAGCTGGAGGTGGAGGTGGAGGACGAGGTGGAGGCGGCGCCGAAGCGGAAGAAGAGTCGTGGCGACGCAGGAGTCCCCGAGGAAAAATACTGGCCTAAGACCGAGGAGGCGAAAACCCTCATTGAGCCTCATGGCGTTGAGTAAGTGTACTAGTTTTGTAATTGTGAACATGAAATTTCATTTTGGTCATAACAATTTGGCATATGTACTAATGTTTACTTATTGTGCAGTTCATGGACATGGACAGGCCCTAAGATTCGACGCACTCCTGGGAGCTTGCTTGGAGATCTGATTAGGAAATATTGGCCAGGCTTGTACACTACAGGGCCCGACGACGAGCTGAAGTTAGCCACGAAATGGGCGGACTATGAGGCTGCGCCGTCCCCACCGTTCGAGACAGCTGCTCACGCCGTGATCACCACTTTTTGGGTAACACATATTTTTCGAATTCCGTTCATAGTTAATGACCCCACCGTGATAACTCATGACTCACAATTTTTTTATGCATGGTTGAAGCGGTTTTATCGTGTGCTGGACCAGCAAGCTGCGGATAGCACTTTGCATGATCATTGTGTGAGGTTGACACGGTAGCAATTCTACAACCAAAAGTTTACATCCGCCAATTACTTTACGTATGAGAAGATGGGCAAGAGGGCCAAGAAGGCGGATAATGCCAAGAATGCAGCGGAGATGACAAAGGAGGAGTACATTTCGGTAAGTAAATTGTCAATGGAATTCTATATTGCTGCTAAGTTGCCATTGCATTTAGCTCTTCTTGAATTGCATTTTCAGGTTATGCCCGACTGGGCCGACGGCAAAGAAGAGACATGGGATGCGTTGGTTAGGAGGTGGGTCGGGAAAAGCTGTGCCGACGGTGTATAGCTGTGCCGACGTCCAGGTGGCCTGTACTTACAGGGCCCTATGCCGACCACCCTGTGCCGACGGTGGCCGTCGGCATAGATGTGTGCCGACGGCATTGGGACCTTTGCCGACGGGCTGCGAGGGAACACACAGTGCGGGAAACCGCAACCACTTCCTCTTTAAGGATAAGATGGTATATATATACATGGAACGACGTGCATTTATTTTTACCGCATGTTTCTACTTGGTATGAATAACATTTCTTTTCGTGATGCAGGACGCCGAAACTGGGACGGTAAGCTCAAACATCGGTGCGTGGAAGAAGATGAGGGAAAAGAAGCCCGATCCATCGAAGCCTCAGCCACAGGTTCCTGAGTACTACGGCAGAACCGAGGAGGCCGTGGACAGCTACTGCACGACGTTCCAGGGTTTTCACCCGGAGGTGGATGACCCCTTGAGCGAGGAGGTCGACGAGAGGTCGGTATATATATATATACATGGAACAAAGTGCATTTATTTTCACCGCATGTTTCTACTTGGTATGAATAACAATTATTTTCGCGATGCAGGGTGGTGGTCCTCTCGGGGCACGGAAGGCCGCATGGCCGTAATCGCACTCTTAATAAGGTGGTTAGGCCTGCCATGATCTTCACGCAGGCAAAAGCTACTCTCCCTGACAACAGCCCACTGATCCCGCCTCGTCCACAGCCTCGTCGATCCACTCCCATCGATGTAAGTTTTTTTGCATCCTCTTTCCGACATTCGTTCTTGCATGGCTAACTTGACGAGATTCATTCTTTTCGAAATTGTAGCCCGATTTTGAGGAAGCCTACGCTGCCGCTCATGCGGAGTATGAGGTGGCCTTTGCCAAGTGGGAGGAGATGAATAAGCCTTGGACCGAGTATCAAAAGTTGTTCCGAGCTGTAAGTTTAAATCTTTACTTTTGTCAAATATGACAAGTCCCACTTCCCTAGTTTGAACCTTTATTTTTGCAACACCTGATGTCTAAACTATCTTGCAGTCGGTGCTGAACTTTTTCACCACAGGAGTGCGGGTAGCCCCTCCTATGGACGAGCCTCCGGAGCCGGGTACGACTCCACGGATGCCATCGAGGGACGTGTTCGCTCTCTCCTACTACAAAAGAACCCCGGTAAGTTTGATCCCAAACCACTGGTTACTGCTTTCCTTTGCCTCGCAGTTGCTAACTCTTGCTCAAACATGTAGGAAACGGGATGCTCGTCGTAGGACCCACACATTGATCCTTCTGCTTCTCCTAGTTCCTCGACGGGTTCGCCTCGCATCACACCGGTACATAGCGGTGGTCCTTCTCCCGGTGCTTCAGCTTCTCCTGGTGCTTCTCCTACTTCCGGTGCTTCTGCTGCGGCGATCCGACGCTCACCTATTACCAGCCGGGGAGATATGGGGTTCACCCCGTCGCCGTCGCCGCAATAGATGTAGGGATTTGGGCGTCTAGACATGTATCTACTTGATGATGGTCCTATGTGTGTATCTACTTGATGATATAGCATTTTGCTTGATGATATATGGAGGAGCCATTGTGTGATCTTGTTTGTTGTGAATTTGTCATTATTTTTGTTTATTTTTTCTGCAAAAAACGAGCTGCGCTGGATAAAAAAATCTGGGCACACCTGTGCCGAGGCCCATCCCTGGAGCGCCCAGCTGCCTCCACGTGGCAACTATGTGCCGACGGCGGCACAGGGCCCTCCACCTCGCCCGGCCAATGTGGGCCCCACCCGTCGCTGTGCCGACAAACTAGGTGCCGACGGTGCGTCTCTGGCCGTCGGGAAAAGCTGTGCCGACGGTGTATAGCTGTGCCGACGGCCAGGTGGCCTGTGCCTACAGGGCCCTATGCCGACCACCTTGTGCCGACGGTGGCCGTCGGCATAGGTGTGTGCCGACGACATTGGGACCTTTGCCGACGCGCTGCGAGGGAACACACAGTGCGGGAAACCGCAACCACTTCCTCTTTAAGGATAAGATGGTATATATATACATGGAACGACGTGCATTTATTTTTACCGCATGTTTCTACTTGGTATGAATAACATTTCTTTTCGTGATGCAGGACGCCGAAACTGGGACGGTAAGCTCCCACATCGGTGCGTGGAAGAAGATGAGGGAAAAGAAGCCCGATCCATCGAAGCCTCAGCCACAGGTTCCTGAGTACTACGGCAGAACCGAGGAGGCCGTGGACAGCTACTGCACGACGTTCCAGGGTTTTCACCCGGAGGTGGATGACCCCTTGAGCGAGGAGGTCGACGAGAGGTCGGTATATATATATATACATGGAACAAAGTGCATTTATTTTCACCGCATGTTTCTACTTGGTATGAATAACAATTATTTTCGCGATGCAGGGTGGTGGTCCTCTCGGGGCACGGAAGGCCGCATGGCCGTAATCGCACTCTTAATAAGGTGGTTAGGCCTGCCATGACCTTCACGCAGGCAAAAGCTACTCTCCCTGACAACCGCCCACTGATCCCGCCTCGTCCACAGCCTCGTCGATCCACTCCCATCGATGTAAGTTTTTTTGCATCCTCTTTCCGACATTCGTTCTTGCATGGCTAAGTTGACGAGATTCATTCTTTTCGAAATTGTAGCCCGATTTTGAGGAAGCCTACGCTGCCGCTCATGCGGAGTATGAGGTGGCCTTTGCCAAGTGGGAGGAGATGAATAAGCCTTGGACCGAGTATCAAAAGTTGTTCCGAGCTATAAGTTTTAACCTTTACTTTTGTCAAATATGACAAGTCCCACTTCCCTAGTTTGAACCTTTATTTTTGCAACACCTGACATCTAAACTATCTTGCAGTCGGTGCTGAACTTTTTCACCACTGGAGTGCGGGTAGCCCCTCCTATGGACGAGCCTCCGGAGCCGGGTACGACTCCACGGATGCCATCGAGGGACGTGTTCGCTCTCTCCTACTACAAAAGAACCCGGTAAGTTTGATCCCAAACCACTGGTTACTGCTTTCCTTTGCCTCGCAGTTGCTAACTCTTGCTCAAACATGTAGGAAACGGGATGCTCGTCGGAGGACCCACACATTGATCCTTCTGCTTCTCCTAGTTCCTCGACGGGTTCACCTCGCATCACACCGGTACATAGCGGTGGTCCTTCTCCCGGTGCTTCAGCTTCTCCTGGTGCTTCTCCTACTTCCGGTGCTTCTGCTGCGGCGATCCGACGCTCACCTATTACCAGCCGGGGAGATATGGGGTTCACCCCGTCGCCGTCGCCGCAATAGATGTAGGGATTTGCGCGTCTAGACATGTATCTACTTGATGATGGTCCTATGTGTGTATCTACTTGATGATATAGCATTTTGGTTGGTGATATATGGAGGAGCCATTGTGTGATCTTGTTTGTTGTGAATTTGTCATTATTTTTGTTTATTTTTTCTGCAAAAAACGAGCTGCGCTGGATAAAAAAAATCTGGGCACACCTGTGCCGACGGCACTGCCGTCGGCACAGACCCCTTGAATTGACCAAATGGTCACACCTGTGCCGACGGCACAGCCGTCGGCACAGGCCCATCCCTGGAGCGCCCAGCTGCCTCCACGTGGCAACTATGTGCCGCCGTCGGCACAGGCCCCTCCACCTCGCCCGGCCAATGTGGGCCCCACCCGTCGCTGTGCCGACAAACTAGGTGCCGACGGTGCGTCTCTGGCCGTCGGGAAAAGCTGTGCCGACGGCCAGGTGGCATGTGCCGACAGGGCCCTATGCCGACCACCCTGTGCCGACGGTGGCCGTCGGCATAGGTGTGTGCCGACGGCATTGGGACCTTTGCCGACAGGCTGCGGCCGTCGGCACATGTGGCCATTTCTGTAGTGAGTCTACTGATTCTACATTAGGAATGAACAGAATATGAACATGGATGTTTTGCTACCAAACGAGAAAACATATCGTGTAGGTATGCATTCTGATTTCCGAATTACAAAAGTTTGTGCACTTGCTGAGCAAATTGAGCTTTTCCACTGGTTTCTACCAGTATGGATAAATTAATCCAATTAACCTGGCCTAATTTGCACCTCCGTTGCAGTCGTCCTAATCAGAAAGTTGCTTATTTTACAGCCTCATTTTCAGGATTCGCGTGGATGCGTTTACTGATTTTGATTAGTTATTAACAATTTAGATGGCACATCTCCATCAGACCATGACGCTCATGGTTAATTAGATCCATGATGAGATCATGAGATCCATGACCAGCATTTGTCCTTGGCACGCGTGCGTTTGAGTGTTGACCAGTATATGGCCGGCGGGGATAGAAGGTGTCGGCGGGGAAGTAGGAGGCGTGCGTACACGTACCAGCGACCGATCGAGCACGGCCAGGATAACGGTCATGAGCAGGGGCGGATCCAGCCGCCCCTATGCCCGGGCGGCCGCCCGGGCTTGCCGGCGGTGCGCGCTTGTATTTTTTGTAGTGATTTTTGCTGAAAATTTAGCGATTTTTGATTGTTTGTCCGGGCTTCCGGAAGTTTCTGGGTCCGCCACTGGTCATGAGCACCATTGTTTAAACGTAGCTTGCGATCGAGCTTATGATTAAACTGGAGCCAAACGTGGAGTGAATCATGATATCTAATGGTCATCCAGTTCGCCGATCCGCTGCCTCGTAATCTATGCACGCAGCAATCTTATGTTAAACGGGATAACATATCGGCCAGCCAAGGCAGCGAGCAAACATCGGCGGTCAGAAATAGACGACAGGACCGTCGACGGCGACAGACCCGTCGCCCTCGATCGATCCGCACGGTGGCCCCGGCGGGTGGAAAAAGCGGCACCGACCATGCCCCCCTTGTCTTCCTCCGAATGACAAGATATCTTTCGATGGCGGGGCCCGCGCCGCGTCACCCTGACGCGACGTACTCCGGCCGCATGCGACATGCCAGGCCAGCTCGTTGTGCCGTCCCCATTAACGCTGACCTCGGTCCACCATTGCCCGTTCACTCCCGCGCGCGCTAGCAGGCGATCGTCACGCACAAGTGCAAAGAACACGATGCCACCGCCTCCTCTCGTCACAGTGGTCTACGCCGTGGCCCAGCGGCGGCGCCATATGCCTGGCATTCTGGCAACTTAGCTCGCGCCGATCACGTACGTACGTTGATCGTTGTAGCGGATACGAACTGTGTGAGCGCGCGTGTCTGGACTCAGGACTTTGGACGTACTGGTTAGTTGCAACGAGCTAGATTCCATCCACTAGGATCGATCGATCGATCGAGGACCGGGAACTCTCCAGTCTCCTCGGCAAAAGCAGCGGCCCAGGCGTGAGTCCGAGGAGGGAATACGACCGTCGCCGGCCTGTGCAGCCAGATAGGGAATGTGAAGGGGACGGGAGTGGCGGAGGAAGGTAACTTAAGGCACAAGGAGAGCATCTCCTACCGCCGGCCGCGTCACCGGCGGGCTCCACCGCCTCGCCGGCGTCTACATATAGGAGTGACCCAACTGGATGCACGCGCCACTACTAGCTTCTAGGCCACGACGAAGACGCAACCACCCCACCCGCTCCCCTCACATCGACGTACTCTCATCTGATTGCCGCCCGCCGCCCATCCAGCTCGGACTGACCGCTACGTCTCAATCTCTCCTTGCCAATCCTAGGCGCTTAGCCAGTTGCCTACGAGTAGCTCGGTTCCCTCCTTTCGAGAGTGAGAGTTGGTGATCACGCGCCCGCCCACCCAGGCCACAGGCATGCGCTTTGCTCGCACGGAAGCAAACGATGGCTCCAGCTTCGGCATCCCTGCTCCCTCCCACCAGCTCCAACGCCGCCGCTGCCAAGCGCCCTGCCGCCGCCTCCGACGCTGCTGAGCTTACGCTCGCGCAGGTCAGTGACTGCTCACGTCTCAGCTATGACCGACAAGTGGCGTCCATACTGAATACTGACGCGTTTGGCGATGATCACTGATCAGGACGGCGTCGCGGCGGGCAAGACCAACCACAGCCAGAACCAGCAGCCGCTGGAGTGCCCGCGGTGCAAGTCCGGCAACACCAAATTCTGCTACTACAACAACTACAGCACCACGCAGCCGCGCCACTTCTGCCGCGCATGCCGCCGCTACTGGACGCACGGCGGCACGCTGCGCAACGTCCCCGTCGGCGGGGCATGCCGCCGCGGCGGGAACAAGCTGCGCAAGTCCGCCGAGCCTTCTCACTCGTCCGCGTCGCCGACAGAGGACGCGTCCCAGCCGGACATGCTCCCGGCGACGCCTCCCTTCTTCCCGTTCCTCAGCGACGGCCCCGTTTTCCTGCCACAGTTCGACCTCGGGCTCGGCAGCGCCGGTGTGTCGGCAGGGTTTCCGTGGATGCCAACTTCGGCGTCGGCGCCGGACCTGTACGACGGGGTCGCGGCGCCGTGGGGTGGTGGTGACGGTACGCTGTCTAGCGGCGCGTGGGACGACTTCACCACCGGTCTCGAGCTCACCTGGCCGCCACCGCCGCCGGCCGGCAACTGATCCATGTCCTCCCAGCCGGTCGCCGGTGTGCTCGGGGCTCCTGTTTTAGCGTGCATAGTCGATCAGTCAGGTAGCGTACGTGCTACTTACCGGCTTAATCACAGTGCGTTCGTCTGAGCTTTGCACGATGCTCGATCATATGATGACTTCTCAGTTTTTCTGTTTCTCACTGGAATGATGTGGTGATTGCTATTTGAACCCATGAACCATGATCTATCTATCCTTAGCAGCAGGGAGGATGTAACTTGGTCTGTGCAGTGATATATAAATTTACAATAAAAAGTCTGTTCCAATTCCCAGCCACACTAGCTTAGATAAGGATGTACAGTATTGTTCAGTGTTACTCCATCATTGGCAGGGAAACATAGAAGAGAAATATACACAATATAATGTTCATCATGAACTGACAGTAACTATCTTGTATAAGAAAAGAACAACCATATGAACAAATAAATGTATCGGCTGTTAACCATACAGTTACACAGAGCCCTGTTTGTATCAACAAATGAAAGAATATGTGGTCTTCGGAGTAAGCTCTTAATGCACCAAAGCAAAGTAAAACTTTCAGCTAGTTCCTAGGTGAACCAGTGAAAACTAAAGATATCTGTACATAAAAGAACCCAATAACAGCTCCACACTCTCACACGCTAGCTTTACACCTGAACCGGGAAGCCAAAATTCTGGAACACTCGGATTTCTCCTCCTCGTCCTGCCGTGACGATCACCAAACCCCACGCGGACCGGCGCTGGACATCCATAGCTCCGATACAAAGATCAGACGAGCCGTGACTAGGGCTGCTCTTGGCAGATGGTAACTGGTCATCGGGCAAGGATAGGCACACTGCTTCAACCGGATGATTGCTGGTGCTCGCACCAGCTTCACCCGCTGGGGTATCGGTGGATCTGTTAGCAGTTCCATTCGCTTCGTGCTCATTGCTCTGTACAGGAGCTTCAGGGACAGAGTTCACTGCACCATCCGAATCACTGTGTCTACTGCTACGGCACCCGAACGATCCACGAGCTTCAGCACCAGGCCATGTGATCGCCACAGTTACATCTTGGCAGTGGAAATGTTCATATGAGTTGGTCACGTCAACTGCGCTCCTGCTTCTGCTCGGATGGGAACTATTGTCATGTCTCCAGACATAGACATGAGAATCCTCACTGGCAGAGATAACATATTTCCCATTTGGAGCTACAGAAGCTGAGATTTGGCTACTTGTATTGCGGAATCCTGGTGAAAAAGTAAAGAACAGCAGTAAATGCAAAAGCCCAAAATAACACTAGCAGATTGCAGATCACATAAGCTAGGATCAGGGTCGGCACAAATCAAATTACGTAGAATGACTAAGTTCATGTGCTCTAGATTTCCCCGCACCAGAAATGTCGTTCAATCAGCAAAGATACAATGGATAATTTACAATGAGACGAGAAAAAAATATACCTTTAAATTTGTGAACAAGCTCGTCGCCATTAACAACACGGATTCTTGAATCTGCAGAAGTAATCAGGACTTCCAAAGAGCTTCCTGGAGCAAACTGTTACACGAAACACCGATAGTTAGGACTAGGTGGTATTGGAGGCATCCAATTAACATAGTATAAATGTCAACATGGCTACTCATGTGTTGTTTTTAAATCTTAACAAAGTAATAAGTTACCTACAAATGGATACCCTGCACAAGTACGTACCTGAAAGCCAGTTATCTTCTTCTGACCAGACTTCTTTTTCCTGATTCTTAAGTCTATCTGACTTTTGTACAGGAGCTTCTTCTCTGTTATCGCCAAAGAAACAAAACATTATAGGTTACTACATACTGATATTTTTATGCCAGGCTGCTATTACTTGATTGTGACTAAGATAAACATATGCATTTAACTACGACTAAAGTGACATACCGGTTGTATCAAATAAATGGCAGCTTCCCTTGTGTGATCCCACCATTGCAACCTTCGAAAGTAACAGAGGATTCAACGTCAGCTCATATAATTTTCATGATCACTACACCATGTTCACTAACAGGAAACAATTTAAACCTGTCCATCGGGGGAATAACATGCAGCGGTAACCATCTCATGAAGATCATTCCAATCTTCAATCTTCCGATCCTGGACATTCCAAATTCGAACTTTCTCATCCAGTGACCCACTAATGAAGAAGTTATCATCTACCGGATTGAATTGGATGCATGTCACTGCACCAAATTGAGTACACGGAAAGAGGTCAATTGTTTGGTTGCGCCAAAAATGTACAGTTAATGGCCAAAAGTTATCACATAGAAAATGACCCTGCAACTAGACTGACCATAATCTGTGTGTGAGAATGTCTTCAAACAGGTACTGGCTGTGATGTCCCATAACCTAACAGTTTTGTCCATTGAGGATGAAAGCAAGTACTGCATAAGAGCCAAAGAATAGGTTAGTGACTTGTCTTCACATAATATTTTAAGCTTTAATCTGAGCCCCACTTAGGTTATATTCAATTATGACTTAATTATGTCAATTGTACAGTGGAATGGTGAACACATCCGAACACAAGTCATTCTGACCAGATTGCACGACTGAAAGCTAAAATGCATCTGGTGCACATATTAAACCTAGTCATATAACTCGAGCTGTGGTTGTTTGCACGAGAAAATTGGAAATGAGATAGCATGCAAAACACTGTGCAGAAGTACGGAAGAAATACTAAAGAGAGCTCACACTGAACACAGAAGGTCGATCTGCAGATCATGGATTCAAACACTACATGGACCCAGCAGATCAAGTGCTACTGGTAATATTTTGCGAACAAGTAGGATGCCATTACATTTATGCTGATGTTATCAGATGCAAAAAAGAACAATTATTTTTCATCTGAAGGAGAAGTTTATGACTATGCCTACTGTCTTCTTGTCAGATCATGAACTACAATGATATACAGTACACCTCATTTGGAACTTCCAAACCATATATATAATGCCATACATTTTTTTAGTGACAGACATGTACACACGGAATATGAACAGACCATTTTCAACCATAAGAAACTATTAGTGTTCTCAATCAGACTACAGATCATGAAAATAATATCCAATTTTCAATTCCTAACCACAGTTGATCACAAAGAAACAACTACTTCAACTATCTTCAGATGTGCAGTGTGAAATATAAGGATCAACTAATTGTGTCATATACCAGTTTAACAAAATGGAAAATCAGATTGCATGTTGCAACAGATTCGCCACCAACACAAAACTAGTGAATCTTTCAACAGCGCGGAAACTGAAGTGCACAACAGTCAGGCTTTCTGTTCAATCGGCAGGATGTAGTGTATTGTTGCATCCTGAAGCCTAGTGTTCAATTAGTGTATGCACGTGAGTAGAGTTGGAAGCGTCATGGTTTCTACATGTAAATGGTTTAGCCTTAGTCGTTTTGATGATCAGTCCTTAAGCAGCACAAGACATGAAAACTAAAATCGACAATCCTTTGTGTTCTGAAGAAGATGGCAGTGCAATTGTTGATTCTAAATATCAGAATGTCTAACGAAGTGCTAAAACGAAGGAGGCTCTATTCAATTGGATCATGGTCTTCACACCGGCGCTAAACTCCATCAAAACTAAAATTTACCATTCGTTTGAGTTCTGAAGATGGCAGTGCTACAATTGCTGATTCTAAATTTTAGAATGTCCAACCAAGTGTCAACAGGTAAGATTAAGCAGTTGGCTAGCCGATAAAAAATATCACAAAATGTGTACCTGAGATTTGGACCATGATAGATCGAGAACATCAGCGGCATGCCCCAGGAGCGAGCAAACTGGCTTATCTCTGAACCCAAACACGCACTCAGGCACAACCAGATGATCAGAACCGACGGACTTGCGGCTGCTTTGCACCCTTGGCCTCCTCTTCTTCTCCACATATCCCTTCTCCGCCGAGCTCAGCGACAACATTCCCACCTCCGGCGAACCATTTCCAGCAACCGCAGCAAACGGGCTGGAGCCGCCACCGCTCTCCCTAGAAGCTGCCCCTTCCCCGAGCAACTCCCCCTTCCTCTCTCCCTCGGAGACCTCCCAGACATGGATCACGCGGTCCTCGCCGGCGCTCGCAAGGTACCGACCATCCAAGCTGAAGTTAATGCACCACACGGACCCAGAGTGTGCGGCCAACTCCTGCGTCATGAACATCCCGGTGAGCTCCTTGCACGCCTTGCCGTACTGCCGCACCCTGACCCTCCCCGCATTGCTGCCCGAGCCGGAGTCGTCGGTGGCGGAGCTGAGCCGCCGCGCCGAAGGATCCTTGTCTCTGTCCTTGGTGTCGGTGCTGCGGCGGCCCCCGTAGGCGACGGTGCCGGCCAGGTGCCGGATGCCGCGCAGCCACCCCTTGCGGGGCTTGGAGGCCGGGGATGCCCCTGGTACGGCGGCAGCGTGGTTGTCGGATGAGGCGGCGGTGGTGGCGCGGCGCATGAGCTCGTGCACGATTGGGGAGCGGCCGAGGCAGAGCTCGAACTCGTCGATTGTGAGCTGGCGGCCCGTGCCGACCTCCCGGACCACCTCCTCGTGCACCTCCCCGAGCTCGAACTCCGTGCCGTCGTCCAGGTTCCGGATCCGGCACTGCTGCTCCCCGGCGCCGGTGCCGGCGCTCGGGGTCCGAGCCAGCGGCGGCTTCCCGTGCCCCGCGGATCTGGGCTCCACCTCCTCCTCCGCGGGCTCCTCGGGCACCGACGCTGGCTCCGGCGGTGGCGAGCGGGCGGTCGGCGGCGGGGAAGGGGGCGAGGACGGGAGGCGGGGGGAGTGGGGCTGCAGGGACCCGGACGGGGAGAGGCCGAGGCGGCTGAGCAGGACCTTGCGGCGCTCCTCCACGGAGGTGGGCTCGGAGATCCAGACGTCGTACGCGGCGTCGGCCGGGGATGCCGCCGCGCCGCGCGGCAACTGTGTCGGCTGGTGGTGGTGGCCGCGGCGGCGTCGTCTGTGGGGGTCGGAACTGGCGGCGTCGTCGTCGGAGGCGGAGGTGGAGGAGCATGAGGAGGAGAGGATCCGGTCCAGCGACTCGTAGAACTCCTCCTGGGCCTCGCCCACACCAAGCGCCGCCGGATCTAGCGTCGCCGCCTCCGGCATTGTCGCACAAGTCCTCCCCACCAACACCAGAACCGCCCGAAAGTGCCGCGCTTTTATGCCACCGGGAGGCAAGGCGCGCCGGCGTGTTGCTTCCCTGTCCTATTGGGTTCTTGTGCCGTTGCTGTCAATAGCGTGGTGCGGCGCTCGTCGTCGGCCAGCTGGAGCTGAAGCAGGGAAAGTGGGGAGCCAGCATCAGCAGCGAGAACGAGGAGGAGCACTGCGCCATTTGTATTGTTGGACAGATTCTGGGTTCTGTTTTGTATTGCTGGGGCCTGGGGGTGGAAGAGGAACCGAGCGCTGCCTCTGCCGGTGCTGCAAACGAAAGGGAACTGGGGAGGGAGGCCACCGCCGAGCCGTGCAGGCACCAACAACAAACAGCCCTACCGCTGTGGAAGGAGTAGCAGTGACCCAACTGGATTTTAAAAAACAGCCTCCATTTAAAAAAGAAAAGGAGGACTTGCTTGCACCAGCACTAGTTCGTTCCGCAGATCCCACCGTTTTGTTCCGGCAATCGTTTTTTAGTCATCGTCCGTGTGTGCGCTGCAATGTTCCGTGGTCCGTCAGTGTGCATCATGTCAAGGAGGCACTGCCGGCCACCATGACCTTTGAAAAGGATCAGCTTAACTGAAAGTACAGGATTGCCAATTGGATGGAGGCTGTTTATAATCGTTTGCAGTGTGTCCGGCGCCGTGCCGATGGAGACGAATTACGTGGAGGGGAGTTCACGCGTCATACAAAACGTATAAGCACGCAGCCTGCTCGATCATGAGGCGACCTCGCTGGACTTTGCTTGCCGCCGGAGACAAACACTTTCGCTACCAGCACGCGTCCAGACTACCTTAGCTTTGATCCGACGATCTGCCCACGTTACATTATCCATGATCCATCCAGCTTGCAGCCGGCAACAATAAACATGCATGGAAGATGTCTGAAGAAAAAATTGCACATATCCTCTGAACCGGGGACAACTCCATTACAATTTACAAGCAACAAGTTAAAGTTTGGGATCATTCTCCAGCACGTCCTAGATTGATCCAATACCTGATCGGTCCATGTTACCATGAACTATCCAGGTTGCTGCCGCGCGTCTTATGTTTGATTTCTCCTTTGACACTCTAATATTAACATTTTGCGGCACATGCCTCTGAAGACCAAACAAAATCATAATACTCGAGGTTTCTGCGTCGGTGCTCACTCCGTTACACATGTCAATTTGATTCTGAATCAATTGATCGATCGTATTAAGCTCGCGTGCACTGCAATAATAGAGGAGTAAGCGCCGGATGCAGGTTGCAATCCGTCGGCGGTTTTCCTTCTTCCCATGGATCATCAGATGCATCCATGTCCAAATCAGGCAGCTGGGGTTGCTACTTGCTAGTGCTCTATCAGCCCGCTCGATCGATCATTATGCGCCCCAAAGCCAATGAAGCCGGCCTGTGGATCTCGATCGGCAGGAATAACTAAATGGATCAGAGAGAGGCCACCTGGGCATCTTTAGCCCGTCCGGCAGGCCCTAAATGTAGTACTATTAGCACTACTCCTACTCTATCTACTCAACTTGATCCTCTCTAGTTAATCCATAAGTAGCCCCCATGTCCTTAATTAATCAACGCCCACCAGCTAAACATTCAAAAAAAAAAAAAAAACAACGCCCACCAGCTAAACCACACGTAAGAAAGTATCATTAGAATACAGGGGCTACACGTTCTAGGACTCACTTGCCTGGCCTATTTGTTTAACCAATTGGCTCTACTCTGATGCTGGCCTGATTAGATTCCAGCCTAGATCGTTACAGCTGATGCTAGTGAGGTTAATTGTACTACGAAAACGAAGGAATCTGAAGAGGGATCTATCGAACGTGCAGATGCACATGCTGATTCTGTGAATTTCTACCAGATTCTCTTTACGCAGCTACTGAGTTTAGAATGCAAACTTGATGCAAGTTGCCTCTGTTGGCGTCAAAGTTGATTAAGACACACAATGATTAGCGGACATGCATGCTTTGCGTATACCTGTCGTAGCTGTAAATATACGTTGAGTATGTGGTGAGCACAGCTTCGCGTGATCTGTACGAATTATTCCTTGAGTTGTGGTACTCAAGCTTCATGTAGTCCAAAATTACAACAAATTTAACACGGTGTGAAACCTGCATGAATGGTTCACCCTTTCATGATCTAGCTTCAGCTCCTCACTAACAAAGTATCATGTACTTCTCTGTTGTTGACAGAATCATAAACCTCCTAGTTTGAAGCAACCAAATAAAATTTTGTAATATTTTTCCTCTTTTTAGTTGATTATAGCATGCAGCTATCCGGACATTACTCAAAAATATTTACCCCATAATTTTAGATTACTCTACTCCTTAAAGTGAGCTAGAAAGTATCTTACTGGACGATTCTCTGTTATGACGTTGGTTATCTCGTGCATTACAGAACACACTATCAAGATATTAATTTATAGATACTAAAATAGACACAAACGCCGAAGGTAAAATAACAGGCAAAACCATACATTATATAAATTGGAGTGGCACAAAATGTTCCATAGTTAGGTGCAATTTTCAAAATTATGTTTTTTTTATTTGGACAAGAATTCAGTTAGTATTGCAATCTAAGTTTCAGCAATTAAGCCACATTTCACGATAAATCAACTTTTGCTTTAGCATGCGGTGCATTTATACCAATACATGCTATAGTTATACAACAATAAACCTTGAGTTCAATTTTCCAAGATAGTTATCTCGATAATGCTGTGAGATACAATATAAAATACCTAAGATAGTTTATTCTTTCACTATAATAGTTTAATCAACTAGTTACGATTTAGTGACAATACGCAATTAAAAGTAAAAAAATAGTATACATAAATAACAATCAAATACCCCAACCAAGAAGGGTTGGGTTGATCCTCTAGTGGCATCCCCTCCCACTGTGATGTCGTTGAGGTTGCCCGCCTCCTGATCCGTGCATATACTAAAACGGTGAAAGTAAGGATAGCATTATGAATTGATCATAGTTGGTGAAGAAATTGATGAATCCACCCCATCAAAACTCACCACTGATGGATGCACCATCCTACTCCCACTACATTCAGAGTAAAAACATGAGACTACGAAACACATCATTTCACTACTATTAATTACAATATTGAATGGTGAAAAAATTATTCACGACAATTACATTTCTTGGGTATGCATACTAAACAAGGGAAATTACGAACAATGAGATATTGCGTTAGGACCCAAACATTTGTATTCCGTGTATTTCTTAGAAATTGATAGCTTGCACGGTTAACACTAACAATCCATTTACATAAAATTATCCGCATTTGAAAAAATATAAAAATTCATTATAGTAAACTGAATTGGCATAGGGTGTGGCAAAAAATGTACATACTATAAATTTTACGTGAAATCGAAACCTATGACACCCATGTACCCTCATAAATCTAACTGTAGTTGTGACATAAAGTATCAACAATAATGTAGTTTCTCTATTATGTCACTACCCGCAGACAACAGCTTTGCAAGGGGTGGCACAAAATGAAATTAAAAATAAAAATAAAAATAACCGGAAGGTGAAAAAAGATCATACCAGCATAATGAGACTCGCGACACAAAAGAAACCCCTCTCCTCCTACGTGCTACCGTTAGAACATTCTGAAAATAAGAGCACACTGATGTAAGAACACGCTTACATGTATCCGAGAACATAGTGTTGGATATATGCCCAAAAGGCAATGTATTTATACATGTGACAATGTATTTATACATATGTATATCATATCTGATTCATACATTATTGATTCGTATTCTCTATGCTATAACTGCAGTGATTTCTAAATGCGTGATTTAGGGAAAAGCTCACCTGCACGTGTAGAGAATATGAATACGTAAAAAGTACCCTAGTTTTTTTATGGACTAATTCTTAATGCTAGATGACGCGGCTTTTCCTAGTCATGGACATAGAGTTTATGTCAGCATCAAGGATGGCATATTATTGGACTATAATATGGCTGGGTCACCCAAGTGTTGGTATGCTAAGAGATTCCGTTAAATAGTCTTTTTGTCCTTAGCTTTATCACAGAAATGTTGTTATATAACATGTCCTTGTAACCATGAGGTTATTGAGATCATGCATATTGGAGGAGTTGCTTTGGTGCTGTTAACCGTCACGGCCGTAACAGGGTGACCATAAAGGCAGTTGCTGGGTAGCTTCAAAGGTGTGTGTATCCTGATGTTCTGAGATGGAAAATTACTCCTCTAGGTTAAGAGAGATACTTCCAGGGCCCGCTCGGTATTATATACATATCCACTTCGTTCTGCAGACAATGCACGGTGAAGTTACACCGTGTGGGATATCATAATACGGCAACGAGTAAATGGAACTTACCGGTAACGAGATAGACAAAGATGATGTGAATCAATCCTTGATTGATTCATGGTATCATCACGGATCTATATCTCGGGTGAAGTTCAGTGTCGTGAGTAATGGGATTGATATATGATAATCAACAGGTTCAACAGTAGAGTTATTCGCATAACGATAGCAGCCACACAGGACGTCCTTGGAACTGTCACTGGCCGGTGATTGGTTGATACCCAACCAATTATAGCTACCCGTTATCGGACCTGTAGGGTGGACACACTTAAGCTAGGATTGGTTAGTTGTGTTATATGGCTGGTCTGGAACATGGAGACAGTATCATCGGCATGGTGCTTGCGTGATATGACATACCTTGTCAAGAGAGAAAGTTTGAGAGCAAGTTTGTGATAGAAGTTACTATCACGGTCGGATTTATTCCGAGGAGATTTATAAGAGAGGATATATTTGTCCGGAGTATTTTGTCTGCCGACACTACGTGTCCCGGATCATATGAAAGGAGTTTCATATGATAAGTAATTATTCGGTGAATATTCTGTAAAAGGAAATATTCAAATGAGAATTAATATGACAAAGTATTATTTAATTATATGTTAATTAAATATTCATTTATTTAATTGATAATATAATTACGGGAAAATATTAAAGCCACACCACCAAGTGGTGGTGGGCCGAAGTGCCATCGGGGGAAACCCCGGCCGAACCCTAGTGGGCCGAAGGCCCATGGCGGGGCGAGGGGGCGACGACGGCGGCCAAGTGGCAGCCGGCCCAGGCAGGCCCCACCCGCCGGGTCGGTGGTAGCCAGGGCGGGCCCCACCTGGACGCGATGGCGGCGATCAAGGAGGCGAGGCGGGCCGGCCTAGGGCGGGCCCCACCTGCCAGGTCGGTGGGCCGGGGTGGGCCCCACCTGCCCTAGGTCGGTTTGGCCAAGGGTGGGCCCCACCCGGCCAGCCGAGCTAGGAAGGGAGAGGGGAGGGGAGGACTCCAAGTCCCCTCCCATGCCGAATTGGGCAAGGGGGAACTTTCCCCTTGTCCAATCCAAGATGAGTTGGACAAGGAAAGGTTTTCCCCCTTGCCCAAGTCTCCCTACCCCTTGGGCTCCTTTATAAACCCCACCCCTCTAGTTGGAGATACACACAAGATTGACACAAGTTTCTCTACTAGATTAGACGAGACGCAATTAGCTCTCAAGTTTAGATCTCTTCTAGTTGGGTTAGAGGGACCTCTAATTAGAGGCGACATATCCGATTAGACTAGATCTAATCTCTCTCTCTCCTTCTCATGTGTTGAGATCTCCACCTTCATATACACCAGCAGACTTCAAGCTTGGACGGCGAAGCCCTGCTGAACCTTTCCAGTGTACGTGTGCAAGCTCTCGGAGGGATTCCTCATCATAGACGTTGCGTCCTTCAACTGTTGAACAAGGTGGTGAAGCAAAGGAGAAGAAGGCGTCGGGATCTCTCTACCAGGCTTGGTTGAGAAGAGACCGCGATCGACTACATCAACTACGTCATCAACACGTTCTTCCGCAATCTACGGTGTTGGTAACGTATACTAATCAAGATCTTTGGATCTTCGTATTCACATGTATCTTCATAGTAGATCTTGGAAATAAGGGTTGCGTAGCAATACGTGAAATTTTAATTTACCGTACACGCAACCCAATACATAGGCAGCGTATCCTGTTTCCGACTACCGGTGGGACCCAGTTGAAGCGAAGTTACAACCAGCCACCAAGTAAGAGCATCTCCAGCGGTGCTCCGAAAGGCGGTACGACAACTGTGCCGATGGCCGCTATTGGGAGCGTCAACACACATTGCCGGCCTATATATTGGGCTAGCTGCGATCCCAATTATTATTTTCAAAAGATATAAAGCTATGAAAACGAATTTGAACCAGCAATATTTCATTCAACATAGGATATTTTACAAGCCAATGCAAACATGCGTGATTTTTATAGAAATAGTTTCATATATACAAAACCGTCTGAAGCTATGCCAAAGGGAGCTACTCTCCTGTCATTATAATACGAAGGTGGTCGGCACCGACATGAACCAGTCACAAAATAGTCTCACTTCTAGTACTCCCTCCGTTCCGAAAAGGATGTCTCAAAAATGAACTATAGATAGACCACTTTTGTGACATCCTGTTCCGAACGGAGAGAGTACTAGCAAGGACCCCGTAGGCGGGAGATATTCCTGAAACCCGTGGTGTTCCAGTTCTTTCGTAGATTCCTAGTGATAAGCAAGTCATCAAACATTCATTCATTACTGTGTTAAGACAAGGACATATAGAGGGATCAATATAAGGGTGCCGAGCCTACTGGGGACGCGAGCTCAAACCGTAGAAGAGGATTGGCCGTGGAAAAGCATGTGCACCGCTGACTCCGGATCTCTTCTAGAAAGCTACTCCCTCCGTTCATAAATATAAGAAGTTTTAGCTTTTGTCCATATTCACACGTGTCAACATGTATGTAGACATGTTTTAGTGTGTATGTACACTTATTTGGGTATGCACCTAGTCAACATGTGAGCTAGCTAAAACATCTTATATTAAAAAACGGAGGGAGTATATGAGGTTGTCGTTAGGCCAACCCCTAGTTGGCAAGTGTTCACTTGTCCAGACTCTATTTTGAACGATGAGCCATGTGAACATCTTGCATTTCGGTGGTGTCCACGACTTCCATATAATCGATTTGAACATAGTACTCATGGCCCCTATGAATTGTCAGAGGTTTTGTCGAGTTGTGATGATCTAATTTATCGAGTCGTTTTTTTTATATTTGAAAGTCTATTTTCTCTTGAAAAGTAATAATACGAAAATTATACGACACATTAGGAACCATAAACTGGGTCACGTGTGTGCTTGCATGTGCATGGTCAATCGAAGAGTGGCCCCATTTTATCTTTTCAGGAAAAATCCTAGGGTTCTGATCCTCCAAATTCCTATGAGAATCTTCAGAATCAAATGACCAATCAAATGACCCTAAATTAATATACTTAGTATCTTGTTACATGCATTGATCTATAGACACTCTTTGATTTGTAGGATCCCAGAAACATAGGAATAGGAAAAATATTAGAATTTCATTGTTATGCCCACCCGAATCTTATAGTGTTATTCACAACAAAGTTTGTTTAATCACACCACAATAAAACAAAAGATTCCTTAAGAAAATACTGGTGTGGATGGAAATTTTTACTTTATAGGTCCTTTGAATTAAAGGAATCTCATGGTTTTTGAGGATTTGGTTCCTTAATAATGTTCCTACTTTTGTCGTTTGAATCATAGGATTGGATTCATCATTTTTTCTAATGACTCACTTGTGTACTATTTTGAAGGAAATTTGTCATCTAGTCAAACTCGCGCTTGATGTCCTTTGTTCATGTGTCGTCGAACGCTCTATGATCCAAATTCATGTAGTTTTTTCATCCAATAGATTCTAGAGGACCTGCCACTCAAATCCTATGTTTTATCTATTCATGCGCTTTGAGAGTCCTGCAAATCAAAGCGGACCCAAATCTTTTGAAAGGGAATATTTGAATTTTTTTTGTTGTATGGTTATTTTCTAAGGAAAGAATTGCTATGGGTACTGAATCCTTTATACTGTATCAAAAGTTTCTAACGTGGTCCTGATATCATATCGATGGCTTCTTCGATTCACGGGATTATAAAAACTTCTGCGTCGTCGGTGCTCACTACTCCATTACACATGCACGTCGATTTCATTCTGAATCAATCGATCGATCGAAGCTCGCGTGCCCCGCAATAATTGAGCAGAAGGCGCACACGTACGTCGGCAGCGTCGGAGGGAGGCACGTCGCGACCCGTCGGCGCTTTTCCTTCTTCCCATGGATCAGATCCAGGTCAATGGCAGGCAGCTGGGTTGGTATAGTGCTCTATATCTGTCGATCATGCCAGAGCCTGCCAATAAGGCTTGTGAATCTCGGCAGGACGTCTAACAACATGGAAGCATATCCGTCAACTTGATCCTCCTTAAGTTAATCCCTAGCTACGCTAGGTAGCTTGTCCTTAATTAATCAACGCCCATCAGCTAAACCACACGGAAGCAGCATTAGAATACAGGAGAGCTACAAGTTCTAGGACTCACTTGCCTTGCCTGTCCAAATTGTTTAACTGACAAGTTAATTATGGATGGATCATTCACGAGGTGTCTGGCTTGATTAGATTCCAGGCTAGATCGTTACAGCTAATAGTACTAGCGAGGATTAATCGCTAGTAGAACGGAAGGAATCCATCCATCGGACATGCACGGCGCGCCTCATGGGGTTGATTAGTTGCACTCTAGCTGGGGGCTACTCATTCTGCTAGTAACTCTACCGTTTGGTTGAGAATGCACTTTTGCATAAGATTCCTTGTTGGATTCTTTGCTCATTTTCTAATTTTTCCCTAGCCACTTCCTTAACAAGAAAACGTTCTTCAATCTCATATTGAGAACACCAAAGCTCCTAGAGATTTAGGTCTGCAATTTGTTTCCCCACTAAAATTTGCTTGCCAAAGAAGTCTTCTTCTGCACAAGTCAAACTTATTGGCTTATTGCCAACCTCCATAGACAGACTATAAAAAAACATCATGAAGACAGGCGGGTTACTAAGACAAGTATTAATCAAGATTACCCTTACAAAAGCTTTCCTTGCCAACACTCAAGTCTTTTTTTCGTTCTATTCTCGGCAGGGTTTACTGAGTCCTAAATTAATCTATAGGAATTCTTAGGTAGGACAAAGTCATTTTGCCAGACTTGCAGGCAGAGATATCCTCATAATGAGTATGATTAACATTAGCGAGACCGAAACAGCTCACTTTTGTCGAAGTTTATTTTCATGACAGAAATTGTTCACAAAAATATAGGATGAGTTTCAAATTTCTGGCATTTTCTTGCCCCTCTTTTAACAAGAACAAGGTGGCATTTACATACTGAAAGATGACTATACCCTTGTCATGCAAGTTTGTAGCTAATCCACTTAAAATACCCCTGTATTGTGCTTGGTAGGGAGGGTTCCCCTCTTTTATTTTGTGAGTGCCCTTTATTTGCTAAGTTTTTCTTATAAAACACCCAGCAAAGAGCTCATTTGCTAAGTGCCGATAAAAAACTATCGGCAAGGAGCCTAATAATCGGCATGGATACTGTCCATGACTATAAAAATGTGCATACCATAATCATACATCTGGATACAGTACGTACCCCTGGGTGAAATTGATGTCGAGAGATAACAAAATGGAAAAGTGAGTCCAGCTCGCAACTTCTTTTCTATGTGTCCAGCTAGGCCTGTCAAAAATGTTTGAGCTCGACAAACGATCATTTGTGTTCGGCTTGTTAAAAGCTCGGTTCGAGCTTGGCTCGAGGGGTTAACAAGCCAAACTCAAGCCTAATGTTGAGATCGCAAGCCTGTCAAGCTCGAGCTCGAATAATTCGGCAAAGCTCGGTAAGAACATATGTCGTGTTCGTGTAGTCCACCATAAAGTCTATGGCCACCATCACTATAGTACAGCCAGGGCCGACCAAGAATAGGAGAAGCCCTTCCATGGGGGCGCTGCAACTCCCACTATGACCTCCTACATTGACCAGAATAAGAACATTTTATGTAGGACGGCCGCGTCACCTCGCAGCACTTGGCTAAGATTTGGGGGCCCTATAGGGTCACTCACCTCGCACACCCTCAAGGACGCCCTGGCGCTGGACTTCCTGAGGCTACGCAGATACAATATGACGTGCGTTAAGCGGTTAAATTATATAAAAACTAATTGGGTATAGTTTTGGCTGAAATAGGATAACTCTAATTGAGAGGGTCAGATAATCCGTGAAGAATGGCGGATAATCCAGATCCATCAGATAATAACAATATCGCATCCTTCAGATATTTGTCTCGCCAAAATCTGTATCCACATCCGTGTCCGGCGGATTCTTATAACGATATACCCTTAATCTTTAAAAAGGACATGGATGCGAATTTGGGGCAGAAATTATCCGTACCGTCTACATCCCTATATATGGGCCTCAAGAAATCCACTAGGTTCAATAAGTGAAAGATTTCACACCGACTCCAAGATATTAATCTCATATATAGTCACATGGAACTGATCTATCCCATGTATTAATGTGTAAGTTTTTTTTCGAAAAGTTTCACTGATCTATTAATAGTTATAAAAAATAGTACAAAGATCTCTAAGAGTAATAAAAATTATTGTCACTGGATGACCTAACGATGACCGCAAGCACTAAGCGCCACCGTCCTCACTCATCCCTCTTTGGAGCCGAGCAAATCTTGTCGTAATAGATATAGTGATATACGAGAAGTCGTCATGCTAAAACCTCAAACGATCAGCGCACCAGAACAACAACCAGTGCCGGATGATGCACCGGGCCATGTTCGTTGTTACAGTAGCTACAATGCTACTACGGTAGCCTACAACCTTTCTCGCCCCAGGTCACGGCCCTGGTGGCCCGGGTCCTGGATCCGCCTCTAACGGCAACCATTACGAAAGATGAGAACAATACATTGGAAGAGTCGGACTTATGAACATGCCAACGAATATAAAAACGACTAGATCTTAAAATATCCACCATGCACACTACTCCACGTACCCTCTGTCGGAACAAGTCATACTACCGGAACGGGGATAGGGTGGGGAGGACCTTATTTTTTGAACCGAGATGTCGTAGGTACCTCACCACTCTGATGAAGCCACAAAATCGAACTGGAGCAAAAAAAATCCTCCCACCAGCGAGAGGTCGGGATCTGTCACACCTCCAAGTTATGAGGCCATCGAAGGCGAGGTGGACAAACGGCGTAGCCGGCGGAGGGGACGGAATCCCTAGCCAACTCTGGGACCTTCCTTCTTTTCTGTTTCATACGCTCGTACCGGTTTGCATGAGTTGATATTTAAATATGTCTAAGTTAGTTTTGTTGCTAGTCTATTTGTAGTAATGTGTCCTTTTTAAAGTTTGACATACAAAATATGCTCTTACTCCATCAAACCAATTGCCACTAAACTTATCATTTGGTAGCATTGTACCTCCAAACTGATATTCGATTTTTTTTGGAGGTGACAGTTTCTCAGTCGACTCACAAATATTTATTTACCTCTAGAAATTCACATATTCTGATTAAGATATTCTCATCAATTTGTGCATTGTCCGGTCAATCATGCAAAATCTATCTCGGTTTGTCTGTCTGAATTTATAGCATGATTAGGGAAACGGGAAGAAGATAAATGATATTTTTTTGAATTTTGAAGAAAAATGATCTTGATAGGTCTGATGAACGATAAGGCTTTTAGTAGGTAAACGTTATGGTAGGGGCCGGTCGGGCCGACACGTACTAGTACGGACCAATGGCCGCGCTAGCTCGCTCTGTGGGCTGGAAGATCTTGGACCTTTGTTGTGCAGCTGCTCTAGACAGGGGTCTAGCGGGCAGTCACAATGTTGTCAATTACTCCATCCGAACGTACATAAAAGGACAACTCAACTTTGTCCATACATGCAAATTTGGACAAAATTGAGACATCCTTTTATGTACGAAAGGAGTATTAAATTGGTCACGTTGGATTTAATGGTATTGGTATCAGATTTGGCTTTTCATTACAATGTGGTCAGTGTGAAATCTGCATGCATCACCTATCCAAGTCTATTTCTTCATTTTATTCATTTGATGAGTTTTGTCATTGGATCTTTGAGGCATCCTTTTATGTACGAAAGGAGTATTAAATTGGTCACATTAGATTTAATTGTATTGGTATCAGATTTGGCTTTTCATTACAATGTAGTCGGTCTCAAATCTGCATGCATGTGGAGCCCACTACATACACTTTCTCACCTATCCAAGTCTCTTCCTTCATTTGATTAGTTTTGTCATTGGATCTTCTAGGTGCGCTGGTTTTCACTTTGGAATTAGGCAACCTCCAAGGTGTAGAAAACTGTTGCCAAAAGCCAAATTTGCAATCTGGCAACTCTATTTGGCACACACTGTGGCTGCCCTAACTAACCTGCTCCTGCTTAATCAATTGTCATGACTAGAGCCGTATTCATTCCTGGTGTCTTGCTTAATAATTTGATGATGGCATGTCCTGCAAGACATTTGGAGCAAAAAGGCGCAGATGACCGGTGTGTGCGTGGCTTAATCAGGCATTGTTGTGAAACGAAAATGATGTTTATTGCAACATGCTATGAAACAGGGTGCATCACACTCAAGTTCGTCCAAATAATAACAATAATAATAAATACATCTACATGTATTTTATTGTTCTATAGAATTACACGAGTATCCTAGCTTGGAGACTACGACGGAGAGTGTCGCCGCTCGACCCAAGACTCCCTGCTTGGATACGGTGAAGCTTGGAGGAGCCAAGAGCAACGCCAGAGGAAGGGCCTTAGCTCGGACGGCCTAATTAACAAACCCTAGCGCCCTAGCTTGCCGCATAATAACACAGAGGTGACACATTGACAGGATGCTCCGGCAAAAGAATAGAAGGTATGAAAACACGTGTGTGAGAGGAGAGGCGTGAGCATGAGTTAGGATCCTTAGTCTGACGGTCTAGAAGGGTTTCAAGGAAAAGCAGACGTACAATATTTCTGTTCTCCCATGATTAATGTGGCAGCTTACAGTATTTTTAGTTAGTAAATATATAAGATATAAGAGATAAGATACTTCTGTTTGTTGGATGACATCCATCTTAGATTTCGGAGACATGAAGAGAAGTGTTAAAGTCTAATAGCAGAATCACAAACAGAAAATAGCAACACATATAATGACAAAATAAGTGTTGCTTATATACTGCATAAACTTCAACATTGCCTCTTATTCAACATTGATTGTTCATCCGCTCATAAATTATATGTTATCACTTTTTGTAACATATTTGATTTTAATAAAGCAATATCAAATGTTTAGATCTTATGGGAAGGCAAAGGAGGATTGTTTCCGGGTGCTAGTCTGTCCAAAGATAACTTTGTACATTCTTCCTGGCAAATGTCCATTGTCTTATAGCACAAACTGTCTACTAAACAGCAGAAGCAAAAGCCGTCGGAATGACACTTCCAAGCGTGTTTTTTTCGGGCGCATAGTCCGTATGGTAAATTAATTTTCTTGTTATCCACATTTTCCTTTATTTCGCCTGTGGAATATAGAATAATATATTAATAACGCTATAGCAATCTTTTGCTATTGCTGACCAAGGAAAAATTTATCTATCTTACAAGAAGAAAAAACACGTCCAAAGAACAGAAACATATAGACAATATGTTCACATGTAGCTGAGATTTGAAATATAACACTGCAAAGAACATGAATCACAACAAGTATAAAATATAACATGGTATCTTCCACTTACACTGTGCATGGGTAGAAAAGTCCGCGAGAAGAAGCACAACCAACAAGGCTAATGCATGGGAATGCATTATGGACTTGCCCATCAAGATAATGAATGCAAACTTGGTGCTCCCGTATGAGATAGATGTTTTCTTTCGGATCAACACTACTATGTTCTTGCCCTCTCTATCAGTAGAACATACATACATATATATAGTTATTACACAGGATGCCCCACCTACAAAAAAACATGGTGAGAGAGGTAATGTCCAATTTAATTACACATCATGGGCCACCCGCAAAAAATAAATAGCAGTATATTGGTCATACTTCTGCCATTAAGAGTGACGATTCACAGTTATTTTTATATTTATTCTTTGACGTTTTTATCAAATATAGTTACCTAAATTGAATGTGGTTAGGAACATTAATTTAGTAAAGGCTGTTTTTAGGTATGCATGAGCCAAGAGAAAATATTATTTAGCTCTAGGCTAGTTTTACATATGCATGGGGCAAGGAAAATGTTATTTAGATCATCATGGGCCACCCACGAAAAATAACTAGCAGTGTATTGGTTATTACTTCTGTCGTTAAGAGTGAAGATTTGCATGTTATTTTTTATATTTTATTCTAATTAAGAGTGAAGATTCGTAAGTTATTTTATACTTTATTGTCATTAAGAATGAAGATTCACAAGTTATTTTTATATTTTATTTTTAGACTTTTTAGATATGCATGGGGCAAGAGGAAATACTCCCTCTTTTCCAATGAATAAGGCCTATATTATTTTTGAAAAGTCAAACAATGTGAAGTTTAACCAATTTTTTTGAAGAAATTATGAACATGTACAATACAAAATAAACATGGTTAGATGCATCATGAAATATATTTTCACGTGATATTCATATAATATTATAGTTGTTGATAATTTTTTCAAAAAGTTTGGTCAAAGTTTACTTGGCTTGACTTTTTCGAAAAAATATAAGACTTATTCATTGGAATGGAGGGAGTATTATTTAGCTCCAGGATATTTTTAGATATATATGGGGCCAGAGAAAATGTTATTTAACTCCAAGAGAAAATTTAATTATCCATCATGGGCCACCCACTGAAAATAACAGCAGTATATTGTTTTTTATCAAATATAGTTACCTAAATTGATGGTTATTTTTAGATATGCCCGGGGCAAGAGAAAATATTATTTAGCTCTTGGAGATATCCATGGGACTAGAGCTAGAAGTACCATCTATAGGACAGGGATCAGGAGCTTGGTTGGCTGCACAACGCCTGCATCTATTACGATGCAAGCACGCGCGGTGAAATAAATGCATGCGTTGTCGTCGGATACATATGCAGTTACTGTTTTTGGTGCGACATATATCGAAAGGATGCGATATTGTTATTATCCGATGAATATGGATTATCCACAATGTTTTACGGATTATCCAACCCTCTTAATAAGAGTTGTTCAATTTCAGCAAAATTATACCCAATTAATTTTTATATAATTTAACCATGTAAGGCCCGACATAGGTATCTTCGTAGCTTCATGAAGTCCAACGCCACCGCCCACCGTGCTGATGGGTTCGTAGCATAGAAAACAAAAAAATCCTACGATAAGAACAATCAAGACACCAAGATCTAATCTAGTGGATGCAAGAACCGAGTCGAACCAAGTTTCAAAAGAACTCACCCTCGAAGACCGAAAGCGTTTCGATAATGATTCTCGCTGACGGTGTAGTCGATCACTTGCCGATCTCAAGATCGCAAAGATGAATGCTGCAACGGGCAGCGCTTCCGTACTCGGTCACACGTACACACAGCTTGACGACGAACTCAATTCCCTCGTTCCAGCGGGGAAGCGGAAGTAGAGGATCCACCGGAAGTCCAACAACACTTCTACGTGTGGTGGTGGTGGAGAATTTTTTTAGGGATTCGCCTAAGCCATGTCTTTTTTTCCAGTGGAAACTGCGGGAAGAGGAACAAGTGGACAAGTGAAAGAGCAAGTTAGAGAGGAGTACCACCACTCAATATATAGGAGAAGGCATGTCAAAAAAAAATATAGGAGAAGGGAGGCAGCAAATCCTAGGGGAAGCGCCAGCCCAAGGAGATGCCCCCATTTCATCCCTCTTATTGTGAGTAGTAACTCCATTTTAACTCATTAGAATTTTCCTCCCACTCATAAATCTCAAAAAAAAATCCCATAAGTGAATAAAACATTTTTATTCTTTTATTTGAGATTTAATATTTGTTTATTCTTTTAATCAACAAACATAAACACTTACCCTCTTGAACTATTTTAATATTACCCGAAAGAATTTTGGTGTTGTTCAAACTTTTCTCCAATATTCTGTATCCTCTCAATAGCATCGGTAAACCTTAAGTGTGTCACCCTACGGTTCATGAATAATGTAGACATGATCGAGACACCTCTCCAATCAATAGTCAACAGCGGGATATGGAGATCCATAATGACTCCTAGACATTCAACGATGAATCTTATGAACCATAAAAGTCGTAATCAATTCCTTTTGTCTCATGATATTTTACTTCTACGAGATCCGATCATAGGAGAATCAATTATACCTAGTTTGATCTCGTTACCGACAAATACTTTTTACTCGTTCCGTGTTATGACATCCTTGTGAACTAGTCACGTGCTTGCAAGCGGTGCAGATGTGATATCACCGAGAGGGCACAGAGTATATCTCTCTGTCATTTGGATGGACAAGTCCAACTCTTGATCCACCGAGAAACTTAGGATCTATTCATCAACTGTCAAGACTGTATAAAGAACAACAGAAGCAACAAAAATTACATTCAGATCCGTAGACCACCAAGGGACGACTAGAATCACTAGAGCGAGCCGAAGGCGCCGCTGTCATCACCCCTCCATCACCAGAGCCAGACAAACCTTGTTGTAATAGATAGTCAGGAAGTCGTCGTGCTAAGCCACCATAGGACCAGCGCACCAGAACAACAACGGTCGCCGACTAAGAGAAGCATATATCAGAATGATCCAATCTGTAGACACACAAACAAAGATCGGTTCCTACCGGACCCACCGAAGACAACCACCGACCGAATCCCACGAGATTCCTAGAGACACACCTCCACACGCCCTCCAACGCTGCTAGAAGCACCTCCGGAACGGAGGCTAGGAGGGGAGGACCTTATTCTATCTTCGGTTAGTAGCTGCCGCCACATCTCCCTGAATAGGACACAAACCCTAACCAAACACAAAAAATGTGAGAACGCAGCCCTCCCACAAGCAAGGACCAGGATCCGCCGCGCCACCATGGCACTATGATCAACGAGACAAGGTGGATCAACAAGTCTCAACTTAGTGAATCCCCCTGACTTGTGGCTGTTCGCCCTGATGCCCCGACGACCCTCCTACGACTCATGTCTCTCAAAGAAAAACTCCTTTGCATTTTTTCATAGAATCGCGTCGTCAGCCATAGCCTTTTGCCGAGTCAATGACTCTGCATAACCATAAGTCATCAATGAGTCAATAATCCATCGGTTAAACTTCATATTGAATTTCGCACAGAGCCCCCAATTTCTGGAGACGGCCCTGAGCTTCAGTCTACACATTCATGATTTATATTCGTATTCTGTCATTATCCGATCCGTTCTCAATCCAACAATAAAATATGGGAAAGGATATGGAGAGAGTATTATCCAATGTAATCCGATCCGTCCCGCACTTAAGCTTTCTCATCAAACCAAGAATTATGAAAAATAAATGACATATTGTGCTGCTAAAGTAGTGTTAAGTTTCACAAGTTCTACCGTTTAAGAGAAACGGAAAAAAAAAAGAGAAACCGGGCGAAACATATATAACTGGTTACTCTTGTTCTTTTGTCTGTGCCACGTCACAATTGGTTTTTCATCTTATTGTTTTCTGCAATGGCGGCACGCGGAAACCCTTGAGCAGCACGTCGAGGGGCACGCCATGCTGTCGGGAGAACTTGCCTTTGGCAAGATGGTTAGGAGGGCGGTTGTACCTCCAACCCACCAGAGTTCAAACCCTACGTTTGATGTTGGTGTTTCTCATTTAGGCGGAATATTCTTCAGTGGGAGGTGACGTTCCCGTCGACAGCGAGGCGCCTGTGGTAACTTCGTCAATCTCAAGACACGACCCGCCGGCTCGGTACTTCGGAGGTGCTCATAGGCGTAGAGTGTGCGTGCGTGCGTTGATAGGGGTGAGTGTGTGCACGTGTATGTGAGCGTCTGTGTTTGTACTATGTTTCGCAAAAAAAAAAAAAAACGCCATGCTGCCGGCCCACCTCCCTGGCCGTCGGTAGACCGAGGCCCTGGCCTGTCGAGCGCCAGTTGATGTCGCCCGCCGCCGTCGACATTGCGACCCCAGATCGATTGAGACAACGCACGGTCGATTGAGACAGCGGTTTATATCACCGCTCCGACATGGGATCGATGTGTTCGCCAGTTGCCATGGTTTCCAAAATCAGAATTCCAGATGCAATCACGTACGTATACGGATTTTGGTACATTCCTTTTTTCGCAGGGGTGACTTTGCCTCCCTACTCGTTAGATCACCGCCGTCCTTAGCATAGGATTGTTACTTACTCCGAATTATCCCTTGACTTCTGGTAATCAAGCTTCTTATCCTAAATTACAACAATAAATTCGAAACGGTATGAAAAGACATGTGTGAATGCTGCATCTCATATTGGTTAATTAATGGTTCGCGCTTTCCTGGTCTTGCTTCAGTTCCTTGCTAACAAAGTATGCGGCTTCTGTTTGTCTGTTCTTGAAAGGATCACACACGCGATCTGCACACACAGCGCAAATAGACAATTGCACAGTTACACAGCTCAAAACAGTCTAATTCTAATGTAAATTATGATGTAGAAAATGAAAGAGAACATGAAAGGATCCGTGTGGCATAGAGGTAAATTCCAATTGTTAATGTCATACAAATTAGAACATGAAAATTTGACAAAATGTGGGCTCCGCTAATCAGTGAATCAATCCGTGGTAACAAAGTCAACCAATCCGTGGTAACAAAGTCAACCAATCCGGTTCCCAACTGCCACCCGAATCCTATGTGTGTTGGGGCAGAGGCTAGACGGGAGCGTAGCATTACGGACGACACGACACCAATGACATGCGGACCCCACAAAAGGTGGGCTCTCCTAATCAGTGACTTAATCAATCCGTGTTCCAACTGCCACCCGAATCCTATGCGTGTTGGGGAAAAAAACAGGCCGGCCAATGAAAGCGCAGAACGCGAGTCTCGCGGATCGCTCTGACTCAGCGGATCTCAACCGTAATCGCTAGATTCTCGTTGATCCAATGGCCAACGGGTATTCTTCTACGGAGTAGAAGGTTTGGCCTAGGACCGAACTTTAAATGAGCATAATTAATTTTAAAAAAATCAAAAGAAAGAAACCAGCGCACATGGTTTTGTAATGTCGTATAGTAACGAGAAACAGTATACGTATGATTTATATACATTTTTACGGAAAATCGTTAAATCAAGTGAGAGATCCCGAACGCTTTCAAATGAGCATAATTAAATTAAAAAAATTAAAAAATGCGAGACATGCGCACATGTGTGTCTTATGTCATATAGTAACGAGAAAAATATAAAGATGGTGTACATACATTTGCACGAAAATGGCTTCACTCAAATGTGAAATGTTAAACAGAGTAGTATGGATTTAAAAGGAGAGAGTATGGTTTCAAGTGAGCATAATGAATTCAAAAAAAATTCAAAAAATGTGAGACCTGCGCACATGTGTGTCTTATGTCATATAGTAACGAGAAAAAAACTATAAAGATGGTGTACATACATTTGCACGAAAATGGCTTTACTCAAATGAGAAATGTTGAACAGAGTAGTATGGATTTCAAAGGAGAGAGTATGGTTTCAAGTGAGCATAATGAATTAAAAAAAATCAAAAAAATGCGAGACCTGCGCACATGTGTGTCTTATGTCATATAATAACGAGAAAAAAATATAAAGATGGTGTACATACATTTGCACGAAAATGCCTTCAGTCAAATGTGAAATGCTGAACAGAGTAGTATGGATTTCAAAGGAGAGAGTAGGGTTTAGGTGATTTCAATGTTTTTGAAAATAAAAAATTGTGAAAACCTCACCACAGCTTCATTTTGGAGTGACTAAGATGGATCTAAGCTTACTTTTTCATTTTCATGTTTTGAACTTTATTTATTTAGGATTTGCAATTAAACCATTATTATGTAAAAATAAATAAATAATATGAAGATTAATTCAATAAATAGTGAGACTTTGGAATGACACTTAATATGTAGAATGGATGTCTAGGAAATCTTTTTGGCTGATTTAGACAAGGTAGAAAAAAAACTTGCTTAGAAATGGGGCCGTTTACCCTACGTTTGGAGCTCATTTGAAACACATTTTCAGGAGTTAGCAACATTACTCGGATTGATGAGCATTTAGATCAAACAAAGTGCATAACAGTGTGATATTGCAACATACAATCTTAGCATAACACAAGTGCCACAAATGTTTTAATTTTGGACCGAATTTGAATTTGAACCAAATTTGAATTCAAATGACCAAGTAGCAAATTAATACAACGACATCATTCCAGCTTATTACAACAAATCAAGTTTATTACAACATCACTCTATTTGTTTTTCCTCTTCTTACCACGGGCACCACCCGATATCTTCTCTTTGTCAAGTACAACAATCAACTTGTTGATACTCCTTCTTTTCTTACCAATACCACTAGGCCTACCACAAGCACGGCCAAGAGGTTCAGTTTGGTCCTGTGCATCCAGAACAGGTTCAGTTTGCTCATGTGCATTCAGAACAGGTTCAGTTTGCACCTGGTCATCCAGAACAGGTTGAGTTTGCATTTGGTCATCCAGAACAGGTTCAGTTTGTGAACTGAACCTTCTCTTCTTTCTGCTACCACCGGCTCTTGCTTTCTTCTGTGGCCAGGATGGTTCAACAACAATAGGTGGGCCTTTTGCTACACGCTTCTTTCTAAAAAATAAATCATATTACTTGGTTATAATGAAACAAGCAGCAAAAACAAAAAACAACACAGAAACAACAAAACTAACATACCTTGGCTTTGGCGGAGCATATATGCATTGTCTGGAACCTTCTCTATGCCCAAGTACCTCACACCTCTTGCATTTGTTTTTGTTACCTTTCTGAGCCCTTTTTGGCTTGTCATCATCTTTCTTTTTCTTACTACTTCCACCTTTCTCAGACGAAGCTTTGAGTCTGCTTGCTTTGGGCCTTCCAGCCTTTCTTTTAGTGAGGGGTGGACACATAAAAAATTCAAATTCCACCTCAGGCCACTGCGATTGGTCTGTCAGTGGTGGAATTGGACTTGCATATGCAGCCTTGAATTTTTTGACAGAGTAATAATCATGCAAATATGGTTGCATATTTAACCTGGGTTTAGATGCCAAAAAATTATGGCATGCTCACATGGTTTCCCAGTGTGTTGCCACTCTAGGCAGGTGCATTCATGCAAATCATGGTCAACAACATGCCTCTTGCCACTCTTTGTATCTCTAACTTCAGCACCCCACAATGAAGATTTCTCAACAGATAGATGTGAAAGCTTTCTGCTCCTGTTGACCACTTGTTGGACCACTGCCGGAAGCTTATCCCCTTCCGAAATGTCACCAATTCTTTTTCTCAATTCAAACAAGCGCATGATCATGATCCTGATTTGGTCCACCATGTCATGCACAGGCAAGTCTTTCATCTCCTTGATCTTGTTGTTGAAACTTTCTGCCAAGTTGTTGTTGATATGATCGCACTTGATTGCAGTATTAAAGCCTGACCTATACCATAACAGAGAATGGTGGGTGCTCAACCATGAAGCAAAATCATTCTCAGCACATGCTGCCATTATCTTACCAAGGTGATAGGAATGTGTCTGTGGGGTGTAAGATCTTGCTGCTGGCCACACGCGCCCAAATTCTTCTCCTCTGTATTTTTTTATCAAATTCATCCACATATGGCCAAAGCACTCCCTGCACAGCGTGAGGAAAAACAATCTTCTTTGCCTTTTCTAGCCCTTTACATGCATCTGTGTGGATGGTGAAAGTGCATGGTTGCCCATGCGTGGTTTTGGTAATTAATGACAATCCTTATGGACTAATGTTTACATTGAGATATTCTTATAGATCTTGTCCATGGGAAAATATAGGAGTTCATGTGTTGGACTCTTGAAGATGACATGATGACCAATGCTCTATTCAAGGGTTTATATGAAGAATGGTCATGTGTAGAGTTGAGCTCATTGCAAGTATAGCTTGGAAAAGAAGATTGAGTGAACAATCAGGTTTACCCCCAAGCCATCATACATATCAAGAGAAGAAGATGAAGCGCAAGATCAATATGATACATCTCAGAAGATATCATTTGATTGAAGCTTGCAAAGGAGACATGAAGACGAAGCTTAGCGAGGCCCTCCCATAATGGAGTATGGGGGAGCATTTGGAGAAGTCTTCATCAAGCATGTGCTAGCAAGCACAATCAAGAAAGGTGTTCCAACTTGAGAGAGTCAAGATCGTCATTATCAAGCTCAAGTGGAATGCGCAAGGCAAAGGTATGATCTTGATAGGTTTTCTATTTTACCGGTCTCATGTTGTTAGTGGGAGACCGGGTTTTAGGATAGATGGCGTACTATCAAGGGGGGCTCCCAAGTGAGTAACTTGATCGCATCTTTGTGGAGAGGTCAAACCTTTGCATACTTGGCATTTGATCTTTCTTGGTTCTTATGTGGCTTTTCTCCTTGTTGGGTTTTGGTGCTTGTCGTGATCTTCATGACAAGCCCAAGTTCTTCGAAAACGGATTTCTTATGGAAAACTCTTTGTGTTTTCGTGTTGGAGATATTATCGGTTTATCCTTGAGGAAAATTCCACACTTCCAATGTGTGCCAACTTAACTCTATTTATGGTTCTTAATATTTCACACTTTTTGTAGCAAAGCTCTTGTCGTTATCATTCCAACAAAGTTGGTTTCATCTCATTTGGAGTTTTCTCGCAAAAGTTATTGGGTTTATAGTTTTGCTGGTTTTCCAGGCCGGAGTCTCCGGTGTGTCCCAACCGGAGTCTCCGGCCCTAGGGTTCTGTCAAAAAGAGTTTGGAGGTTCAGCTCCTGGCCTAGGCCGGAGTATCCGGCCCTTGGGCCGGAGTCTCCGCCCCTGGCCCGGAGTCTCCGGCCTCTGTGGCCGGAATGTCTGAACGAGCTACTGCGTGTCTGATGTGTTCAGCCCCTGGCCGAGACCGGAGTATCCGGTCCTTGGTCCGGATTATCCAGTCACTTAGGCCAGATTCTCCGGTGCAAGTTTTTCCTGCAACGGCTCTTTTTCTAGGAGGCCTATAAAAGGCCCCTTCTTCCCCAAAGAGCCCAAGTTTCCAGCAGCACGTTTTTCTCTCTCTTCCCACCATTGTTGACCTTGGAAAGCTTGCCCCTCTCCCAATTCCCATGATTCTTGCATATCTTTGAGGGATTTGAGAGAGGAGGTCTAGATCTACATTTCCACCAATCAATCTCTTTTCTAAGTGAGGGGAACCTAGTGGATCTAGATCTTGGAGTTCTTGTGTGGTTCTCCTCTTTGTTCGTCCTCTCTTATTCCCCATAAGCATTTGTTGCTTTGTTTGAATTTGAGAGTGAAGGATTTGAGCACTTGTGCTCTTGCCTTTTGCATTTGGTGCATCGGCGTGCTCTCCACGAGGATTCGTGGAAGTTGAAAGTTTGTGAGCTTGTTACTCTTGGGTCCTTGGACCCTAGACGCCCGTGTGGTGGTTGGACCTTTGTGGTCACTTGTGAAGCCGTTCGGGAGCCCCCAATCCCGTTGTGGGTTGTGCCCCGGATTGTTGTTGAAAGCCGTTCGGGAGCCCCCAATCCCATTGTGGGTTGTGCCCCGGATTGTTGTTGAAAGGCTCCGGATTCCGCCTCGAAGGATTCCGATAGTGGAAGGTGAACCAAACCTTTGTGGTGCGGTTCATCGGAGAAGAAGGTGAAACCTTTGTGGTTGTTGAACCATTGTGTTGGTTCACACCTCTCCAACGAGACGTACTCCCTTAACAAGGAGGAACTCGGGAATACATCCTCGTCTCCGCGTGCCTCGGTTATTTCTATACCCGAGCCTTTTACTTATGCATTTTACATTGTGATAGCCTTCGTGCTTGAAGTATTCTATATTGCTATCACCTTGTTGCTTGTCTTGCTTAGCATAAGTTGTTGGTGCACATAGGTGAGCCTAGTTTATTTAGGTTGTCGGCTTGTTAATTTAAACACCTAGTTTTATTCCGCAATTATCAAGCCTAAACCGGAAAAGTTTTAAGCCGCCTATTCACCCCCCCTCTAGGTGACATCATTGTCCTTTCAGATGGCCAAAGGTGATACTAGCCCTAGGCATCTTTTCAACTGAATCATGAACCATGTCAATGATGCCTCTGTCTCTGACTGAAACAATCCAATGGCAATAGGAAACATCCAGTTGTGTCCATCAAGAGCATTGCATGCTGCCAACTGACCATTCCACTTTCCAGTCGAAAACAATGAATCAATGCTCAAATATGGACGACACCTAGCTTTAAATCCATCAACGCAAGGCTTTAAACACATAAAAAATTGCTGAAATAAACCTTGCCATCCTCCTTTATCTCAGTATCTATCTCCACCACACTACCAGGTGACCTCTTCTCCACCTATGCTTTAAAACTATACAACATCCTAAATGTATTTGCCCAATCACCATATAATGCTTTCGTTGCCCTTTGTTTTGCCTTCCACACTGTGGTATATTACAGTTTAATGGGATACATTAATTCCAGGTCAAGTTTAAGCTTTTTTGCTGTTGTGTTTGGTGTCTTGGTTAAAATAGGAGATCTTTTGTGTAATCCAAAGTTGTGATGTCATCCTTGAAACAAACTGTGAACTGCTCATATATGTATGCTCATGTGGGATTTGATTTACCCTGATTGTATGCCCATTAGGTTGTCGTCTCGCAGATATGTACCACTTGCAGGGGGTGTTACCAGTTCCATCAAAACCTTTGCACCTAGCATAAAATTTCTTTCGATCAGTCCACATAGTCCTGGCCTCAAACTCATGTCTCACTGCATAGGTCTTGAAACACATCCTAAACTCATCCATGTTTGGCAACATCTTCCCCACCGCAATGACAGGGTTCTCTTTGTCATACAAATGCACCAGCTCATCATCATGTGCATCAACTACATCATCTACAGCCTCTAACATCAACTCTCTATCCACTTGTCGAGGGATTGAATTTGTGTTACCACCAGCAGGCAAATTACTGTCATCCTTCTCCTTATCTTTCTCATCAACTGGAATTCCAAACATTTCAGCCATCTTAGTGTCATCTATTGGTGCAATGACCAAATCTGTGAGTTCAGCTAATTCTACTAAATTCCAATCAACAACAACCCTCCTACCACCAGGGCATCCCTGTTCTGTATCTGGAGCAGCCCTCGTTTCTTCACATACCACTGTCAGTTCAGGAAGCATTGGCAATAACAACTGTTTCTCTGCTGCCCACTCAGTATCTACAATCTGTGAAGCCATCTTTGATGGAACATAACCAACCCTGGAATTTGGGTTCAAGTAAATGTGCTCTGCCCGAAAGGTTACTTTTTTGTTTTCCCAACCTTCCCGTCGATCAATTTCATTAACGATATCTTCTCCATCCTCAATTCGGAGGTAAGTGTTTTCCCTATCAGCATACCGTAGCAGTCTCACCTCCTGCTCTGGACCCCAAAGTGTGGTCTCCCCAATTTTCTCCACAAAATTCACCACTGCCTTCTCCTCCAAGCGCTGAAGTTCCTGCGGATCAATTTCTTCTTTTCTTACTTCCAAAACAACTATCGTGTCTCCCTCAATGTTTCGAACGCTACCATCACCTAGCTTGGCCTTACAAGGAAATCATTCAATGGTATATTCGAAACGGATGTCAGAAACTCCCCTGTCAATGGCAGGCGGGCGGGAAGCGGCAGTCGGCTATGGGAGCAGGGGACGAGAACCAAATCGAGCCCAACATAAGTTAGAAGGGGGGTGCGCATTACCGATTTGAACTCTCTCCGGGCGGCATCAGTGTCAATCAACGCGCACGGATCGGGACGCTTCTCTGATTTCACAAATGGGTCGGGATACAGAGCTTTAGGCCACAAACACATCCAAAATTGATGGGAACGAGACTAGGGTCGCTGATGGCCCTTGAAGAGGTTGATCTACGGCTCCAGAAAACGGTCTTGATGTCTGGTGCGTAGTTACCTGCGTAGAAAATAAATGGGTTAGGTTGAGACTCCAAGTGCAGAGTGTGTAGTAAGTGGAAGACGTGTTTTCCCCACGAGGGTGACTCGAGGGTTTAATATCGAACTCTCGGGGAATATGTAGTGAAAGATTTATCTTCCTATCCTTCTTTTGGTCACCTACAAAACAATGTTAAATGTTTGGTCCTCAACCTCACCTGTGGTTGTCAAGCACAAGGTGTGAGAATAATATCAAGATAGTATGTAATGCAAGCAAGAAATAAATATGCAATGATGGGAAATAAATATGCAAGGATGATGATAACAATAATAAATGATATTTTTTTGGGTTTTTAATGATGTACGCAAAATGTAAAAGTGTTTTTGTATTTTCGGATTTAATAATGGCAGAAAATGTAAAAGTGGTAAAAGTTATTGGAAAGTTGTTTCTTATGATTAAAAATGGACTGGGATTCATGGTTTCACAAATGCACTCTTTCTTTAATAAAGTGGTAGACAATGGAACACTAGAGTTGACATATGAGATTGCAATACAAAAGTTTAGTGACAAGTTACTAATTATATGGGCATCTGATGGCCCTTGAAGAGGTTGATCTACAGCTCCAGAAAATGGTCTTGATGTCTGGTGCGTAGTTACCTGCGTCAAAAACAAATGGGTTAGGTTGAGACTCCAAGTGCAGAGTGTGTAGTAAGTGGAAGACGTGTTTTCCTCACGAGGGTGACTCGAGGGTTTAATATCGAACTCTCGGGGAATCAGTAGTGAAAGATTTATCTTTTATCCTTCTTTTGGTTACCTAAAAAACAATGTTAATGTTTTGGTCCTCAACCTCACATGTGGTTGTCAAGCACAAGGTGTAAGAATGATATCAAGATAGTATGCAATGCAAGCAAGAAATAAATATGCAATGATGGGAAATAAATATGCATGGATGATGATAACAATGGTAAATGATATTTTTGGGTTTTTAATGATGTATGCAAGATGTAAAAGTGTTTTTGTATTTTCGGATTTAATAATGGCGGAAAATGTAAAAGTGGTAAAAGTTGTTGGAAAGTTGTTTCTTATGATTAAAAATGGACTGGGGTTCATGGTTTCACAAATGCACTCTCTCTTTAATAAAGTGGTAGACAATGGAACACTAGAGTTGACATATGAGATTGCAATACAAAGTTTAGTGACAAGTTACTAATTATATGGGCATCACGTCCTAACATAGAGACCTTTTGTTTATTAGTCTCACTTATACTCCACCAAGATGCGAACTAAATCATAACACCTCAGTAATTAAGATAACTCAGAGTATAGCTTTAAGTATCATGACATGAAGTTAAAATAAGAACATGCTAGATCTAGTCATGGAGTAGTGGCAATGGTCACACCCACATCTCCGGTAGCATGGTATTTTTGTTTATCCCTAGTGAGGCAACAAAGTAAGGTAGAGATACCAAGTGGATCGCAGAACTTTCTCTCACGTTCACTGCACTAGCCACCCCCCGTTACTCCAACTAATGCACACGTTCCCCCACACACGCTCTCATAAACATGCTTGATCATAACAAGTAATAAGAACGGGGTACATAATATGCATCTATATCATAACTGAAACAAACATTGCAATCTCAAACATATATTAACTCATAAAAAGATCCACCACAAAGGTATTACAACGGTGACCGTAATCATGTTCAGCAGCTCATACGGTGCTAATTAGTGAAGCTCAAGAGAGGAGAGATACATAAGTTACTTCCACAAACCCATAGTCCAGAGGTGGACTACTCCCTCTTCATCATGGAGACGGTGGAGAAGTCGATGGAGAAGATGGAGACCACGCCGGCAGCGCCCCGCCGGAGTTTTCCCCCTCCAATCTGCAGCTCCAGATCTCTCTTTCGGTGTTTCTGTGTTTCGGCGGCGCTCCTTCCAGAGAACGTCGGATTTTTATAGGCGTTTTTAGGTCAAGACGAGTCGGTGGAGAAAAGATCGACGGCAACGGAGCCACGAGGCCAAAGGTGGGCCCCACGCGGCCAGGTACAGGCCGCGTGGGCCACCTTTTGGGCCTCGGGCCTCCGTTTGTTCGCTTCCTTCGCCCCAAGTCTTCTTCCTTCCAAATATTGACGCTCGTAAATTTCCAGGTCATTTGGACGTCGTTGGGTCCCTGAAACATTAAAAAAAAAATAGGGTTTTCTGCCTGCGCAGGGTTAATTCCAAAAAATAGGAAAATATGAATATTCCAAAATCATTATAAAACATTGATATAACCCTTATATGATGCAAATATGATTGGAATATAAGTAATATAGTGCAAAGTTCATGTATGCATTTTACATGCATCAACATCCCCAAGCTTAACCATACTCGTCCTCGAGTATGAAGGTGATAAAACTAACATGGACTTTGCAATTTAATACTAACAATGGATATCAAAGATGATTACTATTGCTACATAGAGTCAAATGATTCATTCTTCAAAGGAGTAGCAATATGCAAGTTTATGAAGTGATATCAAGTATTCAAGCAAGGATGTTCAATGATAGTTCACAAAGTGTAACATAAGAAGTAATATGGACCACATGTATGCATAATGATAAGTAAGAACATCCTACAATGGTCATAGAGTGTAGATGAAAATCTGAATATAAAAGGTGGACACTTTGGAAAGATATATATGTGAGTAGAGGTAAAGCATGCATAAGTTTCATCTAACTTCCAAACTCTTCTACTTAAGTTAATGATTGCAATGTGGTAATCTTGGTGTCAAGCTCTCATTCCCCTATCATAGCATCTTGAATGATTAAGTTTAAAGTGAAAGCAAATATGAGTAGTGTGCTTGACAAAGTACCTTGAATACAAGTACCTACACCATGTGTTACTCAACTTGGGAAACAAAGCAAGTTCAAGTTATATATCATTGTAAGTAATAATAGTATCATCAAGAGCGTCAACTGGGGTACCTCTTGTCCCAGATATGGAACAAGCCCATATCAAAATGACAAGACAAACAAACAAATGAACAATCTCAACACCCTTTTTATTTACCATTGGAATAGTTTTTTATTGTAAGGTGTATCACAGAAGGTTCACCATAGCATGTAAGTAAATTTCCACCATGAATGATGCATGGCTTAGATTAGCGGCCCAGGCGTCTCTCTAACCATTTATACAAACTCATTTAAACTACTTCATTTCCACATTTATTTCACCATGATAGCATCCATAAACAAAAGTACATGATATCAACTAAATGATGAAGAGCATGTTGAAAGCTTGCATGTGACAGCACATATGGGCTAACTCCAACCTCGACATTTATCAAGCCACAACATCATAATCTTAATCACAATGGGTCATGTTTTATTTATGCAATAAAAGTAAAGTGTGCATCAAGTTCGTGAGAGCTATATAACCAACTTTTCCATAACAATCAATAAATAAACATTTTCATTCAGAGGTATAGATAACACAAATATCATGATAAACATACTCGGAATAGCATAAAGCAATAGGTAGATATGGTGGACTCACTGGAATAACTTTGGTTGAAGGTGTTGGAAACAAGTTTTTGCTTGTTGGAATTTTTGGGCTAGCAAGAGGGAGAAAGTTGACCATCTAATGCATGCATGAGTGTCCATAGAACTAACTAATCCATGTTAAACAAGTAAAATAACATTCAGCATCAAAACATGAATAAGTGATAGCTCTTGATAAAGATTTGCAAATTATTACTCATAAACAAGCTCATGAATCATGCAACTATATGTATTTAAAAATCAACTCAAACATCCCTTTTCCCAATCTTATAAAAGCATCCAACATATTTCAACCCATATTTCCAGTAGCTCTCTCATATATAAATGATAGTGTGGTGGTCTCAAAACAAATCAAACAAAACAAACAAAAAGACGCTCCAAGTTTATGCGATAAAGTGTTTCGATCGAAAAACAGAAGTTAGACGTGTGCAAACCGAGAGTGTGTAGGTCCAGTGGGGTTGTCTTCACATCCCCAAGCTTATGGTCTTCACCATCCTTGGATAGCTCTTGGTGCATCTCCTCCAATCCCTGTGAAAAAACTTCAAAACACCGTTTCTCCCATTTCTTTTCTGTGGGGTGCATTAGTAGTGATAAACAAATAGTTTCTTGCTGCATATAATCCTTGAACAAAAATTCATATGAATGTCCAGAAAGTATATAATGTTGTATGCCTACTCATAAACTCAATTGGATAAAAAAGATTCAACTTAAAAGTTCAAAGCATGCATCAAACAAAATGGGACAGAATCTGTCCAGAAAAACAGCAGCAGCAAAACGTATTTTTCTACCCTACCAAACTTTCTCGAAAAATTCCGAAAAATTCATGCATACAGAGGATGAAAAGTTGCAACTACAGTTCAAATATGAGCTCATTCGGAATAAGAATTAAAAATCATACCGTGCACAGATTCGTGCAGGAATAAAATCTCCGAACGCTATAAGCAACTTTTCAAACCAAAAAGGGTAAAACTTGGCACTTTATTAAAATTCCAGAAACTAAACTAAAACAAATCTCTTGTTACAGCAAGAGGACACAAAAAAATCACATAAAAATAACCGGGTTGCCTCCCGCAAAGCGCTTTCTTTATAGCCATATAGCTAGGCTTCTTACTTGTTGTTTATTGTGGACGAAGCTCATGAGGGAGCTTGAACTTTGGTGTTCCCTCTTCCTTGGGAAGTGTTCCATGCACTTCTTGTGTGGAAACTGAAACTTCATTCCCTTCTTTGAATCAATGATAGCACCTGTAGTACGAAGAAAAGGTCTTCCAAGAATAATAGGACTAGAGGTTTTATTCCCCATATCCATGATTAGAAAATCCACAGGCACAAAAGTCATATGTAACTCTACCATAACATCACTTACTTTTCCCAAAGCATGTTTAATGGAATCATCAGCAAGTGCAAGTTCAATAGAGCATTTTTCAAGATTTTTCAATTCAAGCACTTCATATAGTTCTTTAGATAAAACAGAGACACTAGATCCTAGATCAAGTATGGCATGGTGTGTCTCTTTTCCAATAGTTACTAGTACCTTAGGAATCCACATATCCCCAAGCTTAGGTGGTATCATAGCCTCTTGGTTGTACCTAGCAATCTTTTCTTTCAAGACATGATTAGCAATATAAGAACCAAAACCTGCTTGGTTAGTGTTGATGGAAGGATCACTTGCAAATTTTTGTAAGATAGATATTAATTCATGCAAGCTACAATTTTCTAAGTCAAGCAAAGGATCCTTGACTTCACTAAGCATTTTAACTTCCTCAACTTCTCTCTTTCATTACCCCAATAGATTCTTTAGCAACTCTCTCTTGCTCATGAATGTGTTCCCAAGACTTATTGATAACCTCTTGGCAATATTTAATTGTTTCCTCATGTTTTTGGGCTGTAATGATGCTCTTTAATGATGAGACTTCCTTAGTAAGCTGATCTACCCTTTCAAACAAAGCATCTTGTTTTTCAAACTTAGAGATAAATTCCTTATTAAGCTCTTTTTGGGTAGATATAAAAGATCTAATGGTGTTTTCCAAGTCACTAGAAACATTACCACTAGAAGCATATTTATTTGGCACATATGGGGGTTTATTATAAGAGTTATAATTGTTGTTACCATACCCATTATTACCATAGTTCCTAATGAAGTTGACATCAATATTTTCAGAATTTTACCAACTAGTTCTTGCAAAGGAACATTTTCAACACTAGGTTTATTAAGCAAAGCAAGAATAGTATCCATTTTAGATGACAAATCATTAGTTTCTTCAATAGAGTTCACTTTCTTAGAAGGATTAGGTGCCCTATCAGTATGCCATTGACTATAGTTTTGCAAAATGCTTTCCAATATATTTTTAGCTTCTACTATAGTCTTACTCATAAAAGCACCTCCAGCAGCAGAATCAAGTATGTTTCTAGACATGTAGTTTAAACCATTGTAGAAAGAGTGTAATATGGTCCATTCATTAACCCATGTGAGGGACAAGTTCTAAGCATAAGTTTTATCCTATCCCAAGCCATAGCAACATGTTCATTTTCATTTTGCCTAAAAGAAAGGATGTTGTTTCTATTTTGCAAAATTTTAACAGGGGATAATATTTCTTAATGAAAGCTTCTTTTAGATCATCCCAAGAATTAATACTACCAGATGGCAATGAATGCAACCACTCTTTAGCTTTTCCTCTAAGTGAAAAGGAAATAACTTCAGTTTTAGGATATCACTTTCCACATTTTTAAACTTTTGCATGTCACATATTTCAACAAATCATGAAGATGCATAGAGGCATCCTCCATAGCACTACCACCAAATTGTTCCCTAGTTATCAAGTTCAACAAACTAGGACTTACTTCATAACTCTCAGCATTTATCTTAGGTGTGGCAATAGCTCTAGATAAATTGATCATTAGGAGTGTTTGTGTAGTCACACAACTTAGTTCTTTCTCCCATTTTAGCAAGTTTTTTGTGTTTTTTAATTTTTTATGCAAAACTGAAAATAAAATATGCAAACCGAATATAAATGCAAGACAATGACAAAACAAATAAATTGCTTTGAAGTAAAGATGGATAAGATGATGCTCACGTAGGTGCAACCTCCCCAAGCTTAGGTGTTAGCACAAGTTGGTGATGAAGTTGACTTTGTGAGATGGTGATGATGCGCACTCCTTGGATAAATCTCTTCAGCTATGATTCCCCGGCAACGGCGCCAGAAAACAGTTGATGGCCCTTGAAGAGGTTGATCTATGGCTCCAGAAAACGGTTTGATGTCTGGTGCATAGTTACCTGCGTCAAAATAAATGGGTTAGGTTGAGACTCCAAGTGCAGAGTGTGTAGTAAGTGGAAGACGTGTTTTCCTCACGTGGGTGATTCGAGGGTTTAATATCGAACTCTCGGGGAATCAGTAGTTATAGATTTATCTTCCTATCCTTCTTTTGGTCACCTATAAAACAATGTTAATTGTTTTGGTCCTCAACCTCACCTCTGGTTGTCAAGCACAAGGTGTAAGAATGATATCAAGATAGTATGTAATGCAAGCAAGAAATAAATATGCAATGCTGGGAAATAAATATGCAAGGATGATGATAACAATAATAAATGATATTTTTGGGGTTTTTAATAATGTATGCAAGATGTAAAAGTGTTTTTGTATTTTCGGATTTAATAATGGCAGAAAATGTAAAAGTGGTAAAAGTTGTTGGAAAGTTGTTTCTTATGATTAAAAATGGACCGGGGTTCATGGTTTCACAAATGCACTCTCTCTTTAATAAAGTGGTAGACAATGCAATACAAAAGTTTAGTGACAAGTTACTAATTATATGGGCATCACGTCCTAACATAGAGACCTTTTGTTTATTAGTCTCACTTATACTCCACCAAGATGCGAACTAAATCATAACACCTCAGTAATTAAGATGACTCAGACTATAGCTTTAAATATCATGACATGAAGTTAAAATAAGAACATGCTAGATCTAGTCATGGAGTAGTGGCGATGGTCACAGCCACATCTCCGGTAACATGGTATTTTGTTTATCCCTAGTGAGGCAACAAAGTAAGGTAGAGATACCCAAGTGGATCGCAGAACTTTCTCTCACGTTCACTGCACTAGCCACCCCCCGTTACTCCAACTAATGCACACATCACCCAACACACGCTCTCATAAACATGCTTGATCATAACAAGTGAATAAGAACGGGGTACATAATATGCATCTATATTCATAACTAAAACAAAACATTTGCAATCTCAAACATATATTAACTCATAAAAGATCCACCACATAGGTATTACAACGATGACCGTAATCATGTTCAGCAGCTCATACGGTGCTAATTAGTGAAGCTCAAAGAGAGGAGAGATACATAAGTTACTTCCACAAACCCATAGTCCAGAGGTGGACTACTTCCTTGATACGTCTCAAACGTATCTATAATTTTTGATGTTCCATGCTGTTATTATATCAATTGCTACATGTTTTGGCTACACTTTATATCATTTTTATGCATTTTCTGGGACTAACCTATTAACAAGATGCCATAGTGCCAGTTCCCTGTTTTCTGCTGTTTTTGGTTTCAGAAAATCTATTAAGGAAATATTCTCGGAATTGGACGAAACAAAAGACATCGTCAATAATATCACGAGGAGATCTCGGAGTCCAAAGGGGAGTCGGAGCAGACCCACCAGGGGGCCACGCCACACTAGGGCGCGGCCCAGGGTGGGCCCGCGCCCCCCTATGGCGTGGTGGCCCCCTCGGCCACCGACGCCGCCTCTTCGCCTATATATTCTCCGCGACGCGAAAACCCTATTACGGTCGATCATATTCCACGAAAAGTTCCGTCGCGGCCGTCATCGTCAATCTCAGATCGGAGGAGTTCTGAAGCTCTTCCCGGCACCCTGCCGGAGGGGAGATCATCACCGGAGGGCTCTACATCACCATGCCTGCCTCCGGAGTGATGCGTGAGTAGTCCACCCCTGGACTACGGGTCCATAGCAGTAGCTAGATGGTTGTCTCTCTACCTTGTGCCTCCATGTTTAGATCTTGTGAGCTGCCTAACATGATCAAGATCATCTTATTGTAATGCTAGATGTTGTGTTTGCTGGGATCCGATGAATATTGATACCATGTTTATTCAAGTTGTTTATCTATGTGCTCTTGATCTTGCATGCTCTCCGTTGCTAGTAGATGCTTTGGCCAAGTAGATGCTTGTGACTCCAAGAGGGGGTATTTATGCTCGATAGTGGGTTCAGTCTCTAGATATCTGGATCAGTGACAGAAAGGTCTAAGATGGTAGATGTGCTGTTGCTACTAGGGATAAAACATTGGTGCAGTGTCCAAGGGCACTTGTATTGATTACATTACACACTTTACTTCATGCAATAATCTGTTGTTAGCAACTTAATACTGAATAGGATGCGGATGCTGCCTTGAAGGTGGATTATTTAGGCATAGATGCGGTTGGAATAACGGTCTATGTACTTTGTTGTAATGCCCAACTAGATTTCATAGTAGACATCTTGGCATGTATTGCTTTGTTATGCCCTCTCTATTTGTCAATTGCCCAGCTGTAATTTGTTTACCCAACATGCTAGTTATCTGTTCTGAGAGAGACACCACTAGTGAACTGTGGACCCTGGTCCAATTTCCTCATACTGTTTACACAACCTGCTGCAATCATCTGTTTCCTGTTACTTGCTGTGTTTCCTGCTGTTTTCCACACCATACGTTTAACTCTTTGTTTCTGCAAGACCGGAGAGATTGACAACCTCTCTGTTTCGTGTTGGGCAAAGTTCTGGTTTGTGTCTGTGCAGATTCCACGTTGGTGCAAGCTCCCTAGCGCCAGGGGGAGTCAACATCAACAACCTTCCGATAGATCGTCAAGTCCTACTGGATTGATAACCTTGGGTAGATTTCTCAAGGGAAAACTTCTGCTGTCTACATCATAACCTTCCTCTTGGGGTTCACCAACACGTAGCCATCAAGCTGTTTTCTGGCGCCGTTGCCGGGGACTTGGAGGCTATTGGAAAGGGGAGTCTCTCAGTTCCAATCTCTTTACTTTGTTTTTGTCTTGTTTTAGTTTTGTTTTGCTTGCTGTTAAAAATCAAAAACCCAAAAAAAAAAATTAATTCCTGCATCTAGTTTACTATTTCGGTTGTTACTTGCTTGTTGCCATGTCTAGTTCCGCTCCTAATATCATGTCTCCTGAGGAAGAGGTTTTCACTTTTAAGCAAGGAAGTGGGGAGAGTTTTGGTGATGCTTGGTCTAGAATTTCTGAATCCTATGTTAAAACTGAACCTAAAATGGCTTTGAGTCTGTTTCTTAGTAGTTTCTATTTTGGGTTGCTTCTTTGTTATAGATATGCTCTAGATGCTGTAGTTGGGGGAGATTTCCTTCGTTATGATGGGGATCAAGCTTTCAATGCCATAAAAAAATTAATTGCAGCATCTGCCTCTTCAAATAAAAAAATAGAATCTGCTTTTGAGAACATTCATTCAAGACTAGAATCACTTGAGTCAGAGTTGGCTAGTTTTAAAGAAACTTTTAAACTTTTTGAAAGTGTCCCTATGCCATTCGAACCTTCTGGATGGGTTCCTTCACTAAAAATTTCAATTGATGGGACAATTTTCTATGCTCATTGTGATATTAAATCTGAATTTTGCTTGATGCCTAAGAGGATTTATGACTCCCTGAATTTATATGAACTCTCAAAAAGTGAAACTTTTGTAACTCTAGCTGATAATTCAATCAAGTTATCTTTTGGGACTACTCAAGGAGTTGTTACTAAAATAAAGGGAGTATTTACACCTACTGATTATCATGTCATTGAATGTGTAGGAAATGGGAGCATCACACTTGGAAGAGGATTATTGAGGCAATTGGGAGCTGTCATTGACATGGGTGAAGCTACTCTGAAATTTAAACCTCCATATTGTTTGCATCATTTTCCTAATGCCCCTAAAGCCAAGGCTAAGAAAAAGAATAAGAGGTCTAAAGGTAACACTATTGGTACCTCTGGTCTTAACAATACTTGATGCATCTCTTCATGCCTAGCTCAAAGGCATTAAAGAAAAGCACTTCTGGGAGATAACCCATGTTTTTATTTGTTGTTATATTTTTGTTTTCTTGAGTCAAGGATGCTTGTTTACCTCTGTAGCAACTCCTTTGTATCTTTTATTTGCTGTTTTGTTGTGCCAAGGAGAGTTACTAATGCAAAGTTGGTTTTTATTTTCGGGACTGCATTGGGACAGATTGCTGTTCGTCACCGTTTAATTCAGTAGAAAATCAGAAAAAATCGAAAAATGCTGAAACTTTTTGTGCATGTTCCTGATGATGTTACGCAACTTTCATTATTTCAAAAGTTTTTCATCTGAGCATCGTAAGTGCCTCGAAAAAATTCGTCATTACAGACTGTTCTGGTTTGACAGATTCTGTCTTTTATTTTGCATTCTCTCTTTTACAAGTTTTTAAGTGGTTTCTTTTCGTGTAAAAGTGCCCACTTGAGCCTAGTAACAGTGGCTAATGTTTAAAATAGTTGGCTTGTGAGTTTTGTCTTTGCTAGAACTTTGAAGTATTATCTTTTAGTGCACTAACCTGCTAATGAGAAAAGCTGTTAAGTTTTGGTGTGAAGGAAGTTTTCAAGTGTTGATAGAGGAGAATGATACTACATGATCAAGAAGAGTGAAGAGCTTAAGCTTGGGGAGGCTTACCTCCCCAGCATATTTCAAGAAGACTCAAGCATCTAAGCTTGGGGATGCCCAAGGCATCCCCTTCTTCATCTACAAATTATCAGGTCATCTCTAATGGTGCTATATTTTTATTGCTTCATGCTAGTGTACTCTTCCTTGGAGCGTCAGTGTGTTTTTGTTTTCAGTTTGTTTTGTTTTGTTTGCTGTGCTATACTTGTTGGATCCTAGCATTCATGTTTGGGAGAGAGACACGCTCCACTTTTTCATTAGAATACTCTTGTGCTTCACTTATACTTGTTGAGTATTCCTGTCTAGTTGCTGTTATTGCTGTTAGCTCTCAGTTTTTCATGTATCTCTTGTTAGAGCTTTCAGTTTCTTTTGAAGAAAGTACTCTCTTGCTTCACTTATATCTGTTTGGAGAGTTGTCAAATAAGTTGATTGGTGTTTGGTTGGACCAGAAAAATGCTATGCATGTGGTAGTGGTATAAAATGCTTACATGAATCTTTTTAGATCGTTGTCTTGAGTAATTTGATGCTTGCCAATTGTTTTGAGCTGTCAAGTAATTAATGTTTAAGCTTGTGCATCATGTAAGTAATGGCTATTAATGAAGAACTACTATAAGGATTTTCTGCTATAATAATCTGTTGCATAATTGGAAGTCCATAGTAGTCTAGATAATTTTTGGATGAAGGCTATGTGTTAACAAGGAAGACAGTGGGAGTCTATGGTTCGTCAAACCTTGTGTTTTATGTACACTCTTGCTATTCCAGTTGATAATGATGTTTGCTTATAATAACCTTGCTAGCCTAAACTCTGTACTAAGAGGGAATGCTTCTTGTACATCCAAAACCTTGAGCCAAATCCATGCCACCTGTGTCCACCATACCTACCTATTATGTGGTGTTTTCACCATTCCAAGTAAATTTCTTCATGTGCTCTCTACTAACTACTCAAAACTGTTACATTTCCTTTTTGTGTCACTACTTGAAAAGCTCATAAGGACGTAGTAGTGAGATTTGTCATCTTCCATGCTAATTAATTTACAAGGATTGGCAGCTTCATCTGCTTCTCCACCTTTTATTTTGCATTAAAGAGCTGGTTAGTCCACCCTATAAATAAATAAATAAATAAATAGACACTCCTCCATGGTGAATGTTGGTGGGCACCCGAGGATTCGGTTAGCCATGGTTTGTGGAAAGTAAATGGTTGGGAGGAGTGTCACCAATAAGTGCTTGTTACAAGTGCAGTCCTAAAAACTCTCGGAACCGCTCTAAAAGTTAGTTAGCCATGGAAGATGACAAGTACCTGCTATTTGATTTGTTGACACCTGTATACACCATTACCTTACAAAACAATATTTTATGCTCTCTATATGCCTTCGGGAACTACAGCTCTAGCACATGATGTTAATCCCTGCTTCCCTCTGCGAAGGGCCATTCTTTTACTTTTATGTTGAGTCAGTTTTCCCACTTCTTTCTGTCTACTTAAGCAAACATCATTGTCAACTCCAGTATAACAGTTTTTACATAACTTTGTGTTTGGTTGATCATATTCTTTGCATTGACATTATCTATATGATATACATGTTGAAAGTTGAAGCAAATGCTGAAGCTATTATCTTCCTTTGTGTTGATACAAACACTTTCATGTTGAGAATTATTGCTGCTGTGAACTAACTCTTATGTTAGACTATTATATCTTTAAATGTTTTATAGTATTATTCATGAAAGTTTGCACTTGTGTGATCACTTATGTTTACTCTTTATTTACTTGCTTGCAAACTATACACCATTGGCTTGGATCACTTCATTCAGATCATGTGCATTACATTGTTATTTGATCAAAGATTGTGTTGGTAGCATGTCACTTCAAAAATTATCTGTTTTTATCGTTTACCTACTCGAGGACGAGCAGGAACTAAGCTTGGGGATGCTTGATACGTCTCAAACGTATCTATAATTTTTGATGTTCCATGCTGTTATTATATCAATTGCTACATGTTTTGGCTACACTTTATATCATTTTTATGCATTTTCTGGGACTAACCTATTAACAAGATGCCACAGTGCCAGTTCCCTGTTTTCTGCTGTTTTTGGTTTCAGAAAATCTATTAAGGAAATATTCTCGGAATTGGATGTAACAGCCCAAAGTTGAAAACCTGTGTAAATTTTCCACTTTTGTGTTCATTGCATCATGGCATCCTGCATCATGTTGTTGTCACTAGGGATTTGTGCTAGGGAATTGTTGAGGTTGCTAGGGAATTGTTGTGGTTTGGCACCACTTCAATCAAAATGCTAAATTTGCTTCAACCAATTTCAAAACAACGAAGGCACTCCGACTTGCCAAACAAAATATCTCGACAACTTATAGTTGTCAAGGAAGTTCCAAAAGTTCCCAAGATAAATTTAGGCAAACCATGTTGATCTGTAAAATAAAATAAAGGGAGAGAAACTAGAAATTGCCTGTGAGCAACTACTATTTAATTCTCCTACCAAATGAGTTCCAAATAATCCGGGAAAATTAGGGGAGCTTCTTCTTGATGTGGGGAGGTTACCCAAATTTGGTCATATTTTTCTAACTTATAGATGTGCCTCAATTTAATTCAGGGAAATGCTGCTGTTTTTAGAAGAAACAAAGAAAAAGGACCAAACTGTAAAAAGTAAAACTCAGATAATCCGATTTTGAAAGAGCCGGATAATCCGAGCTACTACAGGGGGTTTTCGCGAAAATGGTCATGTCTTCTTCCTCCCCCTGTAGCGACCGAAGAACGCCGCTCGCGTCGCACCCGCACGCACGCCTCGCTCCGGGCCCCCCTACTCTCATCTGCCTGCAAGCAGGAGAAGAGCCCCACGAGGCCATCCCCGACCCCATCCACTCGCCTGCCCCTCTGCCTCACTCCCCATCTCTCTCTCCCGAGCTCCCGAAGCCGCCATGGCCGTCGTCGTCGCCGCCGCGGATTGAGGAGCCCCCGAGCGAATCGAAGGTTGCAGAGAGCTCCGCCTCGGTCTCCTGTACTTCCTCGCCGCAGGAATCGACCGAGGAGGCCGTGAATCGCCGTCGCCGTCCTCATTTTCCTCCGCCACCGTCGCCGTCGCCGTGGGCGATTCCCGCCTATTCCGTCCATCCCCGCCGCCGCCGAGCATCTTCCCGAGCTCAGGGTGAGCACACCCACCTCCTTCGCCCCCTGTTCCTTCCCTCGTCTCGGTGCCGCGCGTCGCCGTCGCATTCTTCGCCGCCCTTGCATTCACGCCGCTGCGCGTCGCCGTGCATCTCCTTGCTCTCGGATATTCCGAAGAAGATGAACTCGGATAATCCGAGCCAGTCCAGTGCGGGCAAGATTTCGGTCCTTAGTCGATTTTCCCATGCTCTCCGCAGCGATCGGATTTTCCGAACGAAGCAGCTCCGGATTTTCCGATTAAGCTCAGTACCAGATGTTTCGGTCCTTAGTCGTTTCCTCGGTTGTGCAACTCGATCGGAATTTCCGATTCTGGAAATTTCGGATATTCCGATTCTTGCCCAGCAACAAAAGTGGTGCTGTTTCTTTTGTTTCCTTTGATTTTGGCTAAGTAATCCTAGTGTGAATTAAAATAACTTATTAAAGGCAAAGATTCAAAAGAGGAAATGAAATAATTTAAAGCACATATTCAAAATAATAAATTATAAAAGTAATAACTCTTCATCGGTCCGTCAGAAAATTGTGTTTGTCATACCAAAATGTCCGAAAAATTGTGAACTATCTAAAATCATCATCATCATACATATTTGATCACAACTAAATTATTGTACTTATAGTAATATTAGAATCACTAAGTTAAATATGGGGTGTTTTCCTCTCGCATGAAGTATTGTTTCTCGCCCCCATCTAATTTGTCGGATAGCTAACAATAAGTCGGTGCATTAAAAATGTCATATCATCATTTCTGTATGCATTGCACCATTTGCCATGTGTTGATTGTTGTTCCTGTTTTCCGGTGTGTTTGCTCTCGGTAGATCACGAGTCCGGAGTTGAGCATCATTACTCCGACGAGCAGTTTGACTACTCGCTCAACAAGGCAAGCGTAACCCCCCCCCCCCTCTGAGCATATCTTATCCTATTTTCCGCAAATATTTTCTCCACTATAATAATGCATGCGGTTCCAAATGTCAATTTGCTTGGATTAGAGTATCCTATAGTTGCATTAAGATTCCGATGCCAATTACCTGTTTCCCCTCCTATTATCCATAGGATTGTACTGTTGGCCTGAAATAATTAACTATGCAGTGTTGATGCTTAGCCATGCTTAGTTAAGATGCTTAGCAGTCCGGTGGATGTTTCATGGTTGGAAACAGGTGATGAGATGTACAGATGATGGTGGAGAATTGTGGTGACAGGTAATAAGATGCTTAAAGGTGGGGATGAGAGGCCACTTCGGTATGGTGGTGTTTTGTCTCACTCTCGCCGCCTAGGTGCGAGTTCTTTACCTCTTGAACCAAGAATGAGCGCGCTTCCTTTCGGTGGGGTATATGGAGCCCTCGTCGACCGACTAACTTGAGCGGGACTAGCCAGGGTCCTCTAGTTTGAGCTTCCATTTGCGCGTGCGTGATGATGGTGGTATGACTGGGATGAGGATGGTGGTGTTAGGAAAATGAGTGGCCACGGGGCAGGGTGTTGATGATCCGCTGCTCCGTCCTCACTGATGATCCTGGGTTAGTCTTTAACAAGGTAAAGGTTGTAACCGTTCCCACTCAGCCGGCTTTCCCCGGAAGAGAGCTACGTGTAGGCAATGAGCCGGGCGGTACCGAAGGTAAACACAGTGCACCCCTGCAGGGTTAAATCTTTTCGAAAAGCCGTGTCCACGGTTACGGACAACTTGGGAAAGGACGATAAGACCATAGAATAACTTTAACGGAATGATTAAAAACTGGGTACTAGAGGTACCACTCAAGATTGCAAGGTGAGCTTCCTCGAGGGTGATTCGGGGAGGTGCCTTTGATGAACAGGTACATGGTTGATGTTGAGTAAGGTGATGAAAGAAAGAGTTACTTCTTACCTCTTTTGAAAATATTCTGATTAGTCGATGCCTTTGAGTTATGTTTTCATAAATAAAATCAGCTTTATGCAAAACAGCCATATAACTTTGAAAGCCTCATCGAGCTAAAGCTCTATATAATCTTGCGAGTTCGTCGAACTCAACGTCGTTTGTTTTGTTTCAGAGGAGGACTTCACCGACCTCGAAGGTGGGTTCTTTGTGGACGTCGACGAGTAGTCTGGGGTTCCCAGGTGGCAGCTTGGGACATCCCGGAACAGCTGGCGCTGTGATGTTTATCTGTAGGCCTCTTAGGCCATATTTGGATCTTGTTGTTTAGAACAACCTAATTTGCTTCCGCTTGTTGTAATGTTGGGTCTGTGACCTCTGGTTGTCATTTGCTATCTTTCTCTATTATAAGAGTTGAACTATATGATTTGTGTCGTAGAGTCTGTGATGTGCCAGTTGTTCCACAAGTCTTGATCTCTCTATTATGCATTGAGGGTTGTGCCTGTGTTAAGGCATCAATCGGGGTGTTGTGTTGCCGATGATCCATTCCGAGCAACGCCTGCCAAAGGTTTTGGCCGGGGATTGGTAAACCCGTAACCTCCGGTTGTATCGCTTAACCGGTGACACACAGCATCACTGTATAAGTCGGGTCGGGGCGCCACAAGTTGGTATCAGAGCAGTACTGCCTGTAGGAAACCCTTCTACTGGTCGATGTTGAGTCTAGTGTTTGTGAAAATATTTTTAACCTAAAAATGAGTTGTGAAAACCATCTTAGGATTCTTTTTACTCCTTATCTGGTTACCCTCTAATCTCGGAGCAATCTTACCTCGATTTGATTAAAGGTTTTACTTCTCACTGTTACTTCAAAATGATTAGAAACGGGGTGGGTTCGACCTTTAGTGTTATGTGTCACGTTGCTCCCGCTGCGTTGCAATCCCAAATCAACTCAGATGTTTCTACCGAGTTAATCTTTGATCCTTTCTTTGGGTTTTAACCCACGGACTTGAACATAAGGTCCCGGATTGTGTCAACTAGAGTGTGTTAAGTTGTGATTTCTTAACTCTCACTAGTAGCACATGATGCTGATCTTTGACCCAAGTTCTATCTTGTTGTTTTCCTTCTCGCAAAGTATTATCGTCCCTAGTCTGTGTACTTGTGTAGACGCTAATGCTATTGTTCGACCATTCGGAGAAAGATACTAACGTGTCATTGTCAAATCTCCAGAATGGCTCGAGGAGGTCGTGGAGGCCGTGGTGGTCGCGGTAACCACAATGATGATGAGGATGATCTGCCGCCACCACCCTCGATGGCTGAGGTCTTGATGGCCATTGAGGAGAACCGTGGGCGCAATGAGCGCTTGCTGGAACAGTTGGTGCAGCAGAATGCACGGAGGAACGAGTGCAACACTCTCACTGAGTTCCTGCGTTCCAGCCACCCACCTTTGCTGATGCTAAGGAGCCACTGGAAGCTGATGATTGGCTTCGTGCTTTGGAGCGCAAGTTCTCCGCGCTCATGTCCCATTGGCGAGCAAGTCAACTTTGCCACCTACCTCTTGGTTGGTGCTGCTGGCTGTTGGTGGGAAAGCCATGTGGCTTTGTTTCCAGCCAACCATGTCTTCACTGGGCTGATTTCGCACTGCCTTCCGTGCGGAGTACATTCCCCAGCCGATCATGGACTTGAAGAGGAGGGAGTTCCTGGATTTGCAACAGGGACGGATGGACCTCCGCACTTATGGTCGTGAGTTCAACCATCTCTCTCGTTACGCCCCAAGGGACGTGACCAATGATGCTGACAAGCAAGAGCTGTTCCGCAAGGGTCTGACTCCGCAGCTCCGCTATGAGCTATTGCCCTTCAGGTTCCAGACCTATCAGGAGCTGTTCAACCAGGCTTTCACCTTGAGCAAGGAAGAAAGGAACTTGAAGCTTCCAAGAGGCCCGCACATGGGGACCACCAGAGTTCCTCGGGTTCTGAGAGCAAGAAGCGCAGGGTGTTTGTCCCTACAGCGCCGTACCTCGTGCTCCTTCATGCCGAGGCAGCAGGATATAGGCCACCTCCTCCGCGCCCCACTACTTCGACACTTGGGGTAGGCGGAAGTGGGTACCGTCCTATGCTACCTGCTCCACCTGGAGTCACTTGCTACACCTGTGGCCAGGCTGGTCACTACTCCAGGGAGTGCCCCCAGAAGGCACCTCTCGCGATAACTCCTGCACGAGCCCCTGCCACTCCAACTGGCAAGGCTGGACCTATTGTGCGTGGTCGCCTGAACCACGTCTCTGTTGAAGAAGCTGAAGATGACCCCGGCGTTCTTATGGGTGAGTTACGAATCAACGGCAATACAGCTACAGTTTTGTTTGACTCTGGAGCATCGCATTCATTCATATCCATAGCTTTGCAAAAGACCACAAATACCGTTCGAGAAAATGAGCGACCTTGGAGATCTCCACTCCTGGTTCCAAATGGCAAACCGATGGGTTACTCCTGAGGTCCAGATTAATATAGGTTCCTTGTCTTTTCCTTATGCCTTGGTAGCTCTGAAGTCCAAAGGCATTGATGTCATATTGGGCATGAACTGGCTAGCCAAATACCGGCTAATCTCGACTGTGCCGCCAAGACCATTACTGTGACCGCTCCTTCCGGTGACATTGTGAAGTATTGGCCTGCAACATCAATACCTCCGTCCGCCATCGTACCCAGCTCACCTGAGATTCTCCTTTGCTTTATGGAAGGCGAATCCCCTCCTGAAATCCAGGACATACACGTGGTGTGTGACTTCCCGGATGTGTTCCCGGAAGAGTTGCCTGGCATGCCTCCTGACCGAAGTGTGGAGTTTGTCATAGATCTACTTCCCGGTACGCTCCAATTTCCAAGAAGCCCTACCGTATGCCGGTGGAAGAGTTGGCTCTGTTGAAAGAGCAAATTGATCTGCTGTTAGCTAAGGAGTTCATCCAGCCTAGCAGTTCACCTTGGGGTTGTCCGGTACTCTTTGTCAAGAAGAGGGATTCTACCGTGCCTCGTCTAGTCTCTGACTATCGACCGTTGAATGCGGTGACAATCAAGAACAAGTATCCTATTCCTCGCATCAATGATCTGTTGGATCAGTTAGCTGGTGCAACGGTATTCTCCAAGATGGATCTGAGGTCAGGCTACCATCAGATAAAAATCAGAAAGGAGGATATTCCAAAGACGGCATTTGTTACTCGTTATGGCTCATATGAGTATACCGTCATGTCCTTTGGTCTCACAAATGCCCAGCTACTTTCATGAGGCTCATGAACTCCATCTTCATGGATTATCTTGACAAGTTTGTCGTCATTTACATTGATGACATCCTATCTATTCCAAAACCAATGAAGAGCATGAGGAACATCTTCGTTTGGTTCTGACACGACTTCGAGAACACCGCCTCTATGCCAAGTTCTCCAAGTGTGAGTTTTGGTTGGATAATCTTGTCTTCCTTGGTCATGTGATATCCGCAATGGTGTGGCTCATTCCTGACAAGATTCAGTCCATTCTGGATTGGAAAACTCCAATGTCAGTCAAGGACATTCGAGCTTTCTCGGATTGGCGGGTTATACCGCCGATTCATCGAAGGTTTCTCCAAGATAGCCAAGGCCCTGACTGACCTTCTCAAGAAGGATAAAAAGTTTGTATGGTCGGCCGAAGCTGAAGAGAGTTTCAAAACACTGAAAGCCAAGCTCACGTCCGCTCCTGTGCTTGTCCTGCCGGACACAAGCAAGGATTTCGTCGTCTTCTGTGACGCCTCTCTACAAGGTTGGGCTGTGTGTAATGCAAGATGGCCATGTGGTGGCTATGCTTCTCGCCAATTAAGCCGCATGAGCTCAACTACCCAACTCATGATCTAGAACTTGCCGCGTGGTCTATGCTTTGAAGCAATGGAGACCATACCTGTTTGGTAACCGTTGCGAGATCTTCTCGGATCACAAGAGTCTGAAGTACCTCTTCACCCAGCCGGATTTAAATCTCAGGCAAAGGCGTTGGTTGGAGTTAATCACGGACTATGATGTGAGTCTGAACTATCAACCCGGCAAAGCAAACGTCGTGGCTGACGCGCTAAGTCGGAAGTCCTATTGCAACAATCTGATGATTGAGAAGGCCCAACCTGCCTTCATGAAGAGTTTGCCCGTTTGAACCTGGAAATTGTTCCTCCGGCTACCTTGCAAATCTGGAGATCAAAGCTACTCTTGTAGACCAGATTAAGGATGCTCAGAAGCTGGATGAGGGTATTCTGAAATCAAGAGAACATTGCTAGTGGCAAGGCCAAATGTTTCTTGGAAGATGAATCCGGGTTGTTTATTTTGGTGACCGTCTAGTGGTGCCAAAGAACCGGAATTTGAGGGAGCTCATTCTCCAAGAAGCTCATGAATCACCTCTCTCTATTCATCCCGGTAGTACCAAAATGTACCAAGACCTTCGCCACAATTCTGGTGGACTCGTATGAAACGAGAAATTGCCAAGTATGTTGCTGAATGCGACACATGTCGACGGGTAAAGGCTGAACATCAAAGACCTGCCGGCACTCTTCGCCCTATTGCAGTCCCGAGTGGAAATGGGATGAAATTGGTATGGACTTCATCACCGGGTTTCCCCGATCTCAAAAGGGCAACAATGCAATCTGGGTAATCATTGATCGTCTTTCCAAGGTTGCTCACTTCCTACCAGTCCGTGATGATATACGGGCAAGTCAACTTGCTGACTTTATTTGGCTCGTATTGTTCCATTGCATGGGGTCCCTCTGAGGATCATATCGGACCGTGGAAGTATCTTTGTATCCAAGTTTTGGCAGAGTTTCCAAACTGCTATGGGGTCCCGTCTCAACTTCAGTACCGCCTACCATCCTCAAACTGATGGTCAGACCGAAAGAGTGAACCAAGTGTTGGAAGACATGCTTAGGGCATGTGTGATCTCTTTTGGCAAGGGTTGGGAAAAGTATCTCCCTTTCGCGGAGTTCTCCTACAACAATAGCTATCAAGCTAGTCTGGGCATGGCTCCCTTTGAGGCTCTTATGGAAGAAAATGCCGCACTCCTCTAAATTGGTCCGAGACCGGAGAGAGGCACTCTTTGGTCCGGATGTGATCAATGAAGCTGAGGAGAAGGTTCGAATCATAAGAGAAATCTGAAGATTGCTCAGTCTAGGCAGAAGAGCTACTATGATAAGCACCATCAGGAAATTCACTATGAAATTGGTGATAAAGCTTATCTCCGTGTCTCTCCCCTTCGTGGCGTTCGCCGCTTCGGAATCAAAGGGAAATTGGCACCTCGCTATGTTGGCCCTTTCACCGTTCTGGAAGCGAGGAGATCTTTCTTATAAGTGGAGTTACCGGTCAAATTCCCAAATGTACATGATGTGTTTCATGTCTCCCAACTTCGCCGGTGTTTTAAGGATCCTATCCATGGGGTCAATCATGAAGAGCTAGATCTCCAGGAAGACCTCACTTATCGTGAGCATCCTATCCGTGTCTTGGATGAAGCTGAAAGAAAGACCCGAACAAGACTACCAAGTTCCTCAAAGTTCAGTGGTCTCACCATTCCGAGGAAGAAGCAACTTGGGAAAGAGAGTCTAGTCTTCGTGAGGAGTATCCCGACTTCTTTCCGCAACCTTAGAATCTCGGGACGAGATTCCTGTAAGGGGGGTAGATTTGTAACAGCCCAAAGTTGAAAACCTAAAAACCTGTGTAAATTTTCCACTTTTGTGTTCATTGCATCATGGCATCCTGCATCATGTTGTTGTCACTAGGGATTTGTGCTAGGGAATTGTTGAGGTTGCTAGGGAATTGTTGTGGTTTGGCACCACTTCAATCAAAATGCTAAATTTGCTTCAACCAATTTCAAAACAACGAAGGGACTCCAACTTGCCAAACAAAATATCTCAACAACTTATAGTTGTCAAGGAAGTTCCAAAAGTTCCCAAGATAAATTTAGGCAAACCATGTTGATCTGTAAAATAAAATAAAGGGAGAGAAACTAGAAATTGCCTGTGAGCAACTACTATTTAATTCTCCTACCAAATGAGTTCCAAATAATCCGGGAAAATTAGGGGAGCTTCTTCTTGATGTGGGGAGGTTACCCAAATTTGGTCATATTTTTCTAACTTATAGAAGTGCCTCAATTTAATTCAGGGAAATGCTGCTGTTTTTAGAAGAAACAAAAGAAAAAGGACCAAACTGTAAAAAGTAAAACTCGGATAATCCGATTTTGAAAGAGCCGGATAATCCGAGCTACTGCAGGGGGTTTTCGCGAAAATGGTCATGTCTTCTTCCTCCCCCTGTAGCGACCGAAGAACGCCGCTCGCGTCGCACCCGCACGCACGCCTCGCTCCGGGCCCCCCTACTCTCATCTGCCTGCAAGCAGGAGAAGAGCCCCACGAGGCCATCCCCGACCCCATCCACTCGCCTGCCCCTCTGCCTCACTCCCCATCTCTCTCTCCCGAGCTCCCGAAGCCGCCATGGCCGTCGTCGTCGCCGCCGCGGATTGAGGAGCCCCCGAGCGAATCGAAGGTTGCAGAGAGCTCCGCCTCGGTCTCCTGTACTTCCTCGCCGCAGGAATCGACTGAGGAGGCCGTGAATCGCCGTCGCCGTCCTCGTTTTCCTCCGCCACCGTCGCCGTCGCCGTGGGCGATTCCCGCCTATTCCGTCCATCCCCGCCGCCGCCGAGCATCTTCCCGAGCTCAGGGTGAGCACACCCACCTCCTTCGCCCCCTGTTCCTTCCCCTCGTCTCGGTGCCGCGCGTCGCCGTCGCATTCTTCGCCGCCCTTGCGTTCACGCCGCTGCGCGTCGCCGTGCATCTCCTTGCTCTCGGATATTCCGAAGAAGATGAACTCGGATAATCCGAGCCAGTCCAGTGCGGGCAAGATTTCGGTCCTTTGTCGATTTTCCCATGCTCTCCGCAGCGATCGGATTTTCCGAACGAAGCAGCTCCGGATTTTCTGATTAAGCTCAGTACCAGATGTTTCGGTCCTTAGTCGTTTCCTCGGTTGTGCAACTCGATCGGAATTTCCGATTCTGGAAATTTCGGATATTCCGATTCTTGCCCAGCAACAAAAGTGGTGCTGTTTCTTTTGTTTCCTTTGATTTTGGCTAAGTAATCCTAGTGTGAATTAAAATAACTTATTAAAGGCAAAGATTCAAAAGAGGAAATGAAATAATTTAAAAGCACATATTTAAAATAATAAATTATAAAAGTAATAACTCTTCATCGGTCCGTCAGAAAATTGTGTTTGTCATACCAAAATGTCCGAAAAATTGTGAACTATCTAAAATCATCATCATCATACATATTTGATCACAACTAAATTATTGTACTTATAGTAATATTAGAATCACTAAGTTAAATATGGGGTGTTTTCCTCTCGCATGAAGTATTGTTTCTCGCCCCCATCTAATTTGTCGGATAGCTAACAATAAGTCGGTGCATTAAAAATGTCATATCATCATTTCTGTATGCATTGCACCATTTGCCATGTGTTGATTGTTGTTCCTGTTTTCCGGTGTGTTTGCTCTCCGGTAGATCACGAGTCCGGAGTTGAGCATCATTACTCCGACGAGCAGTTTGACTACTCCGCTCAACAAGGCAAGCGTAACCCCCCCCCCCCCCTCTGAGCATATCTTATCCTATTTTCCGCAAATATTTTCTCCACTATAATAATGCATGCGGTTCCAAATGTCAATTTGCTTGGATTAGAGTATCCTATAGTTGCATTAAGATTCCGATGCCAATTACCTGTTTCCCCTCCTATTATCCATAGGATTGTACTGTTGGCCTGAAATAATTAACTATGCAGTGTTGATGCTTAGCCATGCTTAGTTAAGATGCTTAGCAGTCCGGTGGATGTTTCATGGTTGGAAACAGGTGATGAGATGTACAGATGATGGTGGAGGAATTGTGGTGACAGGTAATAAGATGCTTAAAGGTGGGGATGAGAGGCCACTTCGGTATGGTGGTGTTTTGTCTCACTCTCGCCGCCTAGGTGCGAGTTCTTTACCTCTTGAACCAAGAATGAGCGCGCTTCCTTTCGGTGGGGTATATGGAGCCCTCGTCGACCGACTAACTTGAGCGGGACTAGCCAGGGTCCTCTAGTTTGAGCTTCCATTTGCGCGTGCGTGATGATGGTGGTATGACTGGGATGAGGATGGTGGTGTTAGGAAAAGGAGTGGCCACGGGGCAGGGTGTTGATGATCCGCTGCTCCGTCCTCACTGATGATCCTGGGTTAGTCTTTAACAAGGTAAAGGTTGTAACCGTTCCCACTCAGCCGGCTTTCCCCGGAAGAGAGCTACGTGTAGGCAATGAGCCGGGCGGTACCGAAGGTAAACACAGTGCACCCCTGCAGGGTTAAATCTTTTCGAAAAGCCGTGTCCACGGTTACGGACAACTTGGGAAAGGACGATAAGACCATAGAATAACTTTAACGGAATGATTAAAAACTGGGTACTAGAGGTACCACTTCAAGATTGCAAGGTGAGCTTCCTCGAGGGTGATTCGGGGAGGTGCCTTTGATGAACAGGTACAATGGTTGATGTTGAGTAAGGTGATGAAAGAAAGAGTTACTTCTTACCTCTTTTGAAAACTATTCTGATTAGTCGATGCCTTTGAGTTATGTTTTTCATAAATAAAATCAGCTTTATGCAAAACAACCATATAACTTTGAAGCCTCATCGAGCTAAAGCTCTATATTTAATCTTGCGAGTTCGTCGAACTCAACGTCGTTTGTTTTGTTTCAGAGGAGGACTTCACCGACCTCGAAGGTGGGTTCTTTGTGGACGTCGACGAGTAGTCTGGGGTTCCCAGGTGGCAGCTTGGGACATCCCGGAAAAGCTGGCGCTGTGATGTTTATCTGTAGGCCTCTTAGGCCATAATCTGGATCTTGTTGTTTAGAACAACCTATTTCGCTTCCGCTTGTTGTAATGTTGGGTCTGTGACCTCTGGATGTCATTTGCTATCTTTCTCTATTATAAGAGTTGAACTATAATGTTTTGTGTCGTAGAGTCTGTGATCTGCCAGTTGTTCCACAAGTCTTGATCTTATTATTATGCTATGATAGCTGTGCCTGTGTTAAGGCATCAATCGGGGTGTTGTGTTGCCGATGATCAATTCCGAGCAACACCTGCCAAAGGTTTTGGCCGGGGATTGGTAAACCCGTAACCTCCGGTTGTATCGCTTAACCGGTGACACACAACATCACTGTATAGTAGTCGGGTCGGGGCGCCGACGCCGCCTCTTCGCCTATATATTCTCCGCGACGCGAAAACCCTATTACGGTCGATCATATTCCACGAAAAGTTCCATCGCGGCCGTCATCGTCAATCTCAGATCGGAGGAGTTCTGAAGCTCTTCCCGGCACCCTGCCGGAGGGAGATCATCACCGGAGGGCTCTACATCACCATGCCTGCCTCCGGAGTGATGCGTGAGTAGTCCACCCCTGGACTACGGGTCCATAGCAGTAGCTAGATGGTTGTCTCTCTACCTTGTGCCTCCATGTTTAGATCTTGTGAGCTGCCTAACATGATCAAGATCATCTTATTGTAATGCTAGATGTTGTGTTTGCTGGGATCCGATGAATATTGATACCATGTTTATTCAAGTTGTTTATCTATGTGCTCTTGATCTTGCATGCTCTCCGTTGCTAGTAGATGCTTTGGCCAAGTAGATGCTTGTGACTCCAAGAGGGGGTATTTATGCTAGATAGTGGGTTCAGTCTCTAGATATCTGGATCAGTGACAGAAAGGTCTAAGATGGTAGATGTGCTGTTGCTACTAGGGATAAAACATTGGTGCAGTGTCCAAGGGCACTTGTATTGATTACATTACACACTTTACTTCATGCAATAATCTGTTGTTAGCAACTTAATATTGAATAGGATGCGGATACTGCCTTGAAGGTGGATTATTTAGGCATAGATGCGGTTGGAATAACGGTCTATGTACTTTGTTGTAATGCCCAACTAGATTTCATAGTAGACATCTTGGCATGTATTGCTTTGTTATGCCCTCTCTATTTGTCAATTGCCCAGCTGTAATTTGTTTACCCAACATGCTAGTTATCTATTCTGAGAGAGACACCACTAGTGAACTGTGGACCCTGGTCCAATTTCCTCATACTGTTTACACAACCTGCTGCAATCATCTGTTTCCTGTTACTTGTTGTGTTTCCTGCTGTTTTCCACACCATACGTTTAACTCTTTGTTTCTGCAAGACCGGAGAGATTGACAACCTCTCTGTTTCGTGTTGGGCAAAGTTCTGGTTTGTGTCTGTGCAGATTCCACGTTGGTGCAAGCTCCCTAGCGCCAGGGGGAGTCAACATCAACAACCTTCCGATAGATCGTCAAGTCCTACTGGATTGATAACCTTGGGTAGATTTCTCAAGGGAAAACTTCTGCTGTCTACATCATAACCTTCCTCTTGGGGTTCACCAACACGTAGCCATCAAGCTGTTTTCTGGCGCCGTTGCCGGGGACTTGGAGGCTATTGGAAAGGGGAGTCTCTCAGTTCCAATCTCTTTACTTTGTTTTTGTCTTGTTTTAGTTTTGTTTTGCTTGCTGTTAAAAATCAAAAACCCAAAAAAAAAAATTAAATTACTGCATCTAGTTTACTATTTCGGTTGTTACTTGCTTGTTGCCATGTCTAGTTCCGCTCCTAATATCATGTCTCCTGAGGAAGAGGTTTTCACTTTTAAGCAAGGAAGGGGGGAGAGGTTTGGTGATGCTTGGTCTAGAATTTCTGAATCCTATGTTAAAACTGAACCTAAAATGGCTTTGAGTCTGTTTCTTAGTAGTTTCTATTTTGGGTTGCTTCTTTGTTATAGATATACATGTCTTGCAGAAACAAAGAGTTAAACGTATGGTGTGGAAAACAGCAGGAAACACAGCAAGTAACAGGAAACAGATGATTGCAGCAGGTTGTGTAAACAGTATGAGAAAATTGGAGCAGGGTCCACAGTTCACTAGTGGTGTCTCTCTCAGAACAGATAACTAGCATGCTGGGTAAACGAATTACAGCTGGGCAATTGATAAAATAAAGAGGTGCATAACAATGCATATACAAGTCATGATGATCACTATGAGATTTACTTGGGCATTACGACAAAGTACACAGACCGCCATCCAACATGCATCTGTGCCTAAATAGTCAACCTTCAGGTTAGCATCCGCACCCCTTCCAGTATTAAGTTGCAAGCAACATACAATTGCATTAAGTATGGTGCATAATGTAAAATTACAAATATCCTTAGACAAAGCATTGCTTTTTTACCCCTAGTAGCAACAGCACATCCACAACCTTAGAACTTTCTGTCACTGTCCCAGATTAAATGGAGGCATGAACCTACTATCTAGCATAAATACTCCCTCTTGGAGTTACAAGCATAAACTTGGCCAGAGTCTACACTAATAACGGAGAGCATGCAAGATCATAAACAACATATATATAATAGATCAATAATCAACTTGACATAGTATTCAATACTCATAGGATCCCAGCAAACACAACATGTAGCATTACAATAAGACGATCTTGATCATGATAGGCAGCTCACAAGATCTAAACATGATGGCACAAAAGGAGAAGACAACCATCTAGCTACTGCTATGGACCCATAGTCCAGAGATGAACTACTCACACATCACTCCGGAGGCAGGCATAGCGATGTAGAGCACTCCGGTGATGATTCCCCTCTCCGGCAGGGTGCCGGGAAGAGCTTCAGAAACCCCCCCGAGTTAGGGTTGACGCCGGCGGCGGCAGCGGATGTTTTCTGGAAATATGGCTCGGTGTTTTAGGGTTTTTGCCTCGGGGAGAATAAATAGGCCAGGGGGCGATGTCGGTGGAGGCACGAGGCCCGCTCCCCACATGGCGGCGCGGCAGGGGGCCCACTCGCGCCATGGGGTGGGGACGGCGCCTCGCTGCCCCCCTTCGTCTCTCCTTCGGACTTCTGGAACGTGTCTGGAAAAATAGGAATTTTGCAATTTGTTTCGTCCGATTCCGAGGATATTTGCAGAACAGCTTTTCTGAAACCAAAAACAGCAGAAAACAGGAACTGACACTGTGGCATCTTGTTAATAGGTTAGTCCCAGAAAATGCATAAAAATGCTATGAAGTGTGAATAAAACATGTAGCAATTGGTATAATACAAGCATGGAACATAAGAAATTATAGATACGTTGGAGACGTATCATCGCTCCACAGCCGGCGAGAAGAAATCGTTGCCGCCGGAAAAGGGCGGCGCCGTCGAGCAGGGGCGGGTCGAGCGGGTGCGAAATGGGGGCTACTCGGCTCCGTACAGTGTTGTGGCAACTTAGTCGGTCCCACCTGTCGGAGCACATAACCAGCCAACCAGCCAAGTCCTAACCTAATCTACACCTTCGTTAAGAGCCAGACAGCCGTTTTATCAGCTAGTCTTGTCTGAGCTATTCGCTAGCTACGAAATGTTGCACGAGAGCAATTTCAGCCAACGACGTCATCTCCTGGACAATTCCCCACAAAGACATCGCACAGGAGCTATTCGCCCCTCGCAGCCGTGGCAGGTCACGTGAAAGGGTGCGGGTGAGTGGCGTTCCTCCCGAAGAAGGCACCGAAGGAGCACGAGAGGGTGAGCGACGGTCCTCCATATGACGGCGCTGGTGAAGGAGCACGGGGAGGGCAGAACCGCGACCTTCCAATAGGAGCGGCGGCACTGGACCTCGGGGAGGCCTGGGCGGCGGCAGTTCTCATCCAAGCTGTGGAGGTGGGGATCCTCCCAGACGACGCGAGGCGGAGAGAGGGTGGCCGGTGTCGCGCTGGGGTTGGGGGCGGCGCGGCGGCCCATGCGGCGGCGCGCAGGAGGTGAGGGGCGACGCGCTGGGGTCGCCAGCCGGGCGAGCGCGGGAGGTCTCCGGCAGGGGCGCCGCGCGGCAGTCGCCGGCCGGGCGCGCGCGTGAGATCGCCGGCGGGGCGGCGCGTGGGTTGTTGGCCTTGGTGTCGGGGGTAGGTGGCAGTGAAACGTGGGCTGGATCGTGGGTCCAGTTTTCTTAAACTAGGAATAAGTTTTCGTTTAAGACTAAAGGGAAATCTTAAGGTAGGTTTCATTTTAGTCCTGCCCTTTTAAAATTTTATCTTGTACTGAAGCATTCCTTATTGTTTAATAAAAAATAGTGTAAATTAAATTCACCATTTTTGTGTAAATATGTTTGCGTTAAAAATTAATATTATTTTCTATGGTGTCATATTTTGGGCCTATAAATTTCATGTATTAGAACAAGTCAATACAAAATTTTGAAATGCTATATGCCTAACAAAATGGACTATCTCTTACGAAATTTCTCGATATAGACCTCTTACTCTTAAGAATTCAAACAAAATTTCATAAAAAAGTGCCCCTTTTTTATTTGATATTAGCATTCTATCTTTAATATTAAAGAAATTTAATAATTCATCAATTTTATGTAAAAATATTTCCATATTCTAAATCCGTTTAATGGGAAATTTGAAGAAGAAAACCTAAGTTTGAAATATGGGAACTTTTTTTTTTGGCTTGGAGTCATATTTTGGTAAATATGAATGGCATACATACCACAATAGTTTTTAATTTGAAATGGTACTACCATGATTTTTTTTGTAAAAAATATTAATTTGCTCTTTTATTTGCCATTTAATAGAGAAAATGATAAAACCTAAAATTGTGAGATATTGATATTTATTGGCATGGAGTCATATTTCGGACATATTCATTTCAGGTAAAGTTGCACATCGCTTCAGGCGGGCAAGAATTTTTTTTTTTTTTTTTTGAGTATAGGGCAAGAGAGACTTCAGTGGCGGCGGTGCAAAGTAAGAGAAACATTGTGAACACGGTGTTCTGACTCATGGGTCCAAGATCTTCCAGCCCAGAGAACGAGCTAGCAAGGCTTTTAGGTTCTAGCTAGGCCATTAGCCCGTGTGAGTATTAGTACGTGTCGGCCCGACCGGCCCCTAGCAGAACCAGCAAAGCAACCATTTCCACGTCAACACTACGGGCTTTGGTATAAGTCCAAATTCCAAACAATCGAACCGAGAAAGCTTTTGCATGATTGACCGGACACAGCACATCAAACGCCAAAAAAAAAACGCCATTCAAGCAGGACCCTCCTCCCTCCGGTCAACAGCGTACAACTAGCACTGTGCAGATCAATCCTCCGTTCACGTCTGACTCTAGTCCCTCAATCATGTAACAGAAAACCAATGTAAAATTATTCTTGAAAATATACACAAATAATGAGCATGTAGTGTTTAAGCTATGTAAAGCCCTCGTATGTACTCCCTCCGTTCCATTTTAATTGACTTGCTATACATTAAATGTGGATGTATCTAGACATGTTACGTGTATACATACATCCACATGTGGTGAATAGCAAGTCAATTAAATTGGAACGGAGTGAGTAACATATATCCTTTCTGAACTACGAGTACAAAGTACAAACTGATGAGAAAATTTTCATCGGAATATGTGATTCTTTTGTGGTAAATAAATATTTATAAGTCGTCTGAGAAATAGTCACATCTTGTTTTTCCTATGGCCTCTCAGCATTGTTAGATATTACTCACAATTAGGGTGACTTAAACATCCACTGATCATCCATTAGAGCACCTAATGAACCATTATACAAATGATTACGAGATGCACTTACAAGTAAATTGAGTAGACATGATTGCCTGCCTGATGCAGGCAGGAACAGGCGTAGAAGTTGTCAAGGTAGAGGTCGCAGGGTGCCGCCTGCACAACCCTCCTGTTGGCCGGCGGTGGTCTTGGTCTTCCCACCGTTGCAGCAGCTCCCCCAGATCAGATCAGGGTGAATACCTTCGAGGGCTAGGGAACTATCTGATGTGTTAACCCAATGTTCTCGAAACCCCCTTTCCTTTTATATGAGCTGCTGTACGGGAGGGGACCTAAAACCGTAGTTGATTTGGTCGCCCCCGATTAGGGCGTGTTAGTTGGATCAAGGGCAACGAACGTTGGTTACGTGACCCTTTCTCCATAACGTTACTTTTAACGTACCCGGTCAAGCCGATAGATCAACCAACATTCTCCCCTTGATCGTTAGGCTCAAACATCCTTTGCCCATTCTCCATAGGAATAATATATCAAAGTAAGGTATTACAACAGCTAATGAAATGCCATTGAACCTCAATACTTATAATATATCAACCTACTTCTAAATGGAAAACATATTACTTAATGGGAGTGGTTTATTTAGAAGGTCCTTATTTCCAGAATCAAAAAGGCTTTCCATCAACCCATGCTAGCAACTTAATCTTAAAATTGGGTGGTAAGCCTTCAGTAACGGATCCGTAAAAACATATAATCTTATTTATATGTTTAACATCAATAGCTTGATTCTGGATTCTATCTTTCACAACACTGAACACATTGTCAATGGTTTTGGCAACACCATTTGACTTGTTGTTACTCGCATACAAAACTGCGTGTTCATATTGCAGTGGGTGGTTTAGAAATGCTGTCTACCACCATAATTTCAGGATAAAACTTCTTGACATACTACCTGCCCTTTAGCCTCTTAGCATGCCTCATGATGAATTGCATCATAATTGATGCCATTAAAACCATTCTGGAGCTTTTCCACGATAAAGCTCCATATGCGAGGGTGTGAATGTAACTCAACGTGGAAACTTTAATATCCACACATCTCGCAGAAACAATGACTGAATAACCCACATAACGAGGTTACTTGACTTCTTATTAATGAGCATGCAACCTTTATTGCCTTGCATATTTGCAAAACCTTTTGGCGGCCTTTCCATGGTCCACTTCTGGACTTTCTTGTATATTTGTCAATTATCCCGATCAAAAACAGGGCGTTCATACTTGAAAACTTATATTGCTTCTGACAGCCGAAGCATAAGGAACCGACATTATCTGATCAACTCATAATGGTTCCTTGGACACTAAAATGTCCACCTTTATTGCCCTTAACTTTATTAGCAGGCGCGACAGAGTACTAGTGCATAATATTTTTCTTTCGTACTCTATCGACGTATGTCGTCATAAGAAAACTTATACTCCTTTTTGGACTTGTATCTTGGCGAAACTCGATACAAACAAAGTATGAGGCATCACCAAGATCCTTTATGTCTTAAATAGAAGACAGAAATTTCTCGGCTATCCAAAAATATTCCATCTTCATACGGTAGTAAACTTACTCCCCCTAGTCTTATGGTATGAGTGTCATAACGCTCATCTTATTTCATAATTGAAATTCTTAGGCAACTTACCTCATGTTAACTTCAATTATATGACAAAACTTTACGGTTGAGTCATACATACATTCTTAACTTAGTCAACACAACATGTTAGAATAACACAAGCGTCATAAACTCACTGAGTCTTATACGTCATTAGAGCTGGAAACCTCTAAGATGACCATTAGCACACACATTACCAATCACAAGGAAATTGTTGATTATCAACACCAAGTGTTGCATTAGGTATTTCTTCTCAACTTACCTGATGCATATGAACAAAAGATCTAATGGAGTTATCCTTAAGAATCATGTTCATACGCTCCAAGTTTCCTTATGATCACTTTATTTAGAAGATGGAAAATATATCCAAAATCTTGATAACAATCACTACAATTCAAAACCACAACACCATTGGGCAGAAGATGGAAAAGAACTTAATGAACTGCGACACATGATCATAAAACGACGTTGGTCAGAAATATAACCATGGGCCACATGATACTGACAGAATTGCCACTTGACTGAAGTGTGTGACAAATGATTATAAACGATGTTGGTCAGAAATATAACCATCAGTCACATCAACATTAGATTAGCAAGCTTGTCACTGAAACATTCATGCGTGCTTGATAATACTCATAATGGAATAAATCCACATTAACTCGAAAAGGGAGTTTCATTCACTATAATCATTAATTCTCCAAAGTAAGACTTCTCGTTGGTTCCATCCTACTTGGAGAATCAATACATTCATCTTTTCTCATATTTAATGAGACATTGGTAAACATGACCACAAATTTCGACGAGGTCTCATTATTCACTTGCATCTGAAGAGTGCCATGGCACATATCATTAGACAATTCATTCATCGAGGACATAAATGTTCTCACCACATGGTAAGAAAACAACAAGAGTTTCTATAACAAAGAACAAAATGTTTATATGAATAAACAAAATGTCTTCTAATGCTTTATTTCTTATTGTCCTCTTAGCAAAACCCCATAAAACCCATTTTAAACAGGTAATACATCCTTAAAATATTCCCAATAGAGGCCAAATAATCTTTGGCATATACTGAGTCGGGATTTGCATTCTTTATCTCAGAGGAGATGGTACGCTTCATTATAAGGAGTGAAATCTTGTTCGACTTCTCCCACTCAACTGCTTTTAGGTCACTCTTTTACATCTCCTTAGCAGAATTCAAGTAAATGAACCCTACGTCATGGTCCATTGCCGAAGCAAAGACAACACATCTTTATGAGCATCCATAATAAACATAAAACTTGAATTGATCTAAAACAAGACAAGCTAATCATGTTCTAATCCGTATCACCGTTGGGCTGAAAACGGAAAAGAGTACTCATACAAAAATGGGACATGACAATAATCAACGTTAGTCAGAATACTGTCATATACCACAAAACTTTATGCTCACAAATGGAAACTCAAATCAAAACTTCTCTTTTTGACCATAGAGACTTAAAACACATAATGATCAGCAAACTCTTTTGCTAAATTAATAGCCAACACTAAAACACCAATACATGATGCATTCCAAATGTGTTATAACGCATGGAATCATAATTCATCACTCATCATCCTGCATTAAACTTTGACATCATAATTTCAATAACATCATTGTCAAATCTTTATCATTAAAACTTTCAATGACATGATAACAAAAAATATCATTCATTTTGAACTTCTCATCATGACATCTCATCGAGTAAACAATAGATTGACATCCTCAGTGAAAATGACATTATAAACATTCTCCAAATAAATTTGGATATTATATCATTGTCTCACAAAAAAAACTTTGAATAGTCAATAAATGACAACTTATGACCATGATATCACAATAAATTCTCTAAACATCCTTGTTCAGAGAATCATCATGCTGAGCCTCCATCACCTTCTGCCAGTGCATGTCAAAAGACATATGCATCTGACATAATACTTTAGCATTATGGCTCATCACTTTATGGCTGCATAGTTCGCTGCGGAAAAACGAACCACACATCCATTAAATCTTTCCTTAAGGTGGCCTCAGCCCAATAGAGATGATGATATCTTTAATCAACGCCATAATAATGACATCAACATAAAACTTCATTCTCAAAAAAAAAATTCCAAACAAAATATCAAGAAACTTTAAAGAGATACTCATAATTATGCTCAAAATAAACATCATCTCATAACATTTATAACTTATCCCTCTTAAAATCTAGGCATTTTCGGATGTAAACAGTGCATGAAACTTTATTTGAAAACTTTAAACTCAATAAATGCACTGAAAACTAGAAAAGCCTGAATACTTCATCTTACAAATGGGCCATATCAATCTTATAATAAATATCAATTAGATACATTAATTCTCAACATTCATTGATATTTAAAATGATACTCAACATTAAATAGTATAGTATATTTTAGGAAATTTTCTGATAAAACAGTGCATAATACATTATCACAAAAACTTTAAAGAAATTACTGTACTGAAAAATCAGAAGAAACTCCAAATCTAAATTTTGGCCCAAGGCCGACGGCGTTCCGTAAGGAACTACCGCCCAATCGGGCGTTAAACTGAAATCTAGCCGCATGCCATCTCCATTTGGACGACGGCCCACTGAGAAATTGGCCCGGTAAGGCAGCAGAGGCCCAGTAACCTGCCCGCATCATGCTCAGCCGTAGGATGAGATCCGACGGTTGGCCTTCATTTGCGGTCGAACAAAGTCCAGCAGGCCGAGACGGAAACCTAACCCTATCTCATTTCTGTCTCTCCCTCCCCGCGTTCTTCGTTCCCGTGAGAGAGAGAGATGCGACGGCCATGGCACGTCGCCCTCCCCCGTTTCCACGCCGGCGCGGTGGTGGTGCTCGCCGGAGGAGCGCGCGTGGGACCTAGTCCATCGCGCTCGTCCGTCGAGCATGGCTTTCGCGTCGTGTTCGTTGCGGGGCGGCTAGGAGGAGGTGCACGCCGGCGAGCGGCGGCCTTTTGGCGACGATGGAGACGCGAGGCGTGGCGGCCCGGTGTCGGCTTCGTCCATTCTGCGCAAGCGCGTCGTTCCGCATGCCTCTCCGTTGGGAGCGGACGGCGTGGCGGCGTTCATTTGGTGACGACGGCGACCTGTGGCGCGACGGCCAGGGACGCTCGCGTCCATTCCGCGCCGGAGCGCGTTCTTCCGCGCATCCTCTCCGAAAGGAGATGAATGGCGTCGCGGGGCCATCACCCTCGTGCAGCGGTGGTGCCGCACGGACCCGAAGGTGAGGCGACGGTCCGGCGTCTTTACGGTGAGAACTTCCGAACCCTGAACCTTCGATTCATTTGCCTGATTTTCATTTTGGGGTTCGTCAACATTTCGGGAATTTCATGCTAGGGTTTGACTCTCGGGTAATTGGGGATTTCTTAATTTTCTTTGAAATTGACGTGCAATTCCCCTCCTTCTAAATGCTAAACATACTGAAACGTACTAATTAAATAACTTGCATTAGCCAAAACTTTAACCTTTGAAGGTACTCAATTAACATGGGCTAATCAAAACTTAAACATAATTAACTAGCACAGGGGTATTAGGCCGAGACCAAAGCATCATCTCCTAATCAAATTGGACTCTAAGATGATCAGACCTTGCTCTGATACCAATGTTAGATATTACTCACAATTAGGGTGACTTAAACATCCACTGATAATCCATTAGAGCACCTAATGAACCATTATACAAATGATTACGAGATGCACTTACAAGTAAATTGAGTAGGCATGATTGCCTGCCTGATGCAGGCAGGAACAGGCGTAGAAGTTGTCAAGGTAGAGGTCGCAGGGCGCCGCCTGCGCAACCCTCCTGGTGGCCGGCGGTGGTCTTGGTCTTCCCACCGTTGCAGCAGCTCCCCCAGATCGGATCGGGGTGAATACCTTCGAGGGCTAGGGAACTATCTGATGTGTTAACCCAATGTTCCCGAAACCCCCTTTCCTTTTATATGAGCTGGAGGGGACCTAAAACCGTAGTTGATTTGGTCGCCCCCGATCAGGGCGTGTTAGTTGGATCAAGGGCAACGAACGTTGGTTATGTGACCCTTTCTCCATAACGTTACTTTTAACGTACCCGGTCAAGCCGATAGATCAACCAACAAGCATTATAGAACCCGATATCAAGATATATGTGTTTATACTCCCTCCGTTTAACAGTATAAGATGTTTTATCATTTTTGCACATTCATATGTACACACACACACACACACACACACACACACACACACACACACATATATATATATATATATATATATATATATATATATATATATATATATATATATATATATATATATATATAAACATGTTTCAGGTATATTCCATTCTTTTTTGTACGATTCTAGACAATATGCATAACACTCAATCAATCTTATATAATGGAACGTAGGGAGTATATACTAAAAGAGATATGCAATCATGGTAAAAAGAATAGATCAAAACACATAGAAACACTCATAACATAAATATTGAGTGGCACATATTGTTTTATAGATAGGTGCGATTTTTCGGACAAGAATTCAGTGCACTAAATGTCACACATGAGTTTCAACAAGTAAGACAAATTTCAGGACAAATCGACTATTGTTTTAGCGTGCGATGTATTTATAACGATAGATGCTAGGGTTGTACATCAATAAACCTTTAATTTTAGTTTGTCCAAGACAACTACTATAGGATGTTGTTAGATAAATAGAAAAATACATATTGTACTTAAAAATTGATTAGTGAATATAAGCTATTAAAGAAATAAAAAAGTTTGATATAAATATATAACACTTAAATACCGTTGGGTTCTTGTCGTGAAGTTCCAATATATAGGAGATGATCATGTCCTTGATCGATTTCCTTGATTTGATCGCTACTTATGGGCGTGCGCTCAAAGGATACAATCTCCACTAAAAAGGCAACCTTCTCGCAGTTGGGTTGAAGTTATAACTTGATGGCTTGGGTATCTTAACTCACTACACGTTCCAAAATCATTCCCCAAATCTTGTAATGCAGAATATTTGAAGAAACTTATAGCGATCTTACATTGTAACGTCATCTGTATAATCGCCCCCAAATGCATAGTCAACCAACTAAGACCTACTCTGTGAGATTAGAAACTCGAAGTACCTTAATTAAAGTAAAACTATTCCCTTGTAATGCCCTTATTATGTTTTAATGCTTCCATGCCATTCAAAGGAACAAGAAACTGCCTTATGCACCTACAAGTCAAACCTTTCCAAAGCGTATGATATGGTTAACCAGATATATTTGGAAGGAATCCTATGTACTGATGTTGATGTTATCAATAAATCGATGGAGCTTTTCGTAAAAAAGAAAGAACACTTAAAACATTCATAGATTGGATACATGGCTTGCATATGACTGTATGAGATTAATAACTTGTGCTCGGAGATATATTTTTATTTTAATGGGAGCGTTTTTTTTTGCCTCAAACTATTAATTAAGAAAAATCAAATTGCTCGGTTAATTAATAGAAAACCTGGCAAAAACCGTTACAACAGAAAAATTGTTGTAACACAAACGTACAAGCATGCAACTCGCCAATAGCCTAGGCAGATCAAACAACTCTCCCGATGATATATCTTTCAATTATTGAAGAGAGTAGATCTTTTGAGGCCCGTGTATACCTACACTCGCAACCAGCACTTATGCTATTCTTATTGAACCAAGAATTATAGAAAACAAATGACATATTTTTTTTTGCGAAAAACAAATGACATATTCCACTGCAAAAGTTGTGACGATACTGTCTACCGTATGAAAAAAAGAGAAAATACGTGAAACATATATAACTGTTGTCTGTTGACTCATGTTGTTTTCTATGTGCCACCTCCAATTTATGTTTTTCATCTGATTCTTTTGTGTGAGGTTATTTAATTTTGTTGTATTTTTTGTGGTAAATCTTCTAGATAGTCGAGAGAAAGGGAGAATGTGGACATAATGGTGTCAATATCAATTTTCCCACTTCTGTTCCTTTGTAAAACACTAGATAGAAGGAACTCAATCACACAGCAAACCCAGCTGCTCGGCGATACTCTCGAGCTCCTGCACCGCAGTCTGAACAATCTCCATGACCTGTCTTCGCGCATCTAGCAACTCCCTCTGGAACTCGCGCCCGGCCTCCACCCGGAGCACGTCGGCCCGTTCGGGCCACTGGTGCGGCGGCGCACTTCCAAGCTTCTCTTCTAGCTCCCGCTTGTACTCCTCGAGACGGCACACCACCTCCCTTTTCTTCTCCGCCAGGGACTCGGGAGAGCCGTTGTGGCCAGGGCGGTGGCACGGGTCGTAGGACCTGAAGACGGCGTCGTGCTTCCCCTTGTCGAGCAGGAGGAGCAGCTCGTGCGCGTCGCCGTACTGCTTCGCGTCGAGGTGCGCCTTCATGAGCCTCTCCATGGCGATCTCACGGTTCGGACGACCACGAGTGCCCGCCGACCTGGGTACTTGTTCGCGGGAAAGAGGCCGCGTCCGAGGCTCTCGATCTGCCGCCCGAGGTCGCGGACCCTTGGCACCTCGTCGTCCAGGGCGGCCGCGGCTCGCAGCTTGTGCAGTAGGAGGTCGAGGTTGGCGATCTCGATCTTGGAGTAGCCGTGCAGCTGTGGAGCCGCGGCTCTGGCGAGCACGTCCAGCTTCTTGCAGGAGGCGAGGTCGGCGTACGGCATGACGACGATCCTGAGCGTGTCGATGACGGCGCTGGGATTGAGAAGCTGACCATGGGTCGTCGGGAAGAGCGCCATGAACCGGCTCTAGTCGGCGAACTTGATCAAATGTCCTGGGTCCCGCGACGCGGTCGTGACCACGACGTGGTCTTCAACGTAGTTGAGGTGGTCCATGCCTGCCGGCACGCGGAAACCCTTGAGCAGCACGTCGAGGGGCACGCCGTGCAGCCGGCCCACCTCCCTGGCCGTCGGGAGACCGAGGCCCTGGCCCGTCGCTTGCCAGTTGATGTCGCGCGCCGCCGTCGACATTGCGATACCCTAGCTAACCTCGTGTGGCTGCCCGACCAGATCGATTGAGACGAAGCACGGTGGGCGGCCGCAATGCCGGTTTATATCACCACTCCGATATGGGATCGATGTTTTCGCCAGTTGCCATGGATGGTTTCCAAAATCAGAATTCCAGATGCAATCACATACGTATACGGATTGGTACATTCCTTTTTTCGCAGGGTGACTTTCCTCCCTACTCGTTAGATCACCGCCGTCCATAGCATAGGATTGTTAATTACTACGAATTATTCCTTGAGTTCTGGTAATCAAAGGTTTATATCCTAAATTAGAAAAATAAATTCGAAACGGTATGAAACCATGTGTGCATGCTCTATCGATCTCATAAATGGTTCGCGCTTTTCTGATCTACTTCAGTTCCTCGCTGACAAAAGTATCCGGCCTCTGTTTCTCTGTTCAACACACTGGAGTCACACAGTCGCATGCAGACCAATCTAGGTGTCACTACCGGAAACGGCAAGTTTGCGGACGACTGACGAGTGCCCAAATATTTCCCGAGTATAATTTGAGGGACACTTGGCAAACACCCTCCCTAAGCCGAGTGTTAGGGCACCTCCAACGGTCCTCCGCATATGGACAGCCAAAGGGGACCGATTCTGTCCACTTTGGGCGGTCCACGGACCAAATTTGGGCCTCTGTCCCTTTTGGGGAGGAAGTGCCCCCAACGGCCCAGCGCATAAAAAAGAGGACATCACAGATTAAAATAATTTTACATAACTAGTTCGATAGGGACGGCCAGTGACAGAAGGATAACAAAAAAAAAGCCTATACTACGGCTCTAGGTCGGGGAAGGGCGGCGCCGGCGTCGTCGGAGGGGAAACTGGGCGGCGGCGGCTCCGGCCTGTTGGCGTTGCGCCGGCGTCCTACTCATCCTCGTCGTCGGAGGGGTCGAGGATGATGTACGGAGGCGCGGCGTAGAGCCACGCCGGTGGCGCCGCGGGTGGAGGCGTGGCCGGCGCAACGGGTTCCTGTGGCCATGCCGGTGGGGGCACGTACGCCTGGCCCTCGCCGTGCTCTGCCCACGGTGACCAGGGCACCTCGTCTATGCGGGCCTGCTCCATGCGGGCCTTCTCGGCCGCAGCCTCGGCGGACTCACGGAGCGCAGGCGCCAGATCGGGCCAGCGCCCGAGCTCCTCCAGCTCGGAGTCCTCGACCTTCATCTTCACAGGAGGGTCGACGCCGCCGTCCTCGGACTCCCAGTCCAAGTCCGAGTCCTCGTCTGGCTCGAGGCCGACGAGGGGAAGCTCGTACTCCTCCTCCGGGACGTCGTAGTCCTCCACCATCGTCGCCGCGAACGCGAGCCGGCGACGGTGGTTGTGCTCGAGCTCGAACCACCAGTCCCACAGCTCGGAATTCATGGCGTAGGCCGGGTCGTGGACGAGATCAGGGGGCAGCAGGGCCCGGCGGCGGAGGATCTCTTTCGTGCGCTCACGGCCGGAGCGTGGCACTGGAGGCACGGGGACGCACCGGCGGTTGAGATGCCACCCCTCGGGGGAGGTGGACGTCGCCCCACGGCAGCGGCTGCCGCGTCTCCTAGTAGATTTGGGCCACCTCTAGCGAGACGCGTGCAACGCGCGCCGCGGCGCGCGTTGCGAGCGGCCTCCGCATCGGCGGCGGCGGCGGGAGCGCGGCGTGGAGGCACGGGGACAGACGCTCGGGGACGCGGGCCACGAGAGCTCGACGCCTCGTGGTTGTTCCGGCCGCCCTTCCATGCGGCCCAGAAGGGCTTCTTCATCGCCGGCGACGGTGATGGTGGCGCTAGCTGGGGCGGTGGTGGTGGTGGCGCTGGGCTGGGGCAGCTAGGGTTCGCGCGGACGGAGTGGGAAGGGGAGTGGGAGTGGAAGTGGATAGCGACGGCCGGCCACCCACCCATTTAATACGACCAGCCGAAGCGACCGCTCTCGCTGGCGTGTGGGCCAGGGGCGGACAAGGGAGGACACGTGTGTGTCCGCGCCACCCCAAACTTGGACCAAACTTGGGCCAGGTTTGGTCAAGTTTGGATGTCCGCGCGGACAAGTGTCCCTTTGCGCCGGCCCGTTGGAGGGCATGTTTTGTCCGTTTGGACAACTTCGGACAGGGACAGGTAGGGATGCGGAGAACCATTGGAGGTGCCCTTGGGGAGAAAATCTCGGCAAACTTGACTGTTTGTGGAGGGTATTCGCAAAAAACATTTGAAAGCAACAACACATTTAGCAAAAAAAACATCGTTGACATGTGTCGCTACTCGCCGTGTACCATGGTTGACGACGACGCCACCTTTTCCAATTGTATCAAAAAAATTACTAGGCAAATAAGTCAGATGTTATTGTCTGTCGAGTGGTTTTCTTTTTTGGAAACCACCAGTTTTTAGTTCATATTTTAACTGCCAGCACTACATTTAACAATAAGAATGAAGAATATGAAATAAATCCACTTTAAAAAATACTTTTCTATAGGAAAGAGGAATACATATATCTGAAGTGCTAATTCCATGAAATTTGTGGCTTAAGACTACGAACCTTCTACTTTACACCACCAAACAAAGTTTTCTAATAATTTTGGCCATTTTTTATTTGATCCTGTTCTGAAGCCCTCCCTAAAGACTAATTATGATTTATGTAAATTAATCTCACCATTTACAAATGTATGTTTTACCTTTTTCTAGAGATATTTAATTAAATAAACTACAATTTGTTAGAAATTATTACTATTAAATATTCACAACTAGATGAGTAAGGGCCTCACAACTTTTGTAAATGATTACAAGTAAAATTCCTTCAAACCGGTTCAAGAACCTTTTAAATTTTAATACTCTGGCAAAAACTTATCAACGCGCAGCCTTCCATGAGAGACTTGGAAAGAGCAAAATCGACGAATCTTCAATCAGATGGGCTTGTCAAGCCATGTCTTCCATTGAATCACCCTTTCATCACGCACATTATGGAACAGAAAAATTTATGGCAGTTATCAGATGCATCGTCCCACTTTTGGATCAATATGGTGGCGCCCCCTTCAACCCATGCTAAGTTTTTCTATGTTTTCTATAGGAAGATTCCCCTTTGGGACTATTTTTTGTAACTAAATGTCCTTGATGGAGTGATTACAACAACTCTCCGGACAAATTAAAACACCTTCCATAAAATTTTAGAGAATCCAGTTGGCTAAAACTAAGCTAACAAAATCTTATTGGACGATTCTTTCCCATAATGTTTGGAAGAATCTTGTGCATTATAGATCCCACTATCAAGATTTTAATATATATAAATACTAATACACACACACACTCATGGGGAAAGAATAGACAAAACACAAAGAAAAACATATAACATAAATCCAGAGTGCCCCAAAATGCTCTTACATAGGTGATATATGTCAAATTTTATGTTTTGTGGATTTGGTCAACAATTCAAATCAATATATTTTCACATATTAAGTTTCAAAAAACTAATATGATTTTTCACAACAAATCAGCTATTGCTTTAGCAAGCGGTGTATTTATGCTGACACATATATGAGTTGTACAACAATAAACCACGAGATTTTAACTTCCCTAGGCATATATAGATTATGTTGTGAGATAAATAGAAAATACATAAGATAGTAAACTAATACCGACACATCAACTAATCAAGAGTTTTTACAATAAGCCATTCAAAAGTAAGAAAATTTGGTATAAATAGACAACAATCAAGCACCGCAGCCGACAAGGTAGGACTAGGTTCCAGGGAAAGAGTTGATAATTCTCGTGAGAGATATTATCGGCATCGCACGCCACCACGACGGTGACATTCTTAACAGCGAGCTGGAGGTAGACCTTTTCACCATTGGATGTCTGTGGTGGCTCTGGCGAGCTCTTGCTGCCAAGTTTGATAAGTTGGTTTTCGGTGCCATTACTTGGGTTTAGGGTTAGAGTTGTGAACCAGAGAGGATGGAGAAAGCCATAAGTTGCAACATCCCAAACCTTTCCATTTGAAATGTTTACTAAAACTAATTAGTTAAATTAATGCAATTGATGTTTTTACTTAGTTAAATTTTTGAAGGTTGTTTTTTCTAAAAACTTCTTAATCAAATAAACTAGGTGAGACAACTTTATTTCTTTTTGCATGGTTGGATGTTTTCGAATCATAAAAATTAATTTAAGGAATTTTTAATATGCCTAAATCATGTTTTTCCATAAATTATTTTTGGCCAAGTAATAATCCTCTCAATAAGCTAACTTTTATATATATAAATTTTTATCTAATTGTTAGAATTTTGTTTGGCACTGCACCCACTTTTTTTTTCCTAGCTTATGTTTTGGGTTCGACTCTGAGACGAGGTCAACTTTTTGGGGAGTGTCTCATCATGGCTGCTGGTTTGGTTTGACTACTGCCCTATGATGCTTGGACACGACACCTTTATCACGATGCCTGGTGCCATTTTTGTTGTTGCTGCCGTCACCACGAAATATTTACGGCAGCAGTGGTTGTAGCTATACTAAATAAATATGCAATTCGTTCCCCGTTGTTTGTAGACATATGTGTATGCAACCGAGATACATGTTGTAGGGTTTTACTACTAGATATGTTTTCATATATTTTCATGCTAATTAATCTCGTCGTTGTGTCTGTATTCATGTGGATTTAATTTATATCATAATTGGTAATTATTCCAACACTACATAAAAGATGTAGTGGACCTCATCGAAAAATTTTATGAGTTTATGACAACTATGACTTGTACCCAACTCTACAGAAAATTCTTACATTTTCCTGTGCCGCGACCAAATAGCTAGTGTGACTGGTTTGTGCGTTTTCATTTCTTGTAGGATTTCAAATCTCATGACATTATATTTCTTCATTTTTCCTATTCCTGTTAATTTTTCCTATTTGTATGGTTTTCAATCTTGTGAGCAAAAGAGGTATCGATTATTCTCACTTAAGTTTTTGACAGTCTCACACACAAGTCTGTACACACAACACTCCACAAGACAACTAATTATAGAATACACTATAAACATATTAAAATATATACTAAAATATACACATACTCATGATAAATAATAGGCAAAAAATAGAAATGCACGTAACATAAATAAAGAATATTGCAACATATAAATAGATTGTTAAAACATTTCACATTTTATGTTCTGTGGATTTGGAAAAGAATCAATTCTCTATAATGTCACGGTGTAAGTTTCGGAAACTAATACAAATTTCACAACAAATCAACTATTTCTTTCATAAATCAACTATGGGTTTTGATGGCCTCGCACACCACCAGGGTGATGACCTTTTACCGTCGGGCTGGAGGTAAATTTTCAACTTTCAAGACACGTGGGGTGGTGATATCCGTAGTGGCCATGATGATCTCTTGCTCACGAGTCGTGTGTTTTATTAGGTGATTTTTCAGTGTCATGGCTTGGTTAATAGGATCAAATTTACGAAACCGAGAGGGTCTATCGAGCAAGCAAGAACTTCTACCATCCCAAAAAATTCAGACAAAATATAAATATTAACTCACAAAGATAGAGGAAGAAGCAAACATGCACGGAAAGGATATTTTCTAAAAACCTTTTTAATCAATAAACTAAGGTAGACATAGTTTTATTTATCCCATTTGACTTTAGTTGCATTTTGGATGGTTAGAAATGAGTAAGGATTTATTAAACCATGCAGTATTTGTTAACGACCTAAATCATGTTTCCAAACAAAGTTATTTTGGGAAAAGAAACAATCCTTCTTAGTTCAATGAGTTTATTAGATATATATAGGAATTTTTAGTTGTCCTCTCAATCTGTATTCATCTTCTTAACACGCCTTTCCATTCCTACATAATTTGATCCTAGCTCGCCTATCCGGCTTTAGTTCCTTCATTAAGTTGTGTCTGTAGCTTCGAAAAATATAACATACAAAGATGATTTGAATTTCGGACAAGATATATACAAGATGAGGTCCCTTGTTACTATCTTGTTTACTGCTTGTGCATTTTTTAAATATTGGGCAGGGCTTTACGGTGTTGAGGACAAGAAGTCGATCAGGAAGGGGAGTAGCTTCCCAGAAGGGATAGAAGTCGCTAGTAGGGCTGCGCTATCCAGGCCAAACAACAAGTCCGATTATCCTAATGATCATTTGTGGATGAAATGATGTATGTGTAATGCTTCCGTTCTCCTAACTCGTGGGTTTGATGCCAGGCTAAAACTTGTATTTTGGGTAGGTGTTTGTCTATGTTTTCCTTTCTGTCTAGAACTTTGTGTGTGGGTAAGGTGGCAGCAGGTTTCCATCCCGTATAGGGTGGTTTGTGTAGCTTGAGTTCGTATTTCAGTTAGGATATTAAGAAAGACGTTAGGCGGGTTAGGAATATTTGGCTGCTAAATAACAAACAAATAAAAACATTCCGATGCTCTCTAACAAGGTTAGGATCATCCTCTATTAACTCTTTGACAATCTCACACACATGATCTGTACAATGTACACACAACACCCCATAAGACAACTAATTAATAGACAGTTTTCAACGCACAAATAGACACACGCTGCTGCAGGTAGAGGGTCAATCAAGTTGGGTGTGGATCCTTCAGATGTGGGTCATGCCGATGCCGCCTCCGTGGATGATCGGCGGGCTGCAAGCGACGGCTGAGCGAGCCTTGGCGTAGAAGATGTAGTGGAGCTCGACGAAGAGCGCGGTGAGGAATGAGAAGGTGGCGCCGGCGGCAAAGACGCCCTTGCGCAGGATGTCACAGTGGGACGGACCGTCGACGAAGTAGCTCCTGTACTTTGTGCGGTACGTGTTACGGACCGACCCCGCCAGCAGGCACAACTCCGCGATCACGAACGTCAGCCTGCATTGCACCATTCAGAGCTTCAGAACTTGGATTGCCAAACTTGGGCATCAAATGATCAAACCATGTTGGAATGGGCAAAGATTTGGCACAGTGGGGCACCCTGGCATTGCAAACCAACATAGCCCTGGGTTTGGGGTGTTGAGTGTGGTATAGGATCATCCCAGGAAATTTAGGTGTCGAAACTAGGGTTTCTGGGGGAAACATGCCAAACTTGGGCATCAAATGATCAGACCATATTGGAATGGGCCAAGATTTGGCACAATGGGACACCATGGCATGGCAAACCAACATAGCCCTGGGTTTGGGGTGTTGGGTGTATGGTATAGAGGGTCACCCCAAACAAGGGGATCCGCACCTCTTATCAAAAAAAGAAACTAGAGTTTATAGGGGAAACATGCCAACTTGGGCACTATTGTATGCTAGAAAGAATTTTATTGGATGATTCTCTTACTATTTTTATTATCACGTGCATTATAGAACCCACCAGCAAGATATTAATTATAGATACTAAAATAGACACACACTCATGGTAAAAGAATGGAAAGAAACACACATAAAATAAATTTGAGTGACACAAATAAGTCCATAGATAGGTGTGATTTTTCAGATTTTATGTTCTATGTATCACGAAAAGAATTTAATTCAGGATAATGTCAGATTCTATGTTTCTAAATCTTCACTACAGTCAACTAATCGACTATTGGTGTAGTGTGCAGTGTTTTTTTACGGATACACGCTTGAATTTGACAACAATGCACCTTGAGTTTAATTTTTCTGAATCCACTTTGGTTGGAGTTCGAAGAAGAGATTTTTTAAGGGTCCCAAAATGGGGCGTGTAATGCTTTTCTTCTCCAATTATTCCAGATGACATGCCAGTTATCTTAATAACTTTGCGTGATAAATAGAAAAATAAATAAGTTTGTAAACTAAAATCAATAAATGAGCTAGTTAAGATTTAGTGACAATAAACTAATAGAAGTAAAAAATGTTTGGTATAAATTGATGAAAATGAAATAGCGCCCTGAAGAAGATATGATCAGATACAATTGTGGAGGAGATGCTTGTGGACTTGAGCTACACCAACAATGTGAAATTCTTGTAGTTTGGATTGATAACTTGTCGGCACATGATCTTGTGATGTCGACAACAGGCCTATAAGTGCATTGTCCTCTTTGTTACTCACGGTTTCACCAGGCGAGGCTTGGGTGTAAGGTTAGAGTGTGAAAATATAGTGGATGAAGAAAGTCAAAAGCGAGAATTAAATTGGGTGAAATTGTTTGAGCATATCCGATGTGGGTGATGGATTTATAGAAGATCAGATAGGCTAGGTGGGAATCATTTTCAGAAACTTCGAAAGCCGATGTCTTCATTCACTACATGCCTACCTCGCTGAGTAGCGTAGCTAACCATATGGTTAGTGACAGGGTGCCTAGACCTAGCATGCCCGACAACTCTAGCTAGTGACAAGGCGCCTAAAGCTCCATGGTCTCACCCTAGTCAATGTGATAAGAAGTGCAAATGCCCACTAGAAAACGAACACTAGTTTCAAAGTGCAGTTGAGTTCTTTGAGTATACATGATCCATTTTTTAAATATGTAACCAAAATAACTTTTTAATATTTAACCAAAATCACTTTTACAATATGTGAAATATTAGGACATGTCCACGTCAACTATGTCAGAACACAAAGATTATGCAACCACGCCTCTTGCAATGCCGCAAAGGGAGAGGGGTGACACCATTTTTAGAGAGCATCTTATCACGATTGTAAAACTGATCGCTTGGTCCACTCAGATGACAGACAACTATGGACTACGACACATTCATCATGATGTCTGTCGACAACACTGATCAGTAGTGTGTGGTTGTACTCTTGGCCAACATGTACATAATTACTACTCTGTTGTCGGTACACCTATGCATTGGCAAGCATGATGCATGTGGTAGGTTTTTACTTGTTTATATGTTGTGTAACTATTGTTTTATGCTAACTAAACTCACAAATATTGTTGTCATGATATAAATGTGAATTAAATTAACTTCATAACCTGCTAATTGTTCCAACTCTGCATAGACTCGACCGAGACACACCTCTATCGATCTGCATGGCACGCAAGTCAATTTGTATTCCTCTTCTAGTTCCTGACCAGCTTTTCCCATCCTACATAATCTTATTGTTCGTAGCCTATCCGACCTATCGAGGAGTGGTGGACATGGTTTGGGAAAGAAAACAAATAACATGTTTCATTTCACTATTTATTGTATGTCAAACTATTTGTATTTTTCTTGTTGCTATGTGTGGACTTGATCATAAACTATGTGTAATAATTGATGAACTATCTGTGTGATTATATGTTAGTATAATTTGTATTTTGTTTGTGTTTAGATATGAGTTTCATGATATTTGTGTCACATAATTTTGCAATTATCAATATTGGTCAAAAGGTATGGTGACCTATTTTACATCATCTGAAATTACAGTGGTGATCCATTATACATCATCTGGAGTGGACGGAATCAATTTGGTGATTTAAAAGACAAAAAGTGGTATTGTAAAAACGAAAATTGGTCATGTATTCTCACATGTTGAAGTTTCTCTGAGAGGTGGCGTGAAGCCTCAATAAGGACATAGTAAGTACTCCCTCCGTCCAAAAATAACTGTCTCAAGTTTGCTCAAAAGTGGATGTATCTATACATGAAACATGTCTAGATACATTCACTTTTGAGCAAACTTAAGACACTTATTTTGGGACGGAGGGAGTACAAAAGATGATTAGGGTTCATGACAAGATACAAAAGGTAGACAGCTCGCAAAAGTAAATACTCCCTTCATCATGGTTTATATAAAGGCATAACTCTAAATCTAGGAAATCTCAAGAGTTAGGCGCAATGTAGCCAATTAATGGTCAAATAGAGGCGAGACAACCGCACCAGCCGCACCCCCATTTAATTCACCTCCTAATCTAAACGGTTTAAAGAGAAGGCCATGTTGTGTGAACAAGTTTTTTACATTTAATTATGCATCGGTTACTAACAAAATTAGACATAAAACGAGAGATTTCATGGACCGTGAATGGTTTACTTCTCCCAATCGCTATTCACCTAGGAAATAGAGATTTGAAGTGCTATTTGCTCCTGAGCTCTAAGCTCCCTCAACTTAAAAAATCAAAAATTATATTAGTGAATTACAAAAAATTCTGAAAACAAATCACGGGTGTAACCAAACATTGTATCCCATAAACGTGCAAAACCTCAATTTAAAATACTTTTAGCATCGCCACACAAAAATAACAAAATCTGGTAAAACCTAGAGATCTGAAAATAGGCTTATTCAGATCCACAATATGTTATTATTGCGTAGCTCAAAATATAAAGTATTTCAAGTTGATATTTCACAACTTTGTGGGATATAATATTGGCCACACCTGATTTTTTTCAGAATTTTTTTAGCTATTAAATATGATTTTATATTTTTAAAATTGTAGCTCGGCAGCCAAAAGTCTCTACTCGCAAACTATGCCTCATAAACTGTGATGGAGGTACAGTGATAAAGGAAGAAGTGGACAACCAATGAACAAGGCGTTTTGGCTCATAGGTGTAGATGCACCTATTACGTAATTGTTTTTTAAAAAAATCGGATATGCATTAGAACATTATGTGTTAGCACAAAAAATGACATGGTGAAAGAACATTTTTTGTGACCTGTGCAAAAAAGACAAAAAATGTCTCGTATAAAAACATTTTTGTCCGTCCGGATTTGTCTTTTTTGCACAGGTCACAAAAAATATTTTTTCTTCACGTAACTTCGTGTGCTAACATAAAATGTCTTGACATATATGTGAAATTTTTGCTTTGGATTTTTTGACATTTTCAAAATTGTTTTTTAAATAGTGGGTGCATCTGCACCTACTAGGCGAAGTGGATTTCCCACAACCAATTAGGATGTTTTTAGCTCATTCTATTTATCTGCACACAAACAAATAAATAAACAAACAACAACATTTTAACTGCTCTCTAATAAGGTATCGATTATCCTCTCCTCTGTTAAGTTCTCGACAGTCTCACACAGAGGATCTGTAAACACACAACACTCCACGAGACAACAACTAATTAATAGACAGTGTTCAACGCATCCGAGTCAGGAATCAACCCACACTGCTGGTAGCAGAGAGTCAATCAAGGTGGACGTGGATTCTTCAGATGCTGGTCATGCCGATGCCACCTCCGTGGATGATCGGCGGACTGGAAGCGGCGGCTGAGCGGGCCTTGGCGTAGAAGATGTAGTGGAGCTCGACGAAGAGCGCGGTGAGGAAGGCGAAGGCGGCTCCGGCGGCGAAGACGCCCTTGCGCAGGATGTTGCAGTGTGGCGGACCGTCGACGAAGTAGCTGCTGTACTTTGTGTGGTACGCGTTCCGGACCGACCCCGCCAGCAGGCACAGCTCCGCGATCAGGAACGTCAACCTGCATTGCACCATTTCAGATCTTCAGAACTTGGATTTTTTCAGAAGAAAACAATTGACTGAATGGTTTTAGAGGTATAGTAATGTCTCTAGCTAGTACTCCCTCCGTCTCAAAATACAATGCGCCCTTTAATTTCGCTGGTCAACGCAGTATAACTTTGACCATGATTTATACTTGTAATATGTATCAAAATTATTATAAGGATATATGAAATTAAAGAAGTTTACAAGACGAATCCAACGGTACCATATATACATTCTCATTCATTATATTTTGTTATATGTTGGAGGTCAAAGTTGAGCGTTAAAGACCACATTAAAAATAACGCGCCTTATATTTTGACACGGAGGGAGTACGTAGGTGCCCGGATTGGTAGCACGTGTCGAGCACCAATCCCTGAAACTATTCGACGCACGCCACTAGCCTGTAATGTCGCTGAACTACTGAACAGCGTCAGGAAGCACACAAATTCGTCCTGTCCTAGATGAACACCCTCCGTCCCGTGGCGTACTTTTGTTCTCCAAGGTCTAAGATTGACTATCAGATTGACCAACGAAACTATTACGAGCTCCATGATGACCGGGAGGTTCCAAATTTGGCTGAAAATCAGTGGAAATTCGTGTGTTGGGGGTTGTGAAACACTGATGTGCCAAGTGTCAAGTGTCCGTGAACAGATAAAATTACCAAAAATGCATGAATACCATTGCTTAGGCACTGCAACTAGAAGCTACAAGGCTGTATTTCCAGGAACAATAATAAACGGTGCATCAACCGAGCACAACTGCAAGTATACGACCGCACAAAACTAGAATATCTTTTTTTTTTTTGAGAAACAAAACTAGAATATCTAGGAAGCCCTGCGACGCAAATAAACTGAATAAACAAAATAAGGAGCAGTTGCTACCTAAACCAATCAACGATCGATAGTTGGCTGGGATCAGCTGGAGTGCTTAAATAATTGACCAATTATAGTAAACGAATTACCAGCAGATGATGAAGCAGATGCCGGAGTAGGCGCGCCACCGGCCCGGCGAGAGGGCGCGGCCGCAGCAGAAGCACTTGCTGGCGCCCATGGCCAGGGCCTGGCCGGCGAAGAGCAACGCGAGAGCGCTGACGCCGTACCAGGTGGAGGCGTCGGTGGTGTACACGCAGTAGGCCCTCCCGGCGTCGTCCACGTTCACGTACGCCTGCGCTCCATGTCCGGCAACAGCAATTAACAGAACCGCTCAGCCTGCTGATGCTTCTAACCATGCGAACTGAACTATATGTGGGAGCCACTGTTGATTTGCTTGCTTACCGTGCTCCTGCGTCGCTCGGCGCCGATGGCGAGGACGAAGGCGAGGACGTCGAGGATGAGCACCAGCGCGATCACGACGATGGACGCCATGGCCGGCCGATCGATGACGCTGCACACCAGCAATCAGCTGATCCGCAAGCTAGTCGATTGATCGAATTCCGGTGAGCACTCAAAGCCTGAGCTAAGCTAGGAGAGCTCGCTCGCTCACTCACTTTCCTCTGGGGTGGGCTGGTGCCGGAAAAAGGAGGATGGGTCGGATTAGGCGGAGGTAAAGACGACGGGCATCGGGCACCCCATCACATCAGAGAGGTGGCTCGCCACTACTGGCCTGAGGTTGACGTCCCCCTTTGTTTCTTCCTTTTGCCCCGCACATTCGCATGGGTATACTGCTCTGCTGGCTGCGTTGACGCGCGTGATTAGCCGGGATCTAGTAACCGGGATGGTTAGTGCCTAGCTAGTAGTGGTTATCTTGGAGACTAAACAATCTTCATTTTCTTGCTTCTGGGCGAAGGATTCCCTCGATAGGATGATGCTTTTTGCCGTTTCGTGCGGATGCGCCGGACGACCGGAGTGGGCAGATGTCGACCGGCCGGCGAAGGCTTTTGCTGTAGCAGCTTGTAGCTCGGCGATACTGACACTCCCACTGGAGTGCGCTTTGCGGTGGCGAGTAGCTAGGACGGTGTAGGCCGTTCAGGTGTCGATTTTCAGAGATTGGGCAGTAGCTAGATGAGGCGGTCGTTTTCTCGCAAAGATACAGCGGATGGTCATGAACTCATGAATCATGGTGATGATTAACTAGTAGCAGCGTCTGCCTGTGGACGCTGCAACCGGCTGAATTGACAGCCGATGGTATAAACATAAACCTGAATTGACAGCGTCGATGGTTCCAGGCGATGGCCAATGAGAGGGGCCTCCGCACGCACCGACTATATAGTCCGTTGGTCCCCTTGCTTCCGATTGCCGCTCCCTGGATGGCCGGTGAATCCCAACGTTCCATTTCCCTGCACGCACCATATGCGTCTTCTTTAGGTTATGTTTTTTTTGGAGAGAAGTCTTCTGTAGATTTTGCTGTCAAATACCGACGCCATATGGTGACGCGACGGCCCAGGCTCAACGCAGTCAGGGCCCATATACATGTAACCATCACATATATGATGTTTTGATCCAAACTACGTATTCTCTACTATATAATATTGCTTGAGGAGGTGTTGGTCCGTTTTTCACTTTTCCGGTTTTACCCCTGCGTTTTGATAGATATTACCCACCACTGCCATCCATAAGTCATACCGGTTCAGATCTTTTCCCCTCCTCCAACGTTCGCCGGGAGGGCGGCGATTTGAGGCGGACAGGGCCTCGGATTCGTCGTCGGACGCCGGCGATCGACCTGCTCGGCCACGGCAAGGCCGATAAGCCTGCTCGGCTACGGCGTGGCCGATAGGTCCTACTCGGCCACGCTGCGACCGACAGTTGCATCTACGCACGGCCCAGCAAGCAGCGAGGGCACACGGGCGGCGCACGCCCGGCCGGCGAGCGCGCGCGTAGGCGCGGAGGGACGAGCGAGGGAGGGAGGGTGCGGCTGACGGCCGCGAGGCGAGGGACTGCTCCTGTTGGACGATTTTCGCTTGAGCTCAGGGTCACGTCCATGGCGGACGAAATCCAGCCAGCTGAGCTAGGTATTGCGGCTATGGTGGCTGATGCAGGCATGCAGCCGAATAAGAAGATGAACTGATCTTGGGGATTTGATTCGCTTGATGTCTAGATGAGTGATTAGAGCATCTATTTTTGTTCTACCTATTTTTTCTCGTGCTTCAGTCGATGAAACGAACGAGCAAGATTGGGAGTACATGAAAATTGGGAAAAGTATGAGAGAGATAGGACAAGTGGGTCCTACGTTTAATTGACTTCTGCTGGATGAAAATAATACAATACGGTCGCTTCTGTCGGCTGCTGTGAAGCCGAGGCTATATTATTTGTGGAAATATCTGAAAATATTATTTGAAAAAATGTATTATTTAAAAATAGCAGGATTTTCGCCCACGGCCTCTCTTCCTCATTTATTCTGCTCAGCTTGATGCTGCTCTGCGTGGCGCACTTCTATGCTTTGGGCTAATTACTGCACTGTGCAGAATTCAAGCCTTCGGAGAACACACAGATAGTTCAGATATATATTGAGAGAGGGTAGGAGGCTCAGATCATAGGGATTCAGAGAGAGAGAAATCTTCAGAGATGGAGATGAACACAGATAGTTCAGCTCTGGCAGCAGTACGGCAACCGCTGCGCCTGTTAGCTCGCCTGTAAAACCTAGACAGTTCAACGGCGGAGACTATTCTGTTTTGTTATTCTGATGAATACAGTGTTTATTTCAATTATTTGAGGTTGAATTGTTTGAAGTTGCTCCAAATTATTTTCTTACTCGAAGATTAATTTGGTTGTGGATGAGATAAATAATAGTTCGGGAATATGGCTTTGGATACCCATGATATACGCAAGGAAGATTAGAAAGTGATCAATTTTACTTTTTGTGAGGATTGTTGTATAATGAGACATGCAAGGGTAGTGAAGTCAGGAAGAAAGGTAACATACTTTTAAATGATAATATTGATTTATTTCATACCCGTTGCAACGCATGGGCAATTTGCTAGTATGAGTATTATGGACCATTCTTTTAGTTTTGCCACGAGGCTTTTCTAACAATTTGGACCGTGAACTGACTGAAGGAACTGCACAGGAGCTTTCAGCATCCCGGGTAACAACTGGATAAACCAAAGTGAAGCAAATGGAGAGAAAAGAAAAAATGTATAAGGATAAAACAAGATAACTTAGGTGCATTCGAAAAAGTGTCGTAAACCTATAACATAAAATGGATCCTCTTCTATGGGTGCAGGATACAAAGTACTACCTCTGTTTATAAATATAAGACGTTTTGAGTATTGCACATAATGACTAGATACATACTAAAATGAGTGAATATGTATGCTAAACTATGTCTAGATACATGATACATATGAATCTAGAAAAGGGCTAAAACATCTTATAATAAAAAAACGGAGGGAGTAGGATCTAAGGACAATTATTTGTTCATCATTGATTACTTTAGATTACATTTAAATACCAAATGCATAGGATGCACATTATGTGAACTTATTAAGAAGCACACATGCAAGCAACATTGATTTATTTGCCATCAGTTCAAACTATACTACATAGTTTCTATGGTATTACTAACCTAAATTTTCTAATAATAGTAGAATAAATATCAGATATTTAGTGATCTGCAATCTTCAACAATCTCTATCACAATATTTGAGAACAATAAAAATATAAACATGAACAAATACATGCTTAAAAATACACAAATATAAATTATATTATTTATGCTACCATGAACAGTTAGCTCAAGGAGAATTTTATTGCAACATTCTATGTAAAGTTAGCACAACAAACTTTGTTGAGATATACATAAAAAACATAACAGAAAACATTTTAAGTAATATTATGAAATATTTTTATGAGTTGACTATGTCATCGAAACAATAGAATAATGTACTCATTAGACCTTTAATTAGTCATAATATGTGTAAAATAAGTATAAAAGTTCAATATAAATTGTATATTTTAAATTTTCCTCGGGTCCAAAATTTATTTGGACATGCCTTCCTATATATACCACTCGTGTGGATGTGCTTGATGCCAGACAGAGTCATGCTGATGGTAGGAGTCAAGTCGTAAGCTCTCGAGTACAAAGATCGCCAAATAACGCTTGATGAAGACGCATTTGGATGTGAAGCAATATAGAGATGCCCACAAGATTATTTTGGACTAGAAAAATCACAGCACCATTTTTAGAGTAGGTGGTGGTTAACCCGTGCAACAACTCTTCGGCTAAACACTTGTCTAGACCATGCAGAAAGAACAGAAAACCATCGGTCTAGAAACATAAAAGGTATATTTGGATGAAACTTGTAAAAACACTAATAGACGCGGAAAGAGATTTTAATCTCTTAATCACATTTTCTACAGACGATGATAGTATTAAGGGAACAAACAATTTAGCTAAGTGAAGTTATAAGTTTTAGTTCCAAAGTTCAAGTGTCGTGGATTGTATACCGCAAGAAGGGAAAGTAATCATCTTGGATCGTCGAAACCGAAAATTGGGAGCTTTTTCGATAAGGGAGCTTTTTCTGCACTAAGAGACTATTGAGCCAATAGCCATGATTTGCGTGTGTTTTTTCGATAAGGGAGCTTTTTTACTTAAGAAGTTTTAATAATTACACCATGCCTCTGTATAGATAGGATGCACACGGCCATCACAATTCCATAAGTAATAAAATAAATAAAAAGCCGAGCTACAAATCATGATGAGAAATTGTAAAGACGCCTATAATGGTGGTGGACTGATCCGAAAACTATGTTGTCATCCATGCTGGGATAAAAATGTCCTTCGTATGCTCTGCTTCATTTATGTACATGCCTCCTTAAAAAGTCCCTCGCCATGATATGCAGGTGTTGGTCATACATGTCGCAATATAGTTGCAGATAATATGATGTAGCTAATCTATAATTTGTGTTGCTCTGGTATTTCCTAGAATGTTTCACGTTCAGCCACTGTATTTTACTCTGATGTAATGGTCAGTTGGTCACTGCGTACTAGATACAGATGAACTGCCAATCGGGTGTCCAGAGAAAAATGTGAAATATCTTATAAAGATCGGCAAAAAAATAAGAAATTGAAATATCTGTCCTGTACCTTTGCGAACACTCTTGGGTGTCCCAAAAGTTTTTTTTTTTAAAACTGACTAACAAAAGTCACCCATGGCTCTTAATGGGTATTGGTTTGAGAGTGATATACGATCAAGATGTACCTGCTGAGCCAGTTGCAATTTTGCAGAAGCAATTGCCATGCCATTAGGTGCGAGCGCCATCAATGAAAATATGCCTAGAGAGTTGACACTGTGTATTGGATGCAATTACCTATTCAACGATGACAATTTTTCTTGCAAGTAGCACCGTCGCAGGTATTGTCTGCGTTTCGATCACAGATATGACCCTTCTTCGTCCATTGTATTTATCTGTGGTCAACTCTCATTATTTGTCTCTCTCATCTCATCTTGCTCTGTCCATGGCGACGACCCCGCTCTTCACGGCAACGTTTGACCTCACCGACAACGACGACTATGGTGCCTTCATCGCTGGCATCCGCGACAGGCTGGGTAACCCGAGCACGTCTCCCACAACCGCCCCGTCCTTCCGCTGGCCGAGCCCGGCATCCCGCCGCGCCGGTGGTTCCACGTCGTCCTCAAGACGCCGGCGAGCGCGCTAACGCTTGCCACCCGCGCCGACAACCTCGACCTGGCGGGCTTCCAGAGTGGCGACGGCACGTGGTGGGAGCTGACCCACGGAAGAAAGCGAGGGGTGATGTGCGCGATGCGCGGGCCACGCGGCGGCCTCATCCCGGGCGCCTCGTCCCTGGGCTTCGGCGGCACCTACCGCGACCTCGTCGGCAGCGCGCGAGAAGCGATCGACTTCACCGTCGGGCGGCAGCAGATGACGGAGGCCGTGGACGCGCTCGCCGCGCACACGGAGGCCGACATCGCCTCCGGCGCACAGAAGCAGCGGCAGGCGCTGGTGGTGCTCCGATACATGGTGCACGAGGCCACGCGATTCTTGGACCTGTCGGCGGCCGTAGCAGGGCTGATGTGCTCACCGGACGCGGCAACGAAGAGCATTAAGCTGACGCGGAAGGGCAGTGAGGAGGACCTCGGGTGGGGGTGGTCCTCCAGCTTGCTGCTCAACGCGGATTCGTTGTCCGGGAGACCGAGGGGGGACTATGGCCGGTCATACCCGGCTGCGTGGGAGAGAGGAGATCAGTTGGAAAGAGCGGTCGCGAGAGTGGGGATACTGCTGTTCGTCGAAACGGAGTACGGGATCAAGGCCAAGCCGGCGTTGCGTCTGTTCAACGGAGACCTATGCCGCCGAACGGGAGGCGACGGTGCGGTCCAGGGGAAGGCGGACGTCAAGTTCCTGGTGTCCGGCGAGTCCGTCGCGGCTCACAAGTACATACTGGCCGGAAAGTCCGTTGTGTTCCTGCGCCAGTTCTTCTGCGGCATCACAGACAAGTCTCCATGCGTGGAGGTCAAGGACATGGCCGCGCCGGTCTTCAAGGCCATGATTCACTTCATTTACACTGACAAGGTACCCGAATTCGATCAGGAACAGCCGGACGCGGAGGCCGTCGCGGTGCTTGCCCACCATCTGCTTGCAACTGCTCACAGGTACGAGCTGGACAGGCTGAAGCTGGAATGCAAGCGCAAGCTGCAATCCGGTGCCATATATGTCGCCATGGCAGCCAAGACTCTTGCTTTAGCCGAGCGGCACAACTACCGGCGACTAAAGGCCATGTGCATCGACTTCATTGTTAGGGATCACGAGACCCTTCATGCCGTCTTAGCGACCGAGGGATATAAGCACCTGGAAGTAAGCCATCCTTCCGTGCTAACTCAACTTCTCAAGTCAGTGCATGTGCAAGTGAGATCGAAATCAAAAGCTAAGTACGTGAAAATGTAGCATGTTCAAGATTTGATAATCAAGCTATGTATGGATGTTTATACTTGCATTAATAGTCCTGGAAAACAGTTTCAAGTTAACCACACCAAACATGTATGCAGCTAGTACAACTAGCCTGACTTTTGGTTGCAAGTCACAATATCGTCGGCAGTCAGCACATCACGATATTCATCAAGGTCGAGAAACTCATGAACAATCTCCCGGCATATCTGGACATTGATCGACTTGTTAAAGTGTTCCCTTGATCTTCTAGCCTGCTTTTTGGAATTATGTGTCTATCTAAAAAAGAAGATTACTTTTTCTCGGAGCAATATAACGTAAACAAAATTTTAAAAGTGTTTCCGGATAGTTATGAAAAATTCTATCATTATATTTCAAAAATGGCACTTGCTATAATAGTTGATACGCACAAAACGGATCTAGCTCACAACTAGGCGACGTGAGAACATATCCATTTTACGAAATCGGATGACAGAGAATTCAAACATTATCTGAATATAAGTTTTACCATGGTTGGCGATTTTATGGACTCGAAGAAGTCGATCCAACGGGTGGGAAAATTGGAAGTATCGGAGAGTACTACAGAAAAAGTACTGGAAAGTACTGAAAAGTATTGATTTCACCGGAGCAGAGCTCTTATCTGAAAATTGCTCGTGAACAAGCACATTTGAGCCATATCTAGTGTCAACAGATCAACAAAGAAGGGAAAACAAATCAAAGGGATAAGAAAACCACGAAACTCACATCGTTGACGCACAGACGGGGAACGCAGCGGCGGGAGGGATAGAGTCAAGGAAGCCGAAGCGGGGACCAACGGCGACGTCAAGGAGGAGGACGACTACAGTGTGTTCGTGCGCTACAGTCCCTACCACCGTCACTAGATTATTTTAGGTTTAAATTTGTTAACTTTGGTTCAAATCTGTAAAAATTTCTTAAATTTAAATAAAATCCGTCGTATTTTAAGTTTACGAATTATTATTTGAACGCCGCGAGTGAAGAGAGATGTCGTCCAAAGGCCGCGGCTTGTCCGAACGGCGCCCAAACGGCTATTCGGGCGGGCGCCGCGAGTGGAGACGCTCTACCAGGGTTGATATTCTATAGTGAAACACGTACTTCACAAAGTAGTACGATCCCTCTCTACCGTGGAAATTTCCTTGCGCGTTGGAAAAATCCGTTTTTGAGATGTACTTGAATTATACGCAAAAAAAGTGTAGTATTTGAATTCGCCTGTGATTTCTCTTTTTGTTTTCTCGACGCGTTGGAAGCACGTGTGGACTTACCAAATTTAACGCCTATTTGGCAATTTCCGATCGAGTTATTTGCAGCTATCAGCCTTTCCGATCCGACGGCTGGAATTAATTTCCTTGCGCGTTTGCAAGTCCGAGTTCTATTCGAATTCGAAACGCGCTTTTTTTCTCGACGCGTTGGAGGCATGTGTAAGTCGGTCGCGAGGTAGACTTACCAAAATTAGGGCGTATTCCCGACTATATAGTGCGCTAGCTAGACTGAGATCCTCACAAGCAAATCAATCCCAAGCAAATCGAGGCGAGGAGTTCCAATGGCGGCGGCGGTGAACTGGCAAGCCACCGGGGAGGGCCTCGTTCTTGAGACAGCCAGGGAGGTCGTGACAGAGCACAATGTCCCGTTGGACGTGGTGCTCAAAGGCAGCTTTGTGGCTTCCGTGGATGGTCCTGACTGATTCCAGGATCTCCATCGCGCCGAGGAACATGTCGTTCGTCGCCATCAAGCCACAGGAACCGATTTCATCAAGTTCGCCAATTTCGCAAGGTTCCAAGAAGCTTGTTTATTGGGTCAAGTCCAACGGCTGCCAGACGACCGGCTGATGGTGGTGGTTATGCCCTATGCGGATCTTACCTCATGCAAAAGTCTACAAGATTTGGACATGGCTGTTCCCCACTATGGCTATGCAACTATTTGCATCGCTAACATGGACATGTTGATCTGGAAGATTAAAGAGTACACAACTCTAATGGAAGAAATTGTTGGTTGCCAGGCCATGAGAACTAATCTAGAGACGGCCATCCGGTTCCCGGCAAACAAATATCGCAAGCTAGCCGCTCCGGATGCAGAAGACCGTCAGATTGCCAAGGAACGCTTAATGAAATCTCATCTCAATGCCAAGGAATATGGAGATGCTCACGAGCTCCTCATGATTTTGGACAGGCCCAAGCACGATGACGTTTTCGGATCACCCGGGTGCTACGACCCATGCAACAACTACTCGGGTGACCAGACGCAGCAAAAAGAGCAGACGGCCACCCGCCTTGAGAGATACAAGGATGAGCTAGACGCAAGCCTTGGCAAATCACAGCTTCACCCATTTCCAGAACGGGCGGAGATTCTTAGGCTAGAGGCGCAACACAAATTCAGGAAGGCTAGAGGCTCAAGGCGAAGGGTCGAGGAAATCATTTCCGAAGCAAGAGAAGAGGTTCAAAGTATTACGCACGAGATAGAGTTCATGGTGAACGGGCCAACCCTTTTGGGATGTAGGTTCTGATCCATCCACTCTACATACATGGTCACAGAGATTATTAGTCTCCTCGTCCCCATTAATATAGCATCAGAGATTGTCTTCTCCCATTTATTTTTATATATCAATCGTGTTACTTCGACTATCTATTCAGATTTCCTAGTCATGTCTATACGGTGAAACATATTGTCTATAAACTATCTTTAGACGGAAGACTCGAAATGAGCCCAGCTTTGAATTAACAAAGCCAACAACCGGCTAACAGATACAGCTTACAACACGCACAACCCACACACACGCACCCCTTACAAGCAACAAAGTATCACAAGGAAGAACAACCAAGCAACTACATGAGGCACAAACTAAAAGAGATTGCTTGATCATGGAGACGCCTTGACTTCTGTTGCCCGGAGACGCCGTCGGTGGTACCAAAACCAACAGATTTTCACTGCGCCATCCCCGTCGCCGCAAAAGACACGCCGTCGAGGAGCCTAGCAATGCTTGGGAATCCAAAGGCAAGGGCTTGCAGCAACGCCTCCAAGAAGGTAAACAGCGTCCAAGACGTCGTCGTTGCCGGCAGAGAACCTGCAGAACTTTCGCCAAGACCCCGAGACACCAACCCTAGAAGTAGGGCGATTCACAAGGCGCTATGAGAGCCTACACCAGACACACGCACTTGGAAAACAGGGCGGAACAGAGAGACGGTTTCCGACCGTTCAGTAAAAGGGAGGATCTTCATGGCGATGCCTTCAACAGGGAGAACGACACCCGAAGGTGTTGTCATCGCCATCACTGGACATTCCAGTTTTCACCGGGACCCGTACAACACCAGACGTCGGCCACCCTCACGAGGACGCGAAGAAGACACCAAAGGACGACGCCACCGACCTCCGAACCTCGGGAGACCTCGGTGCGCTAGCCCCAGCGCACCAGTATAACGAAGAGCAGGGGCAACACCGGAGCTCGCCGCCGTGTTCCTTCGAGGGGAGGTAGGAGGGACATCCCACGCACGCACGCGAGGGAGCTCCCCGCCGCCACCTTCAGCCGCAACATCGGCGGCGTCCACAGGCGACGGCGGGGGGAGCGGGAGGAGGAGCTCGGAGCGGATCGACGCCCATAACCCCCGCTGACAGCATGCCGCAGGACGCCGTCCTGGGCTGCCTCTGCCATAGCGGGAAAAAAATAAATCTATAAACTATCTCATACATAGTTAGCCAGTTTTTTTTCCGGGATTGACGCCAAAACTTTCCTTCCGAACAATCTCTCCATCCTGCCTAGCACACGAATACGACTCCGCCGCACTCGTGCCAACGCTGACCATGATGTTCATAGCATTCGTCCACTCCTGCGACCATAGAAACACACCGACAAGAGCTTCGAGCATCTCCAGTCGCGGCGTTCAAAGGCCTTCTGGACGGACCACGATCTCCTTTGCCTCTATATCTGGTTTGTGGTTATGTGAGAAAAAACATGCAGTGAATAATACTGTTATAGCTGCTGCTTTGTGGGTCATCTGGAATACCAGAAATGACCTATGCTTTAATCGAACTCCTTGGTCTGGTATGCAGAGAATCTAGAGAATGATGGCCTCTACACTCTACCAGTGGAGGGTCCTGTTCTCCGGGGACACAAGTGGAGACGTGGGCAGGGTGGGGAGAGGCTTGGAGCATCTAGCTCAAGCTCCTCCTCCTTTGCTGTGGCCGGATCCTGGGTGACGCTCCAAAGGCTTACTGGGGCTAATCTAGTTCTGGCTCCTCACTCGATGCAGATGAGTTGCTGGCGTGGAAGACCTCCAAGGAAGATCTGAAGAAACGCCTAGAGGAGCAGTCGATCAAGCTGATGGACAATGGGGAAGTGCTTAGCGTTGATGATTGATGATCTTAGCTCTCCAGATACCGCTGCTTGTCCGCGTTTTTGTAATAAGTAAGATCCTCTAGTTTAAAAATCTATCTTCTATGCTGGGACATGTTTGCCTAGAGTTGTGTTGTAAAACTGATGATGATGTACTGTACGCAAGACCTGTGGTTTCTATAAAATGGAACCGGGGCGTGGCCCTTTTAGTCTAAAAAAAAGTTGCGAGGCTGCGAGCACCGAGCAGTTGTGCATCCTTACTCTTTCACCGCCAGCGAAGAGGAGTTTTTTTACAATTACAAAGAGGAGTTAGAATTGCAAACGCAAGCTGCAATCCGGTGCCATTTACGTCACCATGGCAGCGAAGACTCTAGCTTTGGCCAAGCGGCACAACTACCGGCGGCTAAAAGGCCAAGTGCATCGACTTCATTGTTAGGGATCAGGAAACCCTTCACGCCGTCTTAGCGACCCAGGGATATAAGCACCTGGAATCAAGCCATCCGTCCGTGCTAACTCAACTTCTCAAGTCGGAGCATGTGCGTGGGAGAGAGAAATCATCAGAAGATAAGTAGGTGAAATTGTATAATGTTCAAGATTTGATAATCAGGCCATGGACGGATGTTTATACTTGTATTAATTGTCCTGGTAAACAGTCCAAATTAACCACACCAAACATCTATGCAGCTAACTAGCCTGACTTTGGTTGCAGTCACAATATCGTCAGAACGTCACGATATTTCTCAAGGTTGAGAAACTCATGAACAATCTCCTGGCATATTTGGACATTGATTTACTTGTTCGCGTCTTCCCTTGATCTTATTCTAGCCTGTTGAAGACTCAGTGTGTCGATGGTCATCGATTGCAGCGACCTTGCATTCTCGAGAATATAGAGGGCGAGCTCAATTTGACCCTCGAAACCAAAAAATCCTGTCGCGCGCACAACCTTTAGATGATTGTGTGGGCTCGGCGGAGGATTCACAATCGGTTTGAAAATGTAATACGGATACATGCTGGCGTCCATCTGTCCAGTTCAACAATACTTAGTGTGGTCGCAGTGAGAATATAAACTGAAACCTAGGCAAAAAATATTTTGATTTGTAGCGGGTAGTAGAAGGGACATATGATAAATACTTACATGCAAATCCAATTTCTCAAGAACCGGAGCAGCGTTCAAAATAGAAGCTAACTCAAGTATTCCCCCTGTATACTTTGGATGCCCACAAATATTTACCGTGTAGTTCACATATCTCAAGCAATTAAACTTGACTGCGTGTCGTCGTATCGGCATTGGAGATAGGTGACGGGGGTCCTCTAGCCGAGGGGTGAACGTAGGGAAGAAGGTGGACGTCGTCGAGGTCGGGATCGAACATGGCAGATTACCCAGCTTCAGGCTCCACGGCGGTGGCGGAGCCCTACGTGCTGCTATAACTCACTATATGGCAAACCGCCGTATTGAGGGTTACAAGGTGTAGATCTGATGATCGTAAGAGTATGAATCGTGCCCTAAAGGCTTCCCTGGTCCGGCTTATATAGGCGGCCAGACCTAGGGTTACAAGGATATTGCGTGTCCGGCAAGTATGTAGAGTCCTAAACCTAACCGGCAAATCTTCCGTCTGGATCCTGGTGGCCTTCTGGGATTCGGTCTTGGGCCTCCTCCTTGCCGGCATCCGCCTTCCTTAGTCGTCGGCTATCTGGGCCGCCCGGTAGGCAAAGCCTTCACCACCACTTATGGGCCACCCTGGACTAGCCGGATTAGGCCATGTTGGCGCCACCCCTAGGCACCATTATACCAACATTAGCCCCTGGAAAGGTTGAAGTTCTTCAGCTGCCGCCTTGTAGCTGATGTCTTCGTCTTCCGGCAACTATAGAGCTTGAACCATTCCACAGTTGAAACTAGCAGTGATTCGCCAAGTAATGAGCTGGACCAGTGCCGTCAACATGGAGTAGACGGACGGATCACCTGCCATGAATCTTTCCTGTGCTGTCTTGTTGATTTGACGGGTCAGGTCAAGGATGACGTCAAGTGGGTCCACGACAGTCTGAACTCTGACATGCGCCATGATGACCTAGCCACGACTCGCGAGAAACGAGGCGCCGGCACCGCTCGTCGTCGCCACCACGCGGACGCGGTACACGTGTCGGTGATCGTGGTTACCCTACTACCTCGCACTAATCTCGGAGCGCGTGGGGGTTAAAAACCTCGGGGACTCCGGTGAAAAGTTTCACCGTGTCATTCGCCCCCCGACGCTTCACTCCCGCTCACGCTCCTCTCCCTAGCGCGCTACTCCGGCGAGTTCCCTCCCCCGCGCTCAAGACCACCAATGGCCAACTCCGACGAGGGGAAAACTGCGGCGGCGTCCGCGGCGGCGACGGCGGCGTCAATCTCTGGATCTGAAGCGGCAGCGGCGGCGGCGATCGACGCCGTTCCGCTGTCCGTCCGTCCACCATTTGCATCGGTGGGCGCGTCGCCCTCTTCTTCTTCAACTCCGGCGCCGCCACCACCAGCCTCCTCCTCCTCTGTTCCGCTTCCTTCAATGGGGGCGGCGGAGGCTGCCGTGGAGGTGGATTCCAGCGGCGACGAGCTCCCCGGGGAAGAAGACGAGCCGTCAGAGCTTGGCTCCCGTTACTGGCTTCCGTCAATCGTGACGGAGCCCTTCCTCGAAGAGTTGGTGGATGGCGGCACTAGTACAGAACGACACATCGGAAACGGGCCAAAAACCCCTTCGGCAATGGAGAAAGGGTCCGTGTCCCCGCCTCTGTCACTGATGTGAAGCCTCACAATGGCAACGGAGATTTTTATCGTTTGCAATAAGTTTAGCAACGGGCATAATATATAACCGTTGCCTTTAGTCTTTACATCAGATACGGAGATTAGTTTTTGACCGTTTGTAATGAGGGCTGAAGGAAACAAAAAAAAGCCGGTGACGCCTGCTGCACCGTCGACGGAGCCCTGTGGTTCCTGCTTGACGGCCGCCGGTTCTTCACCTTCCTCTTCGCCCAGCTTCATTACGTGGTCTTTTTCTACCTATTTAGTACTGCACAAAAGTCTTGCTCCTGGAGGCGCCGGCTTCAGTGGACCGTGTGGACGGAGCCCCGCTCCTACGTCTTCACGGCCGCCGCATAGTCTCCAGGTTTCCTCCTCGCCCTAAAGGAGATAAAAAAATCAAAATGTAAGCTCCTTCATCTCTATACACAAGACATATGCTTTTTCATCGGCATTACAGAAAATATAGAACTAATTACAACTAGAACATAGCCTAAACAATGCCTCATATATAGGTAGATTGGACACACAAATTCCAGGGATGGAGCAAGCGAGCCAAGTAGGATGCACAAGATCGATGTGTATTTGTGCATATCACAAGGATCACTAGCGCCACCCCCGAATCACACGGTGTCACCTAATTTTAATCATCGGTATAACAGAAACAAAGCTAAAATCAGAGCAAATGACTACTAAAAACAGAAAAAATCTATGGATAAACAATTAGCTACTTACAACTAGAAAACAGCTAAAATCTATGTGTAAACAATGCCTACTAAAAATAGATCAAATCTATGGATAAACAATTAGCTACTTACAACTAGAAAACAGCTAAAATCTATGTGTAAACAATGCCTTCTAAAAACAGAGCAAATCTATGGATAAACAATTAGCTACTTACAACTAGAAAACAGCTAAAATCTATGTGTAAACAATGCCTACTAAAAACAGATCAAATCTATGGATAAACAATTAGCTATTTACAACTAGAAAACATCTAAAATCTATGTGTAAACAATGCCTACTAAAAACAGAACAAATCTATGGATAAACAATTAGCTACTTATAACTAGAAAACAGCTAAAATCTATGTGTAAACAATGCCTACTAAAAACAGAGCAAATCTATGGATAAACAATTAGCTACTTACAACTAGAAAACAGCTAAAATCTATGTGTAAACAATGCCTACTAAAAACAGAGCAAATCTATGGATAAACAATTAGCTACTTACAACTAGAAAACAGCTAAAATCTATGTGTAAACAATGCCTACTAAAAACAGAGCAAATCTATGGATAAACAATTAGCTACTTACAACTAGAAAACAGCTATCCTACTGAACTGGGGTCTTACATTAGGCGAGGCGGGCTCGCATAGCGTCGCCGCCGGCGACGGAGCTAGCGCCGGCCTCCCCTGGCGGCGCCTTGCCCTCGCCGTGGACCAAAGAGAGGGCTATGGCGGCCCGGAGGTCAGACTAGTAGACCGCCTCCTCGGCGCGTTCGACCTGGGTCGACGCCTCGGAGAGGAGGACCGCCGCCTCCAGATCGGCCTCGCCCTGACGACGCTTGGCGTCCTCGCGCTCGAAATCGGCGCGGGAGAGTTGGCAAGCGATCTCCAGATCACGATCCTCCTCCTCTTCCTCTTCCTCTTCCTCTTCCTCTTCCTCTTCCTCCTCGTCGGAGGACGAGGACGAGGAGGAGGAGGAAGACGGATGGCGGCCGGGGTACATCGCCTGGCGGATCTCGCGGTAGCTGCAATGGTGGCCAAATGAGCGGGTGCGGCCGGAGCCTTCGCCATGCGGACGAGCGCCAAGGCTGCGGGACCGGCCCGCGGGGGCCGGATCGGCGGCGGCCTGTTCCGCAAGCTCGTCCCGCAACACCAGCTGACGCTGCTGCTGCCTGAAGGCCCGGAGGGTGGGTCGGCCACGGCCGCGATGGCCGGATCTACCAGCGCCGACGGTGGAAGCCATGCGAGAGAGTGGAGAGAGAGGAGACTGTGCGGCGGCTAGGGTTGGAAGTGAGACTGTGAGAGTGAGAGTGAAGGGCATAGTAGGTTCTTATAGGCCGGCTGTCGGGCTACTTCTAATGGCAACGGAGATTACGAAACTGTCCGTGTGCGATGAGCACACAACGGTAACGGAGTTAAACCAAACTCCGTTGCCAACATATATTCCACTATTCACCCGTTGCCTTTGTTGTGGGCCTGCTTTACGGCCCAGTGCGGGCACGTGGGGGATGTCGCGATTTACCGTCGCCTAACTCCTGCCGTTGCCATAGAGGTAAGGGTGTCAGGCGGCGCCCGAACCCGGCCCGCTTCGTACCAAAAATAGCCTACGCTAGCTGTTACGATCGTGGCCAGATTTTTGTCATTTTCAACTAATTTGTACTTATGCGGGCCGTAGCGGGACCGCCGCTTGAAACCTGACATAGAGGGGTATCCGATGTGTCGTTCTGTACTAGTGCGGCTTCCTCCCGCCCAAGAAGGACTGCGTCTGGCGGCTGCCAGGCGACGAGTCGATCCTGGATCCTCAAGGCGGAGAGAGGGTCGTCCTCACTTCGCACCTGCTACGTGGTATGGGGTTTCCGCCTTCCGCCTTCTTTAGCGCCGTGCTCAGCTATTATGGGCTGCAGCCGCATAACATTGCGCCAAATAGTATTCTAGTACTAGCCGGCTTCCAAGCGCTTTGCGAGGGCTATTTAGGCATCCTCCCCACCGTAGATCTCTTCAAGTACTGCTTCTTGTGCCACCGACAAACGTTGGCGGACGGTAGTTTAGCAGTGTGCGGCAGTGTCACTTTTAACTGCCGCCAACCAAGTTTCTATCCAAAGATACCGTACATCGAGTCGGTAAAACATTGGACTAGTACTTGGTTTTACTGCAAGGACATCCCGGCACCTGGCTCACAAGTGGGGATCCCCAAGTTTGTGAACAGCGCACCCATCCATAAGGCGTGCTGGACGGAGAAGGCGGCGCTCGTGCTGCCGGAGGAACAACGCCGCGTTTTTAGGCAGATCGAGTTCCTGACCCGGACCATGGAGGCGCCCTGCGTTGACGGTGTGGACACCGTCCTCTGCTGGCTGTCAAGGAAGATCATGCCGCTCCGCCATCGACCACTGAAGATGTGCGAGTATCAGGCAGATCCCTCCGGCAGGCGGGCCTTGCCGGAGAGCACTCTGCTTTATCGTTTGCGGGCACTCATTTTGCCCAGCAAGATCAAGCCCTCCGAGAGCGTCCCCATGTTTACCCATGATAACCCAGTTCCTGAGGTAAGGCAGCAATCTGCACGTTTTTATGTTCTTATGCTAGTTATTGACCGTCTTTAACCAACTGTCTGTTATCATAGCTGGCTACCTTGGGAGACGACCAGCTGGCGCCTAACTGGTATGAGCCAGGTGCCAGCCGGACCGGCAAGCGCAAGGTGGGTGCTGCCGCCACCAAGGAGGCGGAGAAGGAAAGGAAGGCGGCGATGCTCGCCGAGGCGGATGACGGTGCCTTAGGAGGCAATGTCCCCACCAAGCGGTGAGTTTTTCGACTTATGCTAGCTGCCTTTCGCTTCATCCTTTTATGCTAACTTGATTCTTGCCTTTGAATTTTTCAGCGCGAGGCCCGCCATGCCCAAGCTCAAAGCCAACGTCAAGATAGGCACCGGCAGGGGCAGGCCTCTCCACAGCTCACCGGCAGTTGCGCCCCCCACTCCCATCCCCGTTATATTTAAGGATGGGTCCTACGTGGTGGACGAGACAGCTGCCGCCACCACCTCAACCTCAACCCAGGCTGAAGCTCCGGCTAATGATGCCTCGCGTTTTATCGCCATGAAGAAGGAGGCGGCGGCCGCGGATGAAGCTGCCAAGGACCCCGAGACCCTACCTGAGCCGGCTGACTCCAAGGAGTTGTGGCACACCGTGCACAATATGCGCAAAAGTACCCGGGCTTGGTACAACCAACTAGAGGTGCAAGTTGACGTAAGTATACCCCTAGCCCCTAAGGACTTAGCCGACTAAAATGTTTTTTAGCCGGCAAGGTTCTTAACTGTCAGCGCTCTCCCCGGCTTTTTTGCAGACGGCGTTGACTTCCAATAAGGATCTCTTCAATGCCTTGGAGAAGAAAGTGCGCGAGTGCCGGCAGTTGAAGGCGGACCTCGAGCTCCGTGGTGCTCAGATTGCCAGCCTCGAAGAGGCTCGCAAGAAGGACGAAGGTGACAGAAATTTTTAATATTTTTGCCTTCTGTTCCCATTATTTTATTAGCTTGCTAGCCGACAAGTTACTTAGTCGGCTTTTGCAATTCTTTGCACTGTAGAACTGTTAAACGAGGCTCAGGATATCCTCCAAAGCTCCACTAATATGCAAGCCTTGATAAACGAAGCTGCAGATTTGGCGGCCGAGCTGACTCGGCGGAAGGCGGAGCATACGCAAGAGCTAGAGAAGCGAGACCTGGAGCATGCCAGCGCCCTCAACCAGCTGCAAGGCCAACTGGACAACCTTGGCCGTACTATGGCCGAGGCGTCAAAAAACGCCAAGGAGCGGCGGGAGGTACTTGTCGGCAAACTTCAAGATGCCGAGAACAAGATTGCTGAGCACGAGAACCAAGTGGCTGCACTCCACGAGCACATCCTTGGTAAGTTGATTTCCGTTATATCCTTCTCCTTTGGGGATTCCTAGGCATCTAACCTTTTTTGTCTACAATGTTCAGTGCCAGCAGGTCTCGGAGACTCGGCCGACACTTCTCCTCGCTCTTCGCGCATCCGCCTTGTCGGCGCGCTGGTGGCTCGTGCTATCGAGTCGGGCAAAGCGCTGGCCGGCAAGATCTTTCCTGCCTCGGGCCATGCTGACGTCGATCTCGAGGTCTTGCCAGAGTTGCTGGACAAGATTGGCACGGAGCACGACAGCATCAAGAGGTCGGCAGCACGCGGCGGCGCTGATGATCCCGAAGAGCAAGTCTTGATGCCTGCACAAATAACGGGATTTAGGTTGAGACTCCAAGTGCAGAGTGTATAGTAAAGTGGAAGACAGTTTTCCCCACGAGGGGTGACTCGAGGGTTTAATATCGAACTCTCGGGGAATCTGAAGTGGTAGATTTATCTTCTTATCCTTCTTTTGGTTACCTACAAAACAAGGTTAGATGTTTTGGTCCTCAACCTCACCTGTGGTTGTCAAGCACAAGGTGTAAGAATGATATCAGGATAGTTATGCAATGCAAACAGGAAATAAATATGCAATGATGGTGGATGCAATGGTAAATGATATTTTTGGGTTTTTGAATGATGTATGCAAGATGAAAAGTATTTTTGTATTTTCGGATTTAATGATGGCTGAAAATAGAAAAGTGGTATATGGTGTTGGAAAGGTGTTTCTTATGATTAAAAATGGACTGGGGTTCATGATTTCACAAATGCACTCTCTCTTTATAAAGTGGTAGACAATGGAACACACAAAGTTAACATATGAGATTGCAACACAGGGTTTGATAACAAGTTACTTAGATATATGGGCATCACGTCCTAACATAGAGATCTTTTGGTTATTAACCTCTCTTATACTCCACCAAGATGCGAACTAAATCATAACACCTTAGTAATTAAGATAACTCAGAGTATAGCAATAAGTATCATGACATGAAGTGAAAATAAGAACATGCTAGATCTAGTCATGGAGTAGTGGCAATGGTCACGCCCACATCCCCGGTAGCATGGTATTTTAGTTTATCCCTAGTGAGGTAACAAAGTAAGGTAAAGATACCAAAGTGGAACGCAGAACTTTCTCTCACGTTCACTGCACTAGCCACCCCCCGTTACTCCAACTAATGCACACGTTCCCCCACACACGCTCTCATAAACATTGTTGATCAAAACAAGTAGACAAGAACGGGGTACATAATATGCATCTATACTCATAACTGAAACAAACATTGCAATCTCAAACATATATTAACTCATAAAGATCCACCACAAAGGTATTACAACGATGACCGTAATCATGTTCAGCAGCTCATACGGTACTAATTAGTGAAGCTCAAGAGAGGAGAGATACATAAGTTACTTCCACAAACCCATAGTCCAGAGGTGGACTACTCCCTCTTCATCATGGAGACGGTGGAGAAGTCGATGGAGAAGATGGAGACCACGCCGGCAGCGCCCCGCCGGAGTTTTCCCCCTCCAATCTGCAGCTCCTGATCTCCGTTTCGGTGTTTCTCTGTTTGTGCGGCGCTCCTTCCAGAGAACGACGGGGGACCTTTTTTATAGGTGTTTTTAGGTCAAGACGAAGGCGGTGGAGCGAAGATCGACGGCAACGGAGCCACGAGGGCTGAACGGGTGGGTCCCACGCGGCCACAGTACCTGGACGCGTGGGCCATGCTCGTTTGGCCCTCGGGCCTCCGTTTGCTCGCTTCCTTTTTCCGTAGTCCTTCTTCCTTCCAAATATTGACGCCCGTAAATTTCCAGGTGATTTCGTTGACGTTTGGGTCCCTGAAACATTAAAATAAGAAAACGGGGTTTTCTGCCTGCGCAGGGTTAATTCCATAAAAATAGGAAATCATTAAGATATTTCCAAAATCATGATAAAACATTGATATAACCCTTATATGATGCAAATATGATTGGAATATAAGCAATTAAAGTGCAAAGTTCATGTATGCATTTTACATGCATCAGGCGCGAAGATTGCTTTGGCTTTGATCAAGGCTTGGTATCCTGATGCTGACATCCACCAAGCCACTGAATTCATGCCAACCGAGGATGACGAGGGCAATCCCATCGACAAACTTGGGGTGCTGGCAGCCGTTCAGGGATATGCTACGCGCGTAGCCAACATGGTGGATATTTCCAAGTTCTTCAAAGAACATCCTGATCCTCACCTTGTTGTCGGCGAAGCCTCCCTCTCCGAAGCAGCTCCAGATGCCAGCTCCCAAGCCACTCCAGCAGAAGCCCCAGGCGCAGCAGAGAACTTGGCGGCAGCCCCAAGCGTGGAAGGTGACTTGGCCGCAGCCCCAAGTGTTGCTGAGCCATCTTTGGCGGCTGGTGACATCTTGCCGGAACATGATGCCAGCCCCAAGGATGCCGGCGACCTCTCCCAGTAGCTCCAGGGTCTTGTCCGTGATTTGGCGGCCTTTCAGCGCCATGTAATCCTGCACAATTTAAGTAGATGCGTTATTCTGTTAACGCTAAAAAACTTTAACTTATGCATGTTTTTGTAATGGGCCAACTTTTTGTGCTACACTTGACGGTAGTCTTATTTTATTAAGTGGCCCGACTAAACAAGTACTTGTGTATGTGCATTTAACTTTTCATATGCCGGCAGTACCTCATCACAGTTACTTCGGCTGTGCCAACCAGGTGCGATACCAAATGATTTAGACACAGAGACCAAAGCCGGCATTTTGGTGCCAACTACATACTACTAGGCGACCCGTACACAGGCAAACAAGTAATCGGGTTTAGGCGGTGCAAAAGTTGTTTGCGTTTAAGTGTTGCCGACAGGCGGCAAATGTCAAATATGTTGGAACCACTGGCACTAGGCAAAAAAACTTGGGTAACATTTTGACATAAAAAATATGATGACAAGAAAAGACAAAAGATGGCATGGTCTCAAAGCAAGATGAGCAAACCACAGACTTTTATTCATGATCATAATGTACTTATTACAATGGATAATTGCTAAGTGTAAAAAGGACGTAGCTGCTCAATGTTCCAGGGACGCTTAGTTTCATCATATTGGTCGTCAACTTTGCGCTTGCGCTTGCGTCCCTATTCTCTTGTAAGCATCACGGATGTCCATCAGGTAGTAAGATCCATTGAGCAGTGCCTTGCTGACCACAAAAGGTCCTTCCCATGGCGGGGATAACTTATGCAAGCCCTTCCTATCTTGGATTAGGCGGAGGACCAGGTCACCTGCCTTGAAGCTGCGTTTCTTGACTCTGCGGCTATGATAGCGGCGCAGGTTTTGCTGATAGATGGCGGATCTCGCCAAGGCAACGTCTCGCTCTTCATCAAGCAGGTCCAGTGCGTCCTGTCTTGCATCTTCTGCGTCTTGCTCGACGTAGGCTTGAATCCTGGGGGAATCGAACATCATGTCGGATGGCAGTACAGCTTCTGCACCATAGACTAAGAAGAAAGGGGTAAGCTTGTTGATCTGTTTGGTGTTGTTCTCAAACTCCAAAGGACAGATTGCAACTCGTCGACCCAAGCCCCTGCCGCCCTGTGCAAAGGTACTTCGAGACGAGGTTTTAGCCCCTGCAGGACCAAACCATTTGTACGCTCTACTTGACCGTTTGCCTGCGGGTGTGCAACAGAAGCCAGATCCAAACGAATGCCATGCTGGTGGCAGTACTCCTCGACTTCGCCTTGTGAGAGGTTCGTGCCATTGTCGGTGATAATGCTATGAGGCACCCCGAACCGAGAGATTATTCCCCACAGGAAATTGGCGGCGGTGGCGCCGTCAAGCTTTTTGATAGGCTTAGCTTCAACCCATTTGGTGAACTTGTCTACGGCCACAAGCAAGTGTGTGTAGCCGCCAGATGCTGTCTTGAATGGGCCAACCATGTCCAAGCCCCAGACCGCAAAAGGCCAGGTGATGGGTATGGTTCTGAGCTCTTGAGCCGGCATCTTTGGTTGTCGAGCATATAACTGGCAACCCTTACATGTCCTTACAATCTCCTCTGCGTCCTGCTTTGCCGTCAGCCAGTAAAATCCTTGGCGGAAAGCTTTTGCGACGAGAGACAGGATGATGCATGGTGCCCGCAGACCCCAGAGTGTATTTCGTCCAGCAGCTCTTTGCCTTCTTCAGGCGAAATGCAGCGCTGATATACCCCTGAGGTGCTGCGTTTGTATAGCTCACCATTGATTATTGTGAACGCCTTGGCTCTGCGAATTATCTGGCGTCTCAGAACTTCATCATCCGGCAACTCCTGATTTGCCAGGAAGTCCATGTATGGCGTCGTCCAATCCGGCTTAACCAGGTAGACGGCATAACTGGCCTCCCCAACAGGCTCTGCGGAATCCGGTCGAGGATGTCGGCTCCTTGATTGACGGCTTGTAGAGGTGTTCCAGGAAGACATCCCTTGGCACTTTCTTGCGTTCAGATCCAAGTCTAGCCAGTGTATCGGCCGCCTCGTTCTGTGCCCTTGGGATGTGGCGAACCTCGTACCCTAGGAAACACTTGGCAAATTCGTCGACGGTACCGATAAGCTGCCATGGTGGCGCTTTTGGTATCCCATGTGCCGCGTATTTGCTGTGCCACCAAGTCCGAGTCTCCGTAGCATAAGATTCTCTGGACGCCAATCTCCTTGGCTAAGTGTAACCCGTGCAGGAGAGCTTCATATTCGGCAACGTTGTTGGTTGCTTGAAATGTATTTGGAGCACATAACTCATCTTGTCTCCCTGCGGGTTTTGCAGAACGACGCCAGCCCCTGATCCTTGTAGCATCTTTGATCCGTCAAAGTGCATGATCCAGTATTCTGATTCAGGGAGGGGTACGTCGTCTGCTCCTTCTGTCCAGTCTGCCACGAAGTCGGCCAGGGCTTGAGATTTGATGGCATTCCTGGGTTTGTATGCAATGTCGAAGGCGGCGAGCTCGATGCCCCACTTGGCAACTCGGCCCGTGCGTCGGCATTGTTGATGATATCTCCCAGGGGTGCCTTGCTCACCACAGTTATTGAGTGTTCCTGGAAGTAGTGCCTCAGCTTTCTGGCGGCGAAGAATACGCCGTAGACCAGTTTCTGATAGTGCGGGTAGCGTTGTTTGGATGGAGAGAAAACTTCACTGATGAAGTAGACGGGACGCTGTTCGGAAACATCGGCGCCTTCCGGCTTTCGATCAACCACCAAAACTACGCTAATAACCATATGAGTTGCCGATATGTACAACATCATTGGTTCTTCTGGCTGGGGTGCAGCCAGGATGGGGCAGTCGTTAATGCGGCCTTGAGTTGCTGCAAGGCGGCATCAGCTTCGTCTGTCCACTCAAAGTTGTCGGATTTCTTCAAGAGCCGGTAGAGAGGCATTGCTTTCTCTCCAGGCGGCTTATGAACCGACTGACGGCTGCAGCTGAGCCAGCAAGGCGCTGCACGTCCTTCAGACAGTGTGGTCTGGTGATGTTGAGAATAGCCTTGATTTTCTCCGGGTTGACCTCAATTCCTCGTTCGGAAACGATAAAGCCAAGCAGTTTGCCGGCAGGAACTCCAAATACACACTTTTTTGGATTGAGTCTTAACCTATATGATCGAAGATTATCAAAGGTTTCTCGCAGGTCGTCTAGCAAATCCGCCTTCTTTCGAGACATGATGGCAATGTCGTCAACATAGACGTGAACATTGCGACCGATCTGCTCGTTTAGGCATCTTTGCATACATCGCTGGTATGTTGCTCCAGCGTTCTTTAGGCCAAAGGGCATCGTCACATAGCAGAAGGTTCCGAAGGGGGTGGTGAAGGACGTTTTCAACTGGTCCGACTTTCGCATTTTGATTTGGTGGTACCCGGAGTACGCGTCCAAAAAACAAAGTAGCTCGGAGCCGGACGTGGAATCTACGACCTGATCTATACGAGGTAAAGGGAAGTGGTCTTTTGGACAGCACTTGTTTAAACCGGTGTAGTCGATGCAAAGCCTTAAATCTTTATTAGGTTTCGGAACCATTACAGGATTTGCCAACCAATCAGTATGTTTCACCTCCCTAACGAATTTTGCCTCCTGCAGCTTCAGAAGCTCCTTTCCTATCGCTCTTCTCTTCTTCTCGCCCTGCCGCCTTATGCTTTGCTTGACAGGCTTGGATCCTTCAAAGACATTGAGAGAGTGCTCGGCAAGTTCCCTGGGTACACCTGGCATGTCAGCAGATGACCATGCAAAGATGTCCCCGTTCTCACGGAGGAACTTGACGAGCGCGCTTTCCTATGCGTCATTTAAGGCGGACCCGATGGTGACTTGCTTGGAGTTGTCGCCGGCACCAGGTCAACCTTTTTGTTTCTTCAGATGCTTTGAAGGATGTTTTGCTTTCAGCGGTCTTCAGGGGATCAGGGAGTTGATGTGTCTACTTCCTTCTTCAGCAAAGCCAACTCCTCAGCGTGGAGGACAGATTCGGCAAAGGCGGCATTCCCACGCTCGCACTGCTTTGCCTTCTCGAAGTTGCCATTGACGGTGATCGTACCGTTGGGTCCAGGCATCTTCAGCTTGCTGTAGATGTAGCATGGCCTGGCCATGAACTTGGCGAAAGCCGGCCGACCAAAAATGCAGTGGTAAGCACTCTTGAAGGGGACTACCTCGAAGCGGAGATATTCAGAACGATAGTTCATCTCCGTCCCAAAGTAACCTCCAATCGTATACTTCCCATGGACTTGGCCTGCCTTCCAGGAACTATGCCGTGAAACGTGACCTTGCTGTAGTCAAGCTGGGCTTCCGTCAGGTTCATGCGCTCAGGGTTTCTTCGTACAGGATGTTGAGGCTGCTGCCGCCATCCATCAGTACTTTGGTGAGCCTGAAGTTTTCGACAATGGGGTCGACGACGAGAGCATACTTGCCGGGCTTGGAATCCGATCCGGATGATCTTCTCTGTCCCAGGTGATGGGCATCTCAGACCAGTTCAAGTACTGCGGGACGTCAGGCATCGTGGCATTTAGCTCACGAAGTTCCGCCTTCTCCTCCTTTGCCGACGGAGTGCCCAAGAAACAGACCAATTGCTCATGGGGTACTTTTTCTCCTTTCTTGGCGGCTTAGGTGGCTCGTCCTCCGACATGGAGTCCTCATCGTCATCCTTTTTTGTCTTTCAGCTTTCCTCATCTTCTTTGGCTTCCAGCCGACCTCGGGTCCTTCTTTGCATCGTCCAGGAACCTGCACTCCCCGAAAGTGTGGTTGACCTTGCCTTGTCCGGCATGGACGGGGCAAGGCAGAGCTTTCGCCTGCTCGTACGTCATGCGTGCTTGTTGACCAGTATCCTCCGCCTTTGCCTTCCATTTGCGGTTATTGCCCTTGCCTTTGAAGGCGACGACAACTTCTCCGGACGTGCCGGCTTTGTCTTCCTGGGGGTTCTTGCGTTTGTTGTTGACGCGTCTTGGTGCCAAGTCCTGGATGGCGTCTGGGTCCCGGCGTCGTCGTCAGCCTGCGCGTATGTAGATGCCACCTCAAGCATAACCCCAAGGTTTTTGACTTGCATGCGCACCAGCTTGTGTCGGAGGCTAGAGCCTTTTAACAGACCATGGGTGAAGGCATGTATAGCTTGGTTGTCATCCACATTCTCGCAGCTTGCCTTTGTCTGTATCCATCTTGCCAAAAAAGCCGTTGCCGACTCGTCGCGTCCCTGCACGCATTGCGTGAGATCCGTGTACGTTTTGGGCCTTTGTACGTGCCTTGGAAGTGCTGGGTGAAAACCCGCTCCATGTCACGCCAGCTATGTACCGACTTTTCCGGCAAGTTTTCGATCCAGCTCCGGGCCGTGCCCTCAAGCATCAGGGGGAGGAAGCGTGCCGCCACGAAACCATCGCCGCCGGCAATCTGAACTGCCAGCGCGTAGTCCGACAGCCACGAGTTGGGCTTGTCGCTCCGTTGTACCTTGGGCAGCTTTTTGACACGGATGTCATATCCCTAGGGACCTGCACATTGCGGATGGCAGGGCCAAAGCACTCGGGGCCGATATATGACTGCTCTTTTCCCGCCCTGATGTCATTTAGGCGGTGACGTGCGTCTTCCGGCTCGAGCTGCCTGTTGTGTCTGTCAACATGCGGCTCGTCCTGCGCAGCTCGGCTTCTGCCAAGCTTGTGCTCATCGCGTCCACCTTCGCGCCTGGGCGCGGGAGGTGGGGAACGCGTTCTTTCTCTGCTTCTCCTTGGTGGGGGTGGGTCATCGTTGGCTGCCGCCGCCTCGTGGTTGCTGGTTGTTTCCCCGACTGCCGCCTTCGTTGTTCCTAGGCGGGGGAGGTGCCTCATGCTTTTGGCCGTCAGTGCGTGATGCCTCGTCCCGCTGCCTTTTAGGAGGCGACGGTTTACGGGGCTCTTTGCTTTTGTCCTTTCCCTTCCCATGGCTGCTGGAGCCGGATGGATCTTCGGGTTGTCCATTAGCGGTGGCCTTGCATGCGTCAGATTTCGACTCCAATCTGCCTCCAAGTACTCCAGCCAACTCCGCACGGGAATCAGCGCGAGCTTGTTGCTCAAGCGCTTTTTCCACAAGCGCGGCGGTGTAGAAGATCTTCTCGTCCTTGTCGTACTCGTCCCCCGTTAAGATATCGAGGGCAGCCGCCGTGTTTAGCACCGGAGTTGCAAAAATTGGAGCGCCCTCCTTGTTTCGCCGCTGCGGTGCGGTGGCCCACTCGAAACCAAGCTTCTGAGCAGGGCTTTTGTATTCCACAGGAGGCGGATCTTGCTTCCTCCTGCTTTTCTTTCCAGCCCCAGGCGCCTTGGCGGCTGGGGTCGTGGTAAAGAGATTCTTGGCGGCGGACACCTTGGCATATTCTGCCTTGGCATCGTTGATCATATTCCTGACCCTGCCCTCCTGCTCATCAGAACACGGGATTGTTTGACAACCGAGGCACGGAGCTTTTCCCAGTATGCCGGATCGGCGTCATTGGGAACCGGAGTGTTCAGGATGTCCTCAAGGGGAAGGTCATCTTTGCCGCTGGTGCCGCCTTCTCCAAGTTTGTCCTCTTTCTGGGAGCCGGCGGGGGCTCGAGGTTGGCTTTGTCTGCTGTGGTCATGCCGGCGCCATTGGCTTCCGCCTCTTTTGCCGGATCCGAGACAGTGACGTCGGCCACAAAGGCCTGCTGCATGGTTGACCCGGAGCTTGCTGCTACCTCGGAAGGTGCCGGATCGGCTGGAGCAAAGCATTGCTTGACACGGGTTTCAAACATGCTGGCAGAGTCTTCTTCGGATTCGGAATCTACGTTAACTTGAACGGTAGATCTGGATCCGGCATCTGATACCGCATCGTCCTGCAGGGCAGGGAGGATGGATTCAGGATCGTCGCTGTGCGGCTGGGAGTCGGATCCCATGCCGGCAACGCCGATGAAGTGGAGATCTGAATCTGCGGACTCCCAGGAGGAGGCGGATTCAGATCCGTCTTGCGAGTAGTCGGACTCCGGGTGGCGGGTGGGTCCCCAAAGGGTGTGGTTTTTTGGGAAACCCATGGCTTCTGGGGTGAAGCCGATGAAGAGCTCGATGTCGCCGATTGGCACCAGAGTGTACGCGATGAGCCCATCGTTTGCCGGCGATGCATCTTGGACGTAGCCCATGGAGCCGACGCGCATGGCGCGGCCAACGGCGATGGTCTCGCCGATGCCGCCAAGGGTTCCCGCCTGGAACGTGACGCCTGACGCCTTAGGCCCCACGGTGGGCGCCAACTGTCGTCGTATCGGCATTGGAGATAGGTGACGGGGGTCCTCTAGCCGAGGGGTGAACGTAGGGAAGAAGGTGGACGTCGCGAGGTCGGGATCGAACACGGCAGATTACCCAGCTTCAGGCTCCACGGCGGTGGCGGAGCCCTACGTGCTGATATAACTCACTATATGTCAAACCGCCGTATTGAGGGTTACAAGGTGTAGATATGATGATCGTAAGAGTATGAATCGTGCCCTAAAGGCTTCCCTGGTCCGGCTTATATAGGCGGCCAGACCTAGGGTTACAAGGATATTGCGTGTCCGGCAAGTATGTAGAGTCCTAAACCTAACCGGCAAGTCTGCCGCCTTCCGTCTGGATCCTGGTGGCCTTCTGGGATTTGGTCTTGGGTCTCCTCCTTGCCGGCATCCGCCTTCCTTAGTCGTCGGCTATTTGGGCCGCCCTGGACTAGCCGGATTAGGCCATGTTGGCGGCACCCCTAGGCACCATTATACCAACACTGCGCTTATCGCATACTCTCGCACCTGAAATGTTTTCATGAGAAATGTAAGAATAACGATAAATGCGGAGACAAAACGATATAAACATCTAGTAGGATGACAAACCTCTGCTTTTAGTCGCACATCCATGTATAACTCCTCCAGAGAAGGCATCGATGTAGAGAGCTCACTACAGACATATCCAAAGTAATAATACGGGCACAGCCTGATATCTGCCATTTTTAGCTTTGGGGATTGGTAAAACACAATTGGTAGTGGCTGCCCCACGTATTTAAAAGTCATCAGATCTATGGCATGTAACTCCATTGCTTGCAGCTCGGAATATATAACACACAAATGTTGCAGGCGATGAAACGTGCCATGCAGCTTTAGCTTTCCAAAGTTGCAACATATGATTTGCAGCCACCTGAGAGCGCAGCAACTCGAGAGCAAGGTCCCAATATCTTCCATGATATGCACGGAACTGATCGTGAGCTCCGTGAGCTTTGCGAATCCACAAAAGTCGCGGGGCGGCTTCAAAGCAACGCATTTGACCCAGACAGACCGGACAAATGAAACGGGAAATCATATGCGTCTTCAGCCGTGACTGGTGACATGGGGTCAAGGTCAAGCATGATCTCACTCGCCTTTGAAGAAACCGCAAATCCTATGCATCTGTCAAGAAAATAAGTGTGCTTCTCACGGAGCTTGTAGGCTACTTTGAACCGATCCAGGTACGTGCCGTCGTGATTGCTTAGCACGGTATTGACGATATCGATGAACTTCTTTTCTAGGTCCGGGCTGCTTCCGCGCTCCACGCCGTATCCTTGAGAATGGGGAAGTGTTACCATGGCAGCATCAAAGCTGAGATTAGAGTGAGAGTTCCATAATGTTCTCCACATCCTGGACAGCGTGCCCATCCACGCGGCCTCTTTCAGTGTTAGTCGTGATATTATTAATTGTAGAATTTTATGTGTAAAAATAATAAAGCAACTATATATAAGATAAGAATAGTGTATCACCGGCGGATCATAAAAAACAGGAATAAAAAGGAGTATATATATGTACCTCAGGCATATCATGGAGTTGGTTCTTTCTTGGCTTCTTCCTTCTAGAAGCAGCACTCGGATAGCTTCTAGTTCTAGTAACCACCCTGAAGGGAACGAATCCGCTTACGAAATGAGACTCAGACGTGGCGTTTCAGCTCACGGGCACGGGTGCACCCATTATGAAAAAAAAATTGTAACTTTTTCAAATGTAAAAAAGAATCATGTACAAAGTCATTTTTAAAAAATCTGGATATGTCTTTTTTGCACAGCCTAAAAATAAGTATTTTCTTAACGAAACTTTTTTGCTAACATGAAACGCCATCTGGTATATGCGAAAATTTTATTTGGAATCTGTAGACATTTTAGAAAATATTTTTTAAATAGTGGGTGCATCCGGACCTATCACCTATGAACCGATATGAATTTCCGTAATCCATATACTTCCTCCGTTTGGAAAAAGATGACGTTAAAATGGTTGTCTGTAGCACTAAAATATGTCTAGATAGCGACATCTTTTTCGGACGGAGCAAGTACCTTATATGTGAAGAGCTCGCGGACAAGCCCTTTTATTTTTTTGGACGGGAAAAGGGTGAAGAGGAAGCTTTCATCACCGCTGCAGCGGGCATACGACTGTTTGAACCCTATCTAGCATCAACAAAGAAAGCAAAAACAGAAACAAAAAAACAAGGGACTCAAGACTCACATCGTTCACGCACAGACGGGAGGGACGTAGTCAGTCCGTAGCTGGGACTGGAGCCTGGGAGGGGCGGCGGCGTTGGAAGCGATCTCGGCGGGCGAGCAAAGGGAACGCGGTCGGCGGCGTGGTGCGCATAAGATGCTTGACGGGTTGTTTCAGTTGATGGGCTCCGAAGGTGTCGACCGGTCCAACATAGCGTGGGCTGGGCCAACGGAGAAGATCCGACGTCACGTTTTCTTTTTCTTCTCTGGATGGAATCGGTCGCCCATGAAACTATGAAGGGAAAAGCACGCCCTCCTGTGCGGCGCGCGGAGATTCGCGAAAACAGCTCGCTCGGCTTTATCGTGCGGGCATGTGACGTGACAGGGACAGCTAGTGGCCCCTTATTTCTTTCCATGACGTCTAATTACGTCTAATTGGTTTTTTTTTCCTGGCGTGGTTGACCCGCAGTTATTTCTCTGCCGGCCATACACGTCACTGTTCCACTAATTGGCATTCGACACATCCAATCGATTGGATAAACTGGCCTACACGCGGTTTGTGGTATACTATACTGGAGTACATAGTAGGTTGCAGTCTGCTACAGTCTAGGCACTAGGGACACACCTCTCATGTACCAACGAATATTTTTCACTCACTTTTTTGCGAAACATAGTACAAATGCACACGCTTATATACACTTACACACACATATTTTTGTCATAATTAGAATAATATGAAACCAATTACAATGACAAATTTTGGTAAGCAAGTACTCCGTAGTACAAGATTTTTTTGTGCGGTAACCATGACTAATTAATTTGGTGATCACAACTAATTAATCGTAGTGCTATATTTTGCATGTGTCTAACATAGAAAATGACGCCGTGTAATTAGTATGGTGACTGAGACTAATTAATATGATGACCACGCCTAGTTAATCTGATAACTGCAGCTGAGATAACCGACGACCCCTTTTGTGTGTGTAATTAATCTGGTGACCATGACTAATTAATTTGGTAGCTACAACTAAGATATCGACGAAGCGCTCTTTGTGTATCCGTGTAGAAAATGGAGTAGAGTAATTAATATCGTGATCATGACTAATTTATCTAGTGACTGCAACTAATTAATCTGGTAGCTGCAACTAAATACTAGGCGGTGTGCTCCTTTTTCAGATGTGTACAAAATGATGTTGAGTAATTAATCTAATAGCCGAGACTAACTAATATGGTGACCACAACTAATTAATCTGATGACTGCAACTAACATATTCGTGTGCTCTTTTTTTGCATTTGTTTAGAAAATGTTTCTAATAATTAATCTGATTATTACAACTAATTAATCCGGTAAATACAACTAAGATAATCGAGCGGAGTGCTCTTTGGAAAACTTGGTAGATACATCCAATCAACCTGAGAGGAAAAACATGGCAATTTGTTTTATTCAAGCAAACACAACTAGCTACTACCAAGCCAGCCCCAAGTAGAGCAATTTATTTAGGAAATGCGTTTCCGTATCCTTTCCCTTCAAAGATTTCTCGTGCCTTGACTTGTTTTGCTCTGCAAGATTCCTCGGCGCATGTGTAGTCACGGATCACATCCAGTCAATGCAAACAGTGGCACGCCAACAGTAGTCACGGAGTAATTAATGGGCCTGTTTTCCGTGCAGATGTGCAAGCCTCGGGACGTAGCTGCTCTTTGCGCGGTGGGTCGTGACGTCAAAAATATTGACGCTCGGGTGTTAGGACAGTTGGACGTGGTCAGCAGCCGCCGCTCGCACGGACTAATATATGGCGCCGCTCGATAGCACGGTCCAACTATGAAAGCTTAGCGACCCTGGAGGCGCCTGGTTTGTTGCTGCTATCAGACTTTCGTGGTGAAAGATACTAAAGTCCCGATTGGAGTTCCCGACTTCCCATAACTAGATGACCCGTTACGCGACTGCGCAATGCCGGATGCAACTACCACATTGTTGCCAACTAATTTTATTTGTATTCATTTAACTTATACCATATAAAAACCCATTTGATTCCGAAAGTTATGAAAGAACCGAGCAAAAGAGAAATCATGATCGATTCACCTCATTAAGGGAACATAAAGGGCAAAAGAACCGGGCTATACTGAACACTGAATCAATGACATAAAGGGGTGAATTAATGAGAGAATAATAGAGTTACAGACTGAATAAATGAGATAAATAACTGAAGCAATGAGAAAAACAAAACAATGAGAGCAAAATAACTTAAAGAAATACTGAGAAAATAAGGATGAGTAAGCAGTAAGCATTTGACATCTAAAGAGGTAACAGAAACAAATTACTTGGGGATGGTTCATGCAGTAATAAATACTCTCTTAGTCTATTACATAACATAGCTGAGTGAAGTCAGGCTACAATTTTTCAAATTTAATAACATAGTTACATTAGAAGTGTCGAACTATAAGATTGGGTTCATTGGCCTGAGTAGAAATAGGCAGGTGTCGTCTACTTCACGCAGCATGAAAATCTAAGAGCGAATTCGCCATAAGCATCACCATGGTTCAAATCACCTGATAAAGACTCATCTCCTTATTATTGTTTTGTCTTATTAGTCGCCAGATTGACCTGAAACAGGACAATTACCTGTTAGAAGATGGTCATTGTATTATCTTTCAGCAAAACTTAAACCTGAAATAAAATATTGAAAAATGAAACAAAGAACAGTTTCCTAATCCGTTGCGCAACTGCCGGAAGCAATACCGTATTGTTGGCATAGGCTAATGAGATAAAAAAGAGTCGACATCATAAGGTATTCCTAAAACCACCTCCTTGCAAAATAAAATGGAGATTGTCTATTGACATAACTCGAGTAATAATTTTATGAGTAATATTTAGACACGGCATTTGTGATTTAAAAAAATATGGCAACCGATACTGAGAAGCATTACACATCAAGCAGAAAAGCTCGTAACCCAAGCTATGAAAGTCTTGACTGAGAATTAAATGTAACATCCAATTAGGACATTCTGAAACTACAATACTACACAAACTCACAACATTTTCTTATCTCTCATCATCTTACACATATATTCTTTATCAGAATATTTGGTACATTCCAAAAGTGTGTTCCAGAGAGCAGACATTCGTGCCATTTCAGGAACCATAGCAGCAGCTTGTGCAATTGTAGGGAGCAACTGCGATTGATAAAAAAAAATCTATAGTCACAAACCTCACAAATCTGAACACACAAAAAGCAGGTGTTTCATGCCACACAAATTCAAAATTCATGAATATGTTTCTTGGTCACTATGATCAGAAATCCTAAACTATGAACTCATGAATGAACCAAATAAAGGCAAGGTCTATACACTGAGGACAATATTTCCAGTTCATCTCCCAGGAATGAAAGTAAGTTTGATGCCACATACAAAAAACAAAGTAAGTTTGATGCATTAAGGATATAGTTCCCATTTCAACTCATGAATGAAAGTAAGTTCAATGCACTAAGGATATAGTTTCCCTTTCAACTCCCAAACCTTACTGTTTTACGGGTAACAAAAAAATTAACTAAGAAACATATGTCAGTGAAAGTATGAAGTTGCAAACACTTTTCACCTGTTTAAATATTATATATACATGCCATGCAAACGACCAGGCCAGGAGGTACACAGTCCACAAGTTCAAGAAGAAAGGCAAGGACCGAAACAATAGGCTTTTCAATATCCACTCTATATGCTAAAACTGGTGCATGGTGTCTCTTACATGAAAGATACGTTCTATCTACGGACTGCATTCAAACAACTTACACAGTTTAGCCACCTCTGACCACCATACATACATAGAATTGTAGTGTGTAATAGTGGTACCGTTAATAGTAAAATCAAAGGAAATTCTATAAATAGACATTACAAAGATAAATCACTTGGCCTTCCTAGAACAAAACTTGTTCAAAGGTGATTATTCATATGAGATTAATTCCTATACGATATGATCCAACGCATCAAAGAGCCTCTATAGGAAAAATTCCTATAGGATCCAATCCAACAAACATCATATGATATTTCTTTGCATCAAAGGGGCCCTTACCTTTTTTTTCATTGTCGCTATTCAGCCCACACACCTAACCTTTCGACCACTCCACGACGTCCATGTCTTTGTTTTGTTTCTGTGAGTCTAACACCTGATCTGGTGGCGGCGTCTAACCCTAGCGACGAATAATTCCCCTCCGCTGAGGCTAAAACCTGTTTCCCATAGAACAAAGCCTAAAACTAATATCGTGACGTAGACTACCTTAGCCCGCACTGTCTGCACCACGTGGTGGAAAACTACTGATGTTTTCTAGGACATCTTATCTGCAGCTGTACAATGTTGTAACCTTGATCAACAGCAGTGTTGCACTTTATATAAATTCCAGCAACTACAGTACTTCAATCAGTCTTGAGCAATTAAAATTGAGCTCATTTTTTGTCAGCTTCATAAAATTGAGATGTGGTATAAAAAGATCCTCCAACTCAAAAGCAACAAAAGCTCCATCCGGGTTACATGATATAATAGTAGATGCACTCCTTAATGTATGCATCCTTAGGAAAAAGGTTTTCTTTAGTGAGGAAGTTGTAGGTACACAACTGGAGATGGCCATCACCATCAAAATGCCTGATCTAAATAAAGGAACTACAAATCCTAGTGACACGCCATAAAACAGGTTTAAAAAGAATCGTGCAAGCAAGAAGAATTAAAGCTACAGCTTCACCAAATGGGTACTCCTATTGACACATCAGAAATTGGTCACGGAATTATAATTAAGCAAGAATAGATAGTGGAGGAGGAGAGAGACCTCAACGACAGCAGCAGGTTGGGGATGTCGCCGGAAGCAGCATGGCGTAGCGATTGGCGGCGACAAAAGCTTGGGGAAATGGTCGCCGGCAGCCGTAGCTCGGCGAGGCTATCGCTGCCTTCATCTTGACAGCAATTTTTGCACTTGCACCAAAAAGAAAATGTAAACTCAAATCAGTTTGGCTACATAAGATTGTTGTTCTTCCTGCTGCTCTTTAAGTGTGCATCCCAACAACAGCCATGCATAGGTAAGAAAATACTCCACTAATTCAGACACATTAATTGATTGGCCCAGTCCACATATAGTCCCCTAATAAGTTGCACCTAAAATAACACGAGACATGTATAGATGAAAGAAACTGAACTTTTTGAATGAATTTAATTTCCCCAGATTATATAGATGTAGAATAAATACTGAGGAATTTAATCACAAGAAAATACGAATTGCAGGAAGAATTGACCAAACATGACACTTATATAGATGTAGATTAAATACTTGAGAAATGATGCATATGCCAGTATAGTACTATAATGAGTAATATCATGTGGCTGGCTGTGGACCTTAAGTATGGTCTAAACAGAACATAGAGCTGAATGAAACAAGACGATGCCGCAAATATTCAATGGCTAGTTACTGGAGGACCTGAACGTGAGCATTAATGAACGAGCTGGGGAGTAAGAAACTATATATATTATAAGAATTTATATAATTGTAGTAGCTGGAACACTACACTTAATTAATCAGTACTTGGATTTTGCTTTCCAAGTTAGATATGGCAGCAAACCGCTCCATATAGCACCCATGTCCATTCCCACACATCCAGACCGTGTCTTCTACATGAAAGCAGAAAGTTGTAAAAGAAACAGTAACAATTCGAATATACAAACAACAGAACCTACTAAAGCTATATCCCCTGAAATTTTGTGGACTTAAAAAGATATAACAATGCCTGCCTTTTTCTGCCTATAAACGAGTGCTCTTACATGCATGATTACGAATTCCCTAACTCACAAATTTTATAACATATAAATCAACAGTGCGGGCACCACGGTGTTTCTGCACAAAAGCAGCTGGGGTCTGCTTTATCTCACGAAATACATAAAATGTACTTATTATAGACCAAGCATTATTACGTTATGTGACTATTAATAGACCAAACATGAAGCAATGAAGTCATGGAGATAAAGAGAACTTTATTGAAAAAATGACAGAAGGGAAACCGACATTTACAGGCTGTGTGTTGCTATGAACTGAATCACTACTACTCAAGATCATCCTATTTCTTCATTTCCAGGGACCGATAATATTGATATCATAACATGGATAATATTGATGTGGACATTTACATGCTGGGTATGAAACATGAAGACTGCAACGCAGAACAACATCAAGAAAAGGTCATGGAAATGTCTAGTCCTAGCTCATACACCATAATTGGGTTCAGAGTGGCAAGCTTTATCGACAGAAACTGAATCAAAGAAGTTTTAAATTCAGCTTAGGCTTCAAACACCATTACAAAAATCAAGCGCTCATTCAAAATTTATATATTTCTTACATCGACTTGGCTCTGCAGCGATTGAACATAGCTGCTTATCTCATCCAGCTAAGCTTTTCCTGTAAGCCACACATAAGCACATCTATAAAAATACCCAGCAGTGCAGAAAATAGATCAGCGATACTAATTTCTTTATGGAGAATGCCACACCAGCGGCTCAGGTAAATGACGAATACTAAAAATGAAAACCACACATAAGAACAATACCTTCTTTGGTGATTTTTAGCTGAACCAACTGTTTGGAGCCTATCATTGACCATTTTATTTCTTCTCTGTTGACGGAAAAAAAGACTACTGATTAGCGGAATCACATGACCAGAAGTAATATGCTCACAAATAAACCAGAACTCATTTGTATGGTGTAACACAAAACTTTTGAAAAATAGATGACTACATTCTTTAGCATAAATGCATCTACTCAAACCCTGAACCTATTTTACGGATGAACATACCAAAGGAGTAAATTTAGAAGTAATGTAATGATACAATTACTAAAAATGAAAAACACACATAAAACAATATCTTCTTTGCTGATTTTGAGCTGAACCAGTGGTTTGTAAGAGGTGCTTGAACCTTAGATGTGTCTAAGCATAACATAAATTATTAGAATCACACATGACCCATTAACAAGATTTACCACATGTGAGGGTAGACTGATAGATTACCATTTTTGTCTGGGCAGGCTACACTCAGACTTTCCATTGGTCTCTACAAAACAAACACCCATTGCAAAATGCCATCTTAGTGAGAGAAGGTAGTAAATGCATTCAGATCACACCATAAGCTGCAGGTTAAATGTGTAGATTTACAACAAGTAGTTCATCAAGACCTTTCATCACAGGCGGGTCAAAGCTAATCAGATCTGCACGAAAACACCACATACAGATAAACATCTAAATGGAACCGAGCACGCGTGAATGAGAAGGAGGAGCACGATGTTAATAAATAGATACATGAAATCAGTCTAGTAAAGTAGTAATTCTCAAGTATAGCTGGGCAGCTGAGAAATATTAAATATGTAAATCATTCCCTAATGTTGCATACATTACTAAAGATTTCAATATAACATCTGGCACAGTACAACAACAACATTAAATATGTAATCAGACAAGCATTCACGTCCTGCGGGAGGTGCCTACAACAACAGCTGATGCACCATTCCTCTAGTCCCCCCCCCCCCCCCCCACTCAGTCCATTAAAGCAGCACAAAGAAGAACCTAAAAAGAAAGCATTAAAAAGAAATCACGAATCAAATCATAAAGCGCAAATGAGGAATGGTCCACTTATTTTGACAGATTTCCAAAGTTCAATCACATTGGTTCAGCTGCTTTAGAACATTAACTATTCAATCAAGATTTTACAACAGACATGTAATGGAAAACAGGGAAGCTCTCACCTGGTTCGTTCGATGCGTTTTGGAATAGGGAAATTGTTCATTCAATGAACACAAATATTCTTTAAAGTTTAAAAGCTACCTGGATACATAAAAATTCTCAGTGTATCAGGATCAGTCCATCTTTCTTCATATTGGTGGAATGATATCATAAGTAATAATACAGAAACTTGGCTAGACAGACAAATGGTTTTCTTCTTACACAGCACACAGTACTTTGTACCTTAATCCTTATTACGCTAGTATTAAATGCGTCACATGCAAGCACTGTTTTAATGAATCTGAATATTACCAGGAAATAAAAGAATGTTATTTGTACTTTTTTTACAATCAATTTCTTTGAATGGAGGAAAAATCAATGCTCACATGCAACCACTGTTCAATCTCTAAATTTAACCAACTTGCATCAATATCTATATACACAATTCATAGTCTGGCCCTTGCATCAATATATACACAATATCTAAAACAGTAAATAAATAACTTACATAGTCTGGCCCTTGTCCTCTTAATTTTGATCATGTACTGCAGCTGGCAAAATAATCAAGAATGGCTTCAAAATTACATTTCAAATGTTAGCCTGCAACAATGACAAAAGGGTCATGGCTACAGTAACCAATTAGCTATCCCGTCACAAGAAGACCATCAGGAAAGCATGTATAAAATAATTGATAGAGATGCAAAGATCCTAGACGCAAAATTTGAAAACAAATGAGGGGCAAAGGAAACTGGTGTGCATTCTAGGAGGGATCAAGACCTCACCTCAATGAAACAGAGAGGGAGATAGACTTGGGCTTGAAGGCCTCACCTAAGAGCGACCAACAGAATACTTGAGAGGGCAACCTGGAGCAAAACCACGAGCCAATCTGAACAATTAGTACCAGTCAGTAAACTACTACTTTAATATGATGAAACCACAAACTGATTCATGCAAGCATTAGTAGCATGAAGTGTAGTGAGACAACGGTTAGTTCAAGGACCTCACTGGACTAAGAATTCAATTACATAGACACATGCATGCTCTGTTAAAAATATGCATCAAGTCCATCTGAAGAAATGCATCAGGAACATCTCAACAGATCCATATCTTCTAGCACATGCTACAATTCAATTAGCAAACGAGTGCAAAGCTGCTCCATGGCGGCTCCTAGGCGAAGGCGCGTGGCCATTCCCTTCAGGATTTTCGTCAAACACCTTGTAGGCATAAAAAATACAAAACCTGTAGAAACAAATATGCAGATCTACGGGGATTAGAGAGAGAGGTCTGTACCTGGAGGTGGACTTATACTCGGTGCTGAGGTAGGCGGCGGTGGCGCCATGGCCTGTGACGGCGTTGTTTGCTGCCGGCCAGCAGAGCCGCGCACGTGGGTGCTGCCTCGTTGAAGGCTCGTCCTCAGCACCTCCACGCTTTGCACAACACTTCTTGTGGAGCAACAAATCCAGCGGAAGAGCAAATCACAGCAGGAAGCCAGGAACTGCACGTATCGGAAGGTCATGATCATTCAAATCGAACAACACAAAAAATAGGAGGAAGAGGCGGAGGAGGGTTGGGGAAAGTGGGAGTACCTGCAGGCAAGCGAGAGAGAGAGATGGAGCGCAGCCACGACGGAAAGGTCACATGCTGCGACGTTGGCGACGGCCCCTCCTTGTCCGTCTCGGCGGCCGTGCACAACTTCAGCGACGGCGCCGCAGACGGCTCGGCCTCCTTTTCTGCCATGGCCCGGCCGCCCGCCGCCGCCCTGGCCCGACCGCTGCCGCCATGCCCGACCACCGCCGCCACCCTGCCGCCTCGTCCTCTCCACCCTATCCGTCCGCCGCCACACCCTTGGATACGGGAATGGGCAGGGGCGGGCGTGGGGGTCTCGTCCTCTCCATCCTCGTCATTTTTGCTGAGTCCAGGGCAGGAGGAGGCAGCGGCGGCAAGGGCCCGACGCGAGGTGGCGAGCTGACCACCGGGACGAGCTCCTGCCGCCAAACTGCTGGGTGGCGGCGGCGGATGAGGTGGAGGAGGAGAGAGGAGGCACGGGAGAGAGGCGGCTGGGAGGAGGAGAAAGGGGATTGGAAGAAGAGAGACGGGCGTGATTGGGCTAGGGTTTCACTGCGGGCACGGGTTTTGTGTCGCTGCGGGAAAAATGCGAAGGGAGAGCGACGCGGACGAGCCCATCTCACCCTCTGACTTGTTTACCCTGGACCCATCGGTCAATGACTCTATGACATGTTACTATTCACTCAAACGGGTGAAAAAAGTTTTGACCACATCTAACGGCCAGCAGTCAAACACCGATGCTACAAAAACGAATCGGACGACCTAGGTGCAAAGCGGGGGTGCCTAGAGGGGCAAATGCTCTCAGGAGGCGGGTAGCCATTGAGATTTTATAGAAGTAATGGCAGGAGACGTCGCACGCGAGATCATGCGGGAGCAGGTCCTGGCCGCCATATCGTGACCGTTGCCGGGCTTCTTTTTGCTACTCTCATTTCCATTAATTGCTCAACCGGAATACAAGGTTCAGTCTACAAGCAGAGCCAAATAAAAGGGAGCAAACAGAACGAAAACGAGTTTGTAGGAAAACCTGCCATATAACCTCGGCATCCAGATCATACTACGGACAAAAAACCTACCCAAGTCAAAGTGGATCTTTATGCCAGGTTGGTCATGTCGATTTTGGGAAATCAACTTTATGTGGTCGATTGTTGCATCCCCTTGGGAGGATTTCAGAAAAGCAGATGCATAAAAATGAGAAATAAGCAAAAGAAAAGGTCAATTTAATAATCAATTATTTCATTCGGCGTTTTTGTGCATCATGACAACATGTTATATTTACAAACTTTCTTCTCCTAGGGGAAAGGACCATTAGCATATGCTTGGGCTATGGATGAGAGCCCCAACGAGACGGCACGTGGCATTACGATGACTGTGGGCGTAGCATACTTTGACACAAAAAACTACCAAGTTGTTCTTCTCGACTCTCCTGGTCACAAAGATTTCGTTCCTAATATGATAGCCGGAGTGGCACAGTCTGATGCAGCTGTCCTAGTTATTGATGCCTCTGTAGGGTCATTTGAGTCAGGTATGGGTGTTAATGGGGTTGGACAGACAAAAGAGCACACACAACTTATTCGAAGCTTAGGTATTGAGCATAGTCATACTAAACCAGAATTGGGGGAGGCAAATGGGTCAAATACCACAATTTTCTGGAGAAAAAAAGGGTCAAAATGGACTGATTTTTTGGAAAGAAAAGGCGTCGGGGGGGGGGGGGGGGGCGGGCGGTGGCCCCCTGGCCTCAACATAGCTCCGCCTCTATACTTAAGTATTCTCAAACAATTAATGATCTACCAAAAGGCAGAAGTCCAAATACATGTTGTAAGAATCACCTTCAAACTTCTCGTCGTTTGCCCTTATCTGCCAGTCGTACACATAGGGGAAGACGTTTTCCTCGTCGTTGTCACATTCACCTCGGTCTAATCTCTTCGTGCATCTCTTCTCCTGGCCGTTCACGGTGGCCATGGGAAGTAGTTAAGGGTTTTGCTCACATCGTTCCTTCTATGATTCTTAAAAGAATAGTTGCAATCCATCAATCACACAACCAAACACAAATTACACTAGAATATGAGCCATATGGTGGGAAAAATATTAATTCCCAATATACGGTACGCTCATCTAATAAGAAAAGCAGGTTTCTAGGTCTCCAAAAAATTTAAATAAATATATGCAAGCAAATTTCGTAACGAAATATCTTTCCGCATGTGACTAGCATAAAAATACAAATGTAGGAAGCGTAATCATTTTTTTTTCATTTCCGGTCCCACTTTTTGTGGTTTATGTGTAAGCCAATAAAACATTGCAGATACTTAAAAAAGTGTATGTGTCCACGAAAGATTAGATCTTTATTAACTTTGAAACCCTCTTTGGATTTTATAATTACTGAGCTCACCTCACCGGAGGCCAAGAGCCAAAACACTGTGATCCATAACGAAAGATGGATAATTGCACCCTTTCAAATTTACGAAAAAAACTCAACAAACAGTCTAAGTTACGTTTCATCTTGTTGCAACCAAATATAGCTGGTAACTTGTATGGCTCTTCGCCCAGATTAAAACGCTGTGGAAGGAAATCACTAGAAAAAAGATTCCCTTTGCAAAAGGAACTTTGTCCTCGTTCTCGTCGCGACAAGTGTCGTCTTCTCTTTACTTGGTCCTTCATGGTTGCTTGCATGTCCGCCAAGTGTCGCTACAGATTAAAAGTGAGAAGGATGTGAGAGAATGGGATACGGGTGGCGGGAGTGGAGTTATTTGACTTTATTTTTTAAAACCGAAAATTCAAACCGAAATATTTTGAGAATCGCTACTCCAAATTGCGAACCGTTTTCACTTTTGGACTCCTCGCGCCGAGATGTTTAAAACTAGATCCCATGTTGATAAGTTTTGACGAACATTTTTTTGTACTTCCGGTTGTGTATAGTTTGTAGTATCTGTACGGCCTACTATGTACTTTCACCTACGACTATTGTGTACCTTTTCTTGTGTGTAATTTTGTACTTTGTTTTATGTGTACTTGTACTTCATGTGTGGTTTTGTACTCTGCTGTCTGTGTACTTGTACATCCTATGTACTTTTGTACACCTATTTCTGTGTACTTATTCTTCCTATTTATTTTGTACTTCGTGTTATGTGTAGTTTGTACATCGTCTTTTGTACTACCAATAGCTTATATTTTTGTACTTTCTAATTATTGGTCTATGTACAACTTTTTTTTAACCATCTAGAATGCGGTATATTTATACTATCTATTTGTTCTACGTGTTCAGAATACTTAACTCCGTTTAGTTTGTACATCTAATTTTTTAGATTTACTGCTCTCTGTTCCGTCAGGTCCTGTACGCGTCCATTCAGAACGATCCATTCTGAACGATCAGTCTTGTACATCGCGCTCGGCCAGCTTCTGTACGGGGCTTTGGGTCACGTTAGCGAGAAGCTTTGCATGCAGACAACAGTTTTTGTACGTCGGTCACACCGGCAGCTGTACATCCGCGGGTCAGAGTTACGGAGTAGAAAGTACATATCAGACTAGGAGGCAAGACTAGGAAGGGACTACATGCGTTCGGCAAGGCGTACGTAACTAATATGTCGTGTCACGAATGACGGACACCGGGGATGAGGGGCACCCCCTTTGTAGATTCGGAAGGGGCGCGAAGGACGCTGGAAGACGTCTTCCGGGGAAGTACCGTCGGCGAGATCTTCGTCACTCTCTCTCTCTCTACGTGTATGGAAAGCAATCAAAGGACACAGCGATCTACCTAGGTTCAGGCCGCCCAGAGGCTAACAGCCCTACTCCTGCATGTCTGAATAGATGATGTCTGAATAGATGGAGGCATCATGGCGTGGCTACAATGGGGTCTCCGGCGAGGTACCCGGGAGGGGTTTTGGCGAGAGGAGGAAGAAAGGGCAGATCCTGGCCCTGAGGAGATCACCTCCCCTTCTCCTCTCTGCCCTAGCTATCTCCAGCTGTGTTCTAGCCTATGCCTTTGCCTTGGATTCCGTCCTCCCTCCTCCCATGACTTGGCCCTCCTTTTATAGGCAAGGGGTGCCACAAGGGTCATGCGAGGAGCGTGAGGGGGTCTTGGCGGGAAGTTCCCCCTCTCCATGGTTGAGGTGAAGACGTGGCCTCTTCTCCTCCAAGTATCTTCCTCCGGTTTGGTGAGATTCCCCTCCTTTAGGGGAAAGCGATGTGGGAAAGGAGCTGGTACACCGCAGGTGGTGACCCCTGCCTGCGCCTTGCTTCCCAAGTCTTCTAGGCTCTTTTACCATCTTCGGGAGGGCGCCAGAAGCCCTGTCTTCGCCTGGTACCCGAGAGGGAGTCCGGCCTCGCCGGGGTCTCGGGCTCTCGGGGTCATCTTGGTCTTCCGGGGTGCGAGGGGTCCCGGGGTCCCCTGCACCCGGCAGACTTGGCTTGGTGTGCGAGGTGCCCGCCAGTCTTGCGTCATGTCTTGGCCTTGTCCATCTTCGCGCTGGGCCCATTGGTGATGGACCCACTTTGGCAGCACTAGGGGAACCCCGTGCTCCACTGCTGCGCCAGTAGTCCCCGGGCATGGTCTCGGCGGCTTTGCTTCAGCGGCTGCCGGGGCCATGACCAAAAAGAGGTCAAAGTGGGTCCCGGCGCCTGGGCTTCTCATTGGACTGCCTGGTGGGGTCCGCTGGGTCGAAGTAGAGGCAAGCCCCCGAGTCCCTTTGACCGAATCATCCCGATCGTTGCGATTTGCGCGGGTTTTGACCGTGCATCCAACGGTTGGGAGCACCGAAGTCGGCACGTCTCGTCGATCCCCGCGCCCGTCGGAGTAATGGGGCCGCGACGTGACGCGTGGGGTACTCTGCCTTAGCTTGATTTGACGGTTCCGCCGCCATTGCCTCCAGAACTCCGCGCTCTCTATCCAAGTCGCATCGCCTCCCAAACTCCGCTTCCTCTCCCCAAATTCGTCGTCTTTCCTTCTCGCCGCCAATCGCCGCAACCCTAGATCCCCTTTGGCTACGCTCCGATGGCCCCCAAGCAGATTCGGCGGGCGGTGGCAAAGGTGAGCCGCTCCACGGCTGCAAGAAGAGCGGCGGCGGCTCCTTCCGCCGGCGCTCAGCCTTCATTCAGAGTTTTCCAGGCGCTGCAGCGCCCGAGCAGGTTCGGCGAGACGGATATGGGCCGTATCCGCAGGATGCTATCCTCGCGCTTCCGCGGTCCTGAGGTGGCGGCGTATCCTGGGGGCAACGAAGGGCTACCGGACAGGGTAACCACCTTTCATGTCTTCTTGAAGATGGGCCTTCTCCCGCCCTTTTCGGAGTTCTTCTTGGCCATCCTGGAGGCCTATGGTTTGATGGCAATGCACTTGCATCCCAATGCTGTGCTAACCCTGGCCGTCTTTGCTTACGCCTGCGAGGCATTTGTTGGTGTCAGACCGTCCGGGGCTCTGTTTCCCCACTTCTTTGTCCCCCGCATAGGCAGGTCCAGGTGGATTGCTGGAGGGGTTGCTTTCCGTCTTCGGGACGACGCTGCCCATCAGTACCCGGAGATGTTCGTGGCGGCTCCCCACGGGGAATGGAGGATGGGATGGTATCTCATTCAAGCGGATGGGACCGATGCTCATCTATCGATTCCGAGCTCCCCGGCTCAGCACTTGGCGCATTCCAAAGAGAAGAGCCCCCAGGACGGGGACCTGGTTCCTGCAGTGGAAAGATTGGCCTTCCTTCGAGAAAGAGGGGTATCTTGCTCGATGATCGCGGCAGACTTCCTTCGCCGGGGGATTGCTCCCTTGCAGTTCAGGGACTAGCCCGTGTGGGAGATTAATCTGACAGGGAGTAGCATGCCAGCGCCAAGGTTTCACCTTCCGGAAAACAACTGGAACAAGATAGTGGGGGCGCTATTGCCCTGGGGGGCGACCGATCTTCCCGAAGGTGTTCAGCCTTTGTTCGAGGATCTTCAGGTGGACGAGATCATACTGTTAATGCCTCGATGCAATGAGTACGGCCTGGAGGGCACCACCGAGATAGAGCCCCCACCCCAGCCCAGGGATCAAGGCCCAACCGGAGCGGGCCTGAGTGCGTCTGACTTGGCGCGCGGGGACTTTTCTCCGGAAGACCCCGGCGCTTCTGACGGAGAAGATGAGGATTTGCACCCGGAAGCCCATGCTGGAAGCAGGGGTTCGCGCAGTCCTTCCGCGGGGGCTGATCCTTCCGCAGGTGCTGGCATGCAGGAGCAGTCAGCTTCTTCAGGCTCCTTGGCGGGGAAGAGTCCTGCTGCACAACCAGTGAGCATTCCTCCTCCAGAGGCCAGCGAGGAGTCCTGTGAACAGAGCGCGCCAAGACCCGTCCAACTGCCAGGAGTCTTTGGGGACTTGCTGGGCCCAAAGAGGAAAAGCCGGTAAGCTTTTTCATCCGCGGTTCCTGATCTTGAGCTCCCGCTTTTTCTGTGGCTTTGCTCTAATGTTTCTTTTCGGCCATGTGCAGGAGTCCATCGCCTGAGTGCTCCAGCAAGCGCGCCCGTGGTGATGACAATATCAACGCGGGCGTTGAGGTGGAGGCCCAAGCTGGAGGCGACATCAATGCTTCTGAACCCCCAAGCCGCGCTCCAACTCCAAGGTGGGTCCCGGAAGCGGCCGAGGGTGCTGGGGAAACTTCCCAGTACCTGAGCTGATAGGGATGCAGAGGATCCCCGGGTCATTCCTCAGGAGGCTCCCGCGGTGGAGACTCCGAACCCTGAAGCCCCCGAGGAGAGGCGCGACGTGGATCCCCGGGAACCTTCCAGTCCTGGTCCTGCTGGGGCTGAGGCCTCCCCCCGGACTGGAGACCCGGGAAAAAGGCCGGCCCAGGCTGACCCCGGGAGCAGTGAGGCTGGTCCCAGGTTCCTTAAGGAATTCTCCGACGCCCGTGAATTCTTTGCATTTGCTGAGGTTCAGCTGCGTCAGCTGGGAGACGCCATATCCCGTCGCGAGGACAGCTTGAGGTCCTGGGAATTGAAGCTGTCTGCTGAAGCGGACGCCCTTGAATCCAAGGAGAAAGGGCTGGTCATGGAGGACGAACTTCTTGACGCCCGGGAGCAACGAGTCTCCAAGCGCGAAGAAGAACTAGAGACTCGGCTAGCGGAGCTAGACAGAGCTAAAGCCAAGTGCTGGGAGAATATCGAGCTATACTGCCAGGAAGCGGATCAGAGCAAAGATCGCTTGGAGCAAGGCTTGGCGAGCGTCGACAACTGGGCTCGAAGGGAGGTCAGACTCAAGAGCGACAGGATCTCTGCCCTGTCCAGGGATGTCTCTCGATTGGAAAGGAATCTTTCCGAGGAGAGGCAGAGGCGACTGCTGGCCTGCAGTGATGTTGACAGGATCAGGAAAGAGAGGGATCTGGAGATCGCCCGCGCAGAAAATCTCGGACAGGAGGTTGCGCGCTTGAAGGAGGTCGTGGCAGACCGGGAGGCACATCTAGGGCGTACCAATGTCCTCCGAGTGACAGAAGCGAGGGAGCTGGAAGAGGCTAGGGCAGAACTTCAGCAGGCGAAGAAGACGGCCGAGACCTCCCAGTCCCAGGCGCAGATTGCCTGGACACGCAATGAAGAGCTGACGAAGCAGCTGAAGGAAGTAAACGAGGAGCAGGCCAAGGCTGCGAACTTCAGGCGTGATCTCCTGGGTCTTCTCCCGCACATGCGTGCGTTTGCGGAGAAGATAGTCCAGGAGCTGAGGGGTTTAGTGAGGACTCATCCTCCTACCATCACCAACGGTCATTCCAGCACCTTCAAGGTTTATCCGTCGTTTCTCAAGGACGTAGCGGAGCTCCTTGTCGAGGTCCGATCACACGCGAGCCAGGCCACCCGCCTGGCTGGAGAGACGGCCGCGTGGCAGGTGGTGACCCAACTCGTGTCAGCTCTTCAGCGCCATCACCCGGATCTCTCCTTGCTGGAGAACATAGACGGCGCCGTCCCCAGGGAAGCGCCTCTTCCAGAGGTTGTGGACATGGTGGAGGAGATCATGAAGCGCTTCTCCCGCGAAGATGACCCGTGATCTGCAAGAATGCATATGTCTTTTCCAATACCAACTACTACATGTAGCATTTTCTTTCTTCCAAACAAACACCAATCAATTTAATTAAACATAAACTCTCTAAATGATAATATAATGCAGCAAGAGAGTATTTATAAACAAATGCTAACAGCTCGAAGAGATGCATGAAAAACAGGAGCTAAAAACACTGCAGTAGCTAGTTAAGAATACTCAACAAATATAAGTGAAGAACATGAGTATTCACATGAAAAAGCGGAGCGTGTCTCTCTCCCACACAAGGATTGCTAGGATCCGGATTTATTCAAACAAAAACAAAAATAAAAACACACAGACGCTCCAAGTAAAGCGCATAAGATGTGAAAGAATTAAAATATAGTTTCACTAGAGATGACCTGATAAGTTGTTGATGAAGAAGGGACCCTTTTCTATCAGATAGGAGGGGCTCTTGTACAAAATAGACTTATAAGAGGCATCCCCAAGCTTAGACGCTTGAGTCTCTCTGAATATGGTTGGGATGAACCACGGGGGCATCCCCAAGCTTAGGCTTTTCACTCTTCTTGATCACATAATATCACCCTTCTCGCTTGATCCTTGAAAACTTCCTTCACACCAAACTCAAGACAGTTCTCATTAGAGGGTTAGTGCATAATCAAAAATTCTCATATTCTGTAATGATACAATCAATCCCAAAGCTTCTGGACATTAGCTACAGCCACCAATGCTTTGTGGAGCAAAGAAATCCACACAAACACAGTAAAAGAGCGAATGCAAAACAAAAGGCAGAATCTGTCAAAAACAGAACAGTCTGGAATGACGAATTTTTTCGAGGCACTTAAGTTGCTCAGATGGATCTGGCCTAAAATAATGAAAGTTGCGTACATATCTCAGGAATATGCGTGATTTTTTCAGAATTTTTTGAATTTTCTACAGGGAGATAAGCTCAAATCCGTGACAGCTAAAAATCTGTCACTGCGCAGAAATCCAAATCTTGCATCAACTTTCAATATAGAACTTTACTTGGCACAACATTGCGATAAAATAAAGATACAAAGGAGTTGCTACAGAAGTAACAAAACTCCTTGACTCAAAGAAAACAAAAATAACAGCAAATAAAAACGATGGGTTGTCTCCCATAAGCGCTTTTCTTTAACGCCTTTCAGCTAGGCGCAGAAAGTGAAAATCAAGTGTTGTCAAGAGAAAAGCATCAACGGAGAGTTTAGAAGTTTTCTCAACGATGCATTGCACTTTATCTATGTAAGTTTCAGAAACTCCCCTTTCATTACTTTTAGGTAAACTATCCTCATCAAATAAATTTTCAGGCACAATCCAATTAAAGTTCTTTTCTAGTGCCTCATGCATTCCTGCAATCTTAAAAGGAATTGGTATTTTATTCTCTCCTTCATAACTAGTTTCTTTAGTGTACTTGGATCTTTCCTTCTCTAATTTTTCAAGTATATTGGCGATATCAATGTAATAACCAAGCATCCTATATCGCATAAAAACTTTTCTAGCTTCACTAGCTACATCTCCAAATTCTTTGAGAAGGGTTTCTAAAACAAAATCCTTCTTTTCCCCCTCTTCCATATCATGAAGTCTAAGAAACATATGCTGCATTATAGGGTTAAGGTTAACAAACCTAGCTTCAAGCATGTGGACTAAGGAGGCAGCAGCAATTTCATAATTAGGGGCAAGTTCTACCAAGGATCTATCTTCAAAATCTTTCAGCTTGCTAACATGACTAAAAAATTCTTCAATGTTGTCTCTTCCAATGATAGACCCACTTCCTACCAGTACATCTTTTAAATCAAACTTGGGAAGCAGCATGATAAAAATAAAAACAGAAAAATAAAATGAATGCAAGTAACTAATTTTTTTGTGTTTTTGATAAAGAGAGCAAACAAGACTAAATAAAAATAAACTAAGCAAGACAAATAACAAAGTAAAGAGATTGGGTGTGAGAGACTCCCCTTGCAGAAGCAATTCGGTTTTCCCCGGCAACGGCGCCAGAAAACGTGTTGCTAGCTCTAAGTTGACGAGGGAATATCTCCCCGGCAACGTGCCAGAAACAATGCTTGTACGTCACACGTCAGTTGGGAACCCCAAGAGGAAGGTATGATGAGTGCAGCAGCAAGTTTTCCCTCAGTATGAAACCAAGGTTTAATCGAACCAGTAGGAAAACGAGGTTGCTTCGAAGGTGTTGGTGAAGGAGTGTAGTGCGGCGCAACACCAGGGATTCCGGTGCCAACGTGGAACCTGCACAACACAATCAAATTACTTTGCCCCAACTTAACAGTGAGGTTGTCAATCTCACCGGCTTGCTGAAAACAAAGGGTTAAACGTATCGAATGGAAGATGATGTTTGTTTGCATAAAACAGTAGAGAACAATGATTGCAGTAGATTGTATTTCAGATGTAAAAGAATGGACCGGGGTCCACAGTTCACTAGTGGTGTCTCTCCAATAAGATAACATGCTGGGTAAACAAATTACAGCTGGGCAATTGACAATTGATAAGTGCATATAACATGCATGTGTGAGCTGTGGTGTCTACTATGAGATTCATTTGGGCATTACGACAAAGTACATAGACCGCTATCCAGCATGCATCTATGCCTAAATAGTCCACTTTCCGGTTAACATCCGTACCCCTTCCAGTATTAAGTTGCAAGCAACAGACAATTGCATTAAGTAATGTGCGTAATGTAAACAATACATTCATCCTTGAATAAAGCATTGCTGTTTTACCCCTAGTGGCAACAACACATCTACAACCTTAGAACTTGCTGTCACTATCCCAGGTTAAATAGAGGTTGAACCCAACTATCATGCATAAATACCCCCTCTTGGAGTCACAAGTATTCACTTGGCCAAGGCTTCAACAAGTAACGGAGAGCATGCAAGATCACAAATGACATAGACATGATAATATAATATTCAGCTCCACATAGGTATCAATATAAGTCAGATCCCAGCAAACACAACATGTAGCATTACAATAAGATGATCTTGATCATGATAGGCAGCTCACAAGATCTAAACATGATGGCACAAGTGGAGAAGACAACCATCTAGCTACTGCTATGGACCCATAGTCCAAGGATGAACTACTCACGCATCACTCCGGAGGCGGGCATGGCGATGTAGAGCCCTCCGGTGATGATTCCCCTCTCCGGCAGGGTGCCGGGAAGAGCTTCAGAACCCCCCGAGTTAGGGTTGACGACGGCGGCGGCAGCGAATATGTTCTGGATGAAAGGCTCGGTGTTTTAGGGTTTTCACGTCTCGGGGAATAAATAGGCGAAGGGGCGATGTCGGCGGACCCCCGAGGGGCCCAAACCACAGGCTGGCGCGGTGGCCCCTGCCGCGCCGCCAGGTGGTTTGGCCACCTCGTGGCTCTCTTCGTCTCTCCTTCGGACTCCGTGTACGTGCTGGAAAAATAGGGACTTGGCCTTTTGTTTCGTGCAATTCCGAGAATATTTCCAGAAGTAACTTTCTGAAACCAAAAACAGCAGAAAACAGGGAACTGGCACTGTGGCATCTTGTTAATAGGTTAGTCCCAGAAAATGCATAAAAGTGATATGAAGTGTATATAAAACATGTAGCAAATGGTATAATATAAGCATGGAACAGCAGAAATTATGGATACGTTGGAGACGTATCACCCTTCCATCTCCTGTGGCGGAGAGAGGGACGTGGCTGCGCCCCCTCTGCTCCCCTGCTCTCGACGCGCGTGTGGTGACGGCGACCACCGGCGACAACCTGCGACGGCCGCAACCACTTGTGCAGTGGCGGCGCCCATCGGCTACGGCAGCTCTCTCTCGCGCCGTTGCCTTCCCCCTCGCCGGTCGCGCGTTCCCCTTGCGGTGAGCGCGCCGCCGTCGAGCGGTTAGGCCGCGGTGCCCTCTTTTCCGGCGAGCCCGAGGCCGTTCCGGTGAGATTTTCTTTGCCCTCTTTTATTAGGGTTAGGGATCTTCGGGATGTGAACTTTTTCTGTGATTTCTTTGTCTACCGAAAAAATCTAGTCCTAGCACAGCTCTGATACCATTGTTAGCTCCCACAAATCGTCTAGGGTAGATCGATACCGGTAGAACGGTGAGGGGAGGAGGAGGGCGTGTACCTTCTCCTTGTGCGGAGGAGCTCGAGGCTCCGGCCATGGTGGACGGAGGCGGTGATGCAGTGGCGTCGGTGGTGCTTCCCGTGAACACCGCGCTAACCCTCGATCGGTAGGGGATGTGGTGGGGCGGTGGCACACAGGTGAACCTCTTAATCCGTGCGCTACCGGCCCCCCACCCTTTATGTAGCGCGGGTCACAGGGGCCCACCAACCTTGGTGCGGTTGGGCGTCCCCGATCAGGACGCGGTCAAGGGGACCGATCGACCCGTTGGGGTTCGACCGGATGAGATCAACCTAACAGAAGCTAGTTCATTTCCTTCACAAACTCAATCATAAATTTAGACGTAGTACACAAAAAAATGTACTATCCCAAATAGGTTAAACCAGGAGACCGTTTTTGCCGAAACCAGGGCCCCGGTTGGTTCATCGTTTTTGGTCCGTATACGGCGGGAAAAAGAACACGGAACTACGCACGTTCGTATGTTTTAGGCTACAGATCTGTCGTTTTGTTCCCGCGGGGGGGGGGGGGTGGTGCAATAAACAGCGAAGCAATCGCGGCCCGAAGTAGGCACGAGCAACGACACGTGCATTACCGGTTTAAGAGCGGGAGTCCCCTAGCGTTATCTCTGCAAATCCAGCAAATGAACGATTAATATACCATCATCTTTTCAAGGATTGTCAATAAAAGCTAGGGAGCGATGGTAGATTGCTATGGTAGGAATTTTTCGATCCCTAAAATAGTAGTTGTTAGACTACCCATAGTGGGAGTAACTTCACTAGTAACATAGATGCCACCTAAGTAAAAAATCCTACGTGGCATGTAATTAATGAAGAGAGATACAAATAGAGTAACTTAGCTAGTTACTTGTAACACTAGTAACATCACACTTTTCAAGCGAAAATGAGTGTATAGAGTAATAAATGAGACAATCTATGACACCACCTCTATGTTACTTTGCACTACGATGGTAGTAACAGAGTCTAGTAATATGTGTATGTTACTACTTGAAATTACTCCCCATTATGGCTAGTCTTATGGTTCTAGACCAGAAAAACAATTATAAACTAGGGAGTGAATTGTGGGATTGTATGTGCATAAAAAATATATACTCCCCGTTCACAAAAGGATGTCTCAACCGAAACATCCAAATTTGAAGTTGGTTGAGACATCCTTTTGTGAAAGGAGGGAGTATATTACAATTATGATGAACATGGAGAAAATGATGAAGTACCGGTGTCGACATTCATGTTCCCAATTTCCTATATGTATAACTAGCTGGGTGGCCCGCGCAATTGCGCGGCTAGCGTTGATGGATACTATATTATAAAACAATTCTAAAATAAGAATGATTTATGAAACTCGGTTTATTGAGCTGCAATTGCATCCACGTTCCATTCTACGTGATATAACATCTGTACATGTAAAAATGCAAAACCTGAATATCTTCATTGTTTAGGCTTCCAAATTTTCCTATCGAGAAGTACGGTATACAGCAATCAATTGTGTCTCGGTGCTAGTGGAGAGATTTTTCCATGTACTGCAACATTTCAAAAATATTAATTAGAATTTACCAAGTTCGAACATGCAACAATAAACTCCACTTCAAGCAATTTATCAAACGTTTGCTGTGCAAAAACATTGAAATATAACTTAAGTCTTGACATAGTAGTATTTATACCGAAAAGTATTTATACCGAGACATAACTTGAGTCTTGACATAGTAGTATTTATATCGAAACATAACTTGATGGGTAGGCTGGCTTACTGGAGGTATAAAATTTCAACCTGATGCGAGACATAAGGCGCTTAATAAGGAGAGTAAAATCTGGGCGCTGTCTTCCCTAGATCAGGTACATCAGCTATAGTAGAGTCGTAATATCTCTAGTAGAATCGTCCAATTTCATTTACTATTACGATAGAAAGACAAAAACCAAGTCATATGAAATTGCCTTTCGTGCAAAGCATAGATTATCTAAAGGTTAAAAAATCCATTATGGATGGATGAATAAATTCACTAACTGATCTATTAAGGTTTTTTGTCCCTAATATCTATTAGCGTGCCTTCTGCATTAATCAAGTTTTATCATCATAAACAGAAAAAAATCATAGCTTATCTTTTGCATTTTTACTTCGACAGATTACCCGACATCATAAGTCTGAATCTGTTGTCCATGAGCTCGTGCAAGCTAGTATGTAGCGCCACACCTGACATGGATGGTGGTGTCTGTCAGCTTATAGACAGCTCGTGTTGTATATTCCAATGCAGCCAGCACAATTAGAGCTTATTGATACGGATGATAATATTGAAACAATCGACCTTGATCACAACAATACTACTACATGACTTGATTAATCTGCTCGGTTTTCGGTCGACCACCTTACACCTCATTTTCTTTAAATAAATATTTGACTTTTTACACGACATAATTAAACCGCTCAACGCGCATGACGTGGCTGATCAGCTGCTCTGCCTCATCGACGGTGACAAACTGACACGACGCTTACTGAGTTGTATCTCAATTGAGGGCATAGATTCTCTTACGCTGTTCCGAATCATGAGCGTTGTTGAAGTGCCTTCCGGTAGTCGAGAAGCTGCGCGCACCGCTAGAGCATGCGCTTGGGTGGCAGTAGCCTGCCGGCTTTGGCGTGACGACGCGTGGGGCATGTGCTTGGTGATGGTGATCCTCGAAATCTTCTGTTGTTCAGGAAGCCAACATATATAATGAGATCAATCCGCGAAATATACATAATGGGATCGCCAAAAAAAGACCGAAGAGATGCAATATATATATATATATGATCCGAATTGCCTTTAATCTATTATATACATCCAAATTAAATTCAATACGCATAGATTTTTGCATGAACGACTGAGTGAGCTAAAACTACAAAATAAATAATCCCATGACACAATTTGGCTATAGTATTTTTAATATAAATGCTCCAGCTAGCGTTTAGCGATATAAACTAAGAACGAATTAATTGTTGTAACATATCCATTGGAGAAACAAAGTATATTAGTTTTCCTACACATGTAAAGGTAGAATTCTTATTGCATATTCGGAAAAGAAATTATAATTACAAATCTGAACGAACTATGGCTAGATGAACAAACAATTGAGGAAATATTACTTATCCAAAAAAACATATTACATGGGTGAAGTACGTTTTGCATATATTAACCAACGACTTGATTGTTTATGTAAATATGAATCCCTAGCTAGTACGTGTATGGCCTTCAAGTAGATAACACTTTCTAAGCTGCAGACTAAGATGACACAATTCTCTTAGGAAACTACTACCTGAAAGAATAGCCTCCAAGGAAATTTTTACGCTTGGGCATCATGGGCGAGGGTCATGACGGAGCATGAGGTAGTGACAGCCAGATCCTTCAGTAGTTTCAGGAAAACAACGGACTTGTACGCCGGAGGGAATCACATGTTCGATCTGGTCTCCGCCTGATACGACGTATTGAACTCGACGTGTGTAATCACGTGTGATCAGAAAATAATCAGGGCCGAACTGATGCATAGGCGCTAGCATGGTCCGCCAAATCTTGTACGTCCGTCGTGCATGTGGTTGCCCCATTGGGTCACCATGGACCCAAATCATCCATGGTCGCTTCTTCTCGTAGATCAATATCGCCATAAAAATTCGTCATAGACTGAGGGCTCCTTGTATATTCATCAAGCTCGTTGACGTCTAATTCATCGTCGTGAGATTCCCATCCTCGCGCTAGCAGCCAGACCCGATCGATCAATTGTCAACATGTAGAATTTCTCTGCCGAGCAAAACCTATATATGATCTGTCGCTCGCGGAGAACTTATATATTGCTGCCAACGATATATGCAGGGAAGGCAGGGAAGGAACAGGCTTGCCAAGGTCAAACGCTACCTAAAATAATCACGAAGAGTCCTTAATGAGATAAAGATGGATCAGTTGTGTCCCTTTCCTTTTTAATTGCACGATTGCTAGTCCTCCGTTGCCACCTCCATAAAAAATCTATGCTTGATACGTAGATGGATTCTACGTGAGCTTGGAGGATGTTTCGTATACCAGTCCGATCGGGACTCTCGAACTTGATTATTTTTTTTCTCTTCCGACTACCACGTGGATCTAAGAGATCTTTTTAAATCACAGCCGTTGTTTTACTTGGTTAAATCTCATCCGTTGTTTGTCTTGTGTTTTAAGTATATAATAGATTATTATTGTCCTTTAATTTTATAAATGTTGTATGTATCAGAAATAGATTGTACAGAAAATGGACAAGATTTGGTGGTATATGGAACATACTTTAACATATCCCGACTTTTCGTCAGACCCTCCGGTTCTCTGGCAAGCGTCGGCACAGTGTGCCCCTGTGGCGTCACTATGGAGCCGAAACATAATATCGTGAATATAAGCCACGTGGAGCGGGCGGTTCAGTCGATTTTTAATACAAACTGGCTCTAAATGTTCATATAGTTAGATTCGGCTGATAATACTGCACGACTCTACAATCCTTGAGGCGGACGGTAATCACGACCGTCTCCACTAGTATCATGTTTGTAGAGACGGCCAGAAAGTAGAGCCATCTCAGGATTCAACACGGTCGGTTATGTTTAATGGCCGGCTCGAGACGGGTAAGAATAAAAATCGGCCCAGATATTATTAGAGTCGGATATAGAATTGTGGTCGTCCGAGGGCATTCTTTCGGTCGATTTAACTATTTTTTGGTAAACTTTTATCTTGAAAGTTGTATATTTCATAATTAACTTAAACTAAAAAACATTTATGTTAACTTTGAAATACAAACCCTTTTTATTGTAAGAGCCATTTTATCTCATTCCTTAATAGAAGAGGTTATATCCCGCGTCGCTCCCCGCGAGCGACCGGGGCGGCGGAACCCTAGCCCGCCTCTAGTCCCTCCACCCCTCCTCCCCCTTCCACCGCCGCCGCCGGCGTGAGCCGCCGGGCAAAGTCCGGTCGGTGCCGGCGGCGGCGGCTCTCCTTTACCCGTCCCGTGGTGGAGCTTCGCGGGGAAGAACCTCACGCGTCGGTGCGCTGCGATTTAGGATCTCGACCAGCGGGCGGCGGCGCTCCGAGCTGGCAGCGGGCTTGGCGGCGCGGTGGGGTTGGTCTGCTGCGGCCGGCGTGCCTGGCGGCGGTGGGAGATGGCAGAAGGAGGTGGAGGGGCTCATCCCGCCTGGCCCAGATCTTGGCCCGCCGGGGTTCCATCTGGGTCAGGCTGGCCCTGGCTGCTGCTCACTGTCGCCGATGGCGGCGTGCGGCCAGGAGCCTTCCTCCGGCTACTGTGTGGCTGGTGCGCCAGATCCGGCCAGGCGGGTTTCGATCTGGTAGCCTCCTAGCAGATCCATTCGGATTCTGCGGGTGTGACATGCGGATGGCACGGAGGCGCCGTGTCTGTCCTGCTCGTCGTACTCCTGCTTCTCGCGAGCTGACAAGGCCAGGTGGGCCTAGTTCGGTCACCAGCATCCATCGTCCGTGCCTTGGGCTCGCGTTGCTTGTGCTTGCCATCTCCGGGTGCGGGATCTCGGATGCCGGGGTGGCGGCCCTGGAAGGTGGACTGCACGGCCTGCTCTCCAGCGAGCGGCGTGGCAGTGGTGGTTGTTCCGCTCTTTGGCTATACGGATGGCGAGGAACGGGCAGCGGGGAATCCTGGTGTTGGCGGTGCTTCGGCTTCGGCGACCCCCAGATCTTGTCTTGGAGGTCTGTTTTGGTGTCAGCAGGCCATCAGAGATACCGTGGGGTAGGACGAGGGTTATTTCGGGTGAAAGCCTAGTGCTTCGGCACCAATGGCGGCGATACTTGCGGGTGTCGTGACCCTCTTGAGGGCGTCGTTGTGGTTACCCTTCCTGCGCCAGGGCTCTGGGTGAAAACCCTTGACCGTCTTTGGTCTCGGCGACGGCGGCGCTGAGCGTCGTCACCCTCTTGGGGACGTTGTCGTGGAGCTCGGTACATGTCGGTGGAGTCGTGCTAACATCGGCGGGCAAGTTTGGGTCCTACCTCGAAGCTTCGGCGACGCTGATGTGGGGTGATCTCGATGGATTCCTATCTTATACACGTGGCTTAGTTGCCCTGCGTTCGATACTAGTTGTATGCTAGCAGGATCGGCGCTCCACGGCCCGAAGCGAGAGGGCAGGCGGCCCTCTTCGGCGACAACTGGTTGAGCGCGAGGCGACGAGACCCGGTGATTTCACATGGAGATGTTGTTTCACTTCTAATCGGTAGTCTCGGTTGTTTTGTGGAGGGTGCAACTTCTCCTTTGTTTTTTTATTTTGTTTTATGTTTGATCTGCTTTGTAAGAGGATTTCCTCATCACTTTGTATCGGTTCGGCCGTGTGGCTTTATTTATAAAGCGGGGCGAAAGCCTGTTTCATGGTGGAATAGAAGAGGTTATATTCTTGTTTTCTATTATTTTAAGATCCCATTTAGATCTTCAAAATTCGTCCAGAAATATTTTTTGTTATAAGGGTTCCCAATTTCATTTGGAAAACTGAGGGTCTGAAACTGTAAAAGAGGCAAAGAGCAAATAGACAGGAATAATACATCCATACGAAAGGTTACGGTCCAAACTTGAAAAAAAAACGTTAGGAGTAACAATCACCAGCCGGTCCATTGTCAGGTCAGTAAAGGGTCAATCGATCTTGACGTGCGAGATACCAAATTAACAAGAACAGATCTAATGGCGCGGCGGCTGGTGAACGTGGTGATGGAGAAGTCCGGCATGTACACCCTGAGGCGGATCGATCCCAACGAGCACCTCTTCTACCCATCCACCTCGGACGCGAAAGCGGCGTTGGCAGCACTGCGAAACACCAGGGGGTCGCCGCCGTGGTGGATGGAGCCCATGTCGCCGATGCCAGCGCCGGAGGAGCCCGGGTTCCAGCTTTCCACCTTCGCCGGTCCCGGTGGCGGCAGGCTCCACTTCCTGCCCTTGTACGGCGAAGGCGGGGGCGACGAGTGCAAGATCCTCTGCACGGACGAGGCCGGCAGCTCCGTCCTCTACGACGCCCACGCGGGGTCCTTTAAGGTTGTGCCCTCCTTCAACAAGCCCAAGCAGTCCTGCTACAGTCTCTCTTACTCCCTCGCACGCGCCGGCAACCCCAGCCGCCGCGAAGCTCTCTATGTCATGGACAGCCAGCCGATTAAACCCTGCGACTTTGAGGTGCTCCTCCACAGAGTGAGCACTTCATTTGAGGCATCTCTCTAAACAAGATAGCAATATTGCGGTGAACAAATTACAGTTGGGTAGTGATTAAATTTTAATATTTATAATTACGGCTATTCATAGCACGATTCATACTAGAATCACGTGACCCTGAAACCGCTATCCAGCATGCATCTCAAAGTATGAAGTTCAAAATAAACATAGTATTGCAATAAGCATTTTGACATTATGTAGACACAACCATCCAAGCGTGGTAATGAAACCATCATTTTATTCTTAATGGCAACAACACATTACATGTCTCGTCCCTTGCTGTCACCGGCATATAGATCAATGTAAGATTGCACTCGCTATCATACACAACTTAATTTGAAGATCAATCCATCAAACTTGGTCAAAGTAAGACAGATAAACCGGAGAGCGTATGTGACAAAAAATTACGCATCAAAGAAACATAATGGATCTCAGTAGAATTCATGAATATATATAATCATAAAGTGACAACTCATCATATCCCAACAAACACAAAATGGATTACATCATATGGATCTCAGTCATTTAGACAGCTCACAAGATCATTATCTTGAATATCATAGGGAGAGAATATGTGATCTAGTTACTGCTATGAACTCGTAGTCCAAAGAAAACTACTCACACATAGTCATGGTCACAACAAGGGTGATAAAGATAGATCCGCAAGTGAATTGCTCCTACCACGGGGTGATGAAACAACCCTCAGATTGAATATTTGGGAAACAGAAGATTAACACGCCACTTCGAGCAGAGAAGTTCAAAAAATATCAACAACCCATGCAGCAACAAATGCAGTTGACTCAAGAAACTTACGGTGGGCATGTCATCTTTCTCATGTTATCAATGTCATATGTACTAGTAGTGTTCTCTATCTCGAAGCACACAACAGTTATCTTGGGAAAATAAAGCTGAATTACAACATGGATATTGTCTAGAACTTTAGTTGTATTTGCCACATTTTCACCGCACAAATATGATGGACAAGTTAGACAATTAACAATGAGTGACATCTCAGAGAGCTGATAATATTTGTCTTCAAAATGCAACCACCACTAGACCAGGAAATAAATCCAAATGGCAGAGACGGGCATAGCACATGTGGCACCACTAGATTAAGTAACTTTCCATCACTTACAAAAATTACCAAGGATCACCCCAAACAAAAACTTTAGTTTCACATAACAAACCATTTCGGACCAGTATTTAAAAAATCATGGTTAATTATTATACAACAATTACCAAACCATCATCATGGTCACATCATCATACTAGCGAAATTCAGTATTAACACACAATGCAGACTAACTCTATGAGGTTGAAGTCACCTTGCTTCATAGACAGATGGTTACTAGACTTTTTAATTTCAGTTTCCACCGTAGGTCCAAATCAACACCACCCATCATCTCAATTCCTAGGGGCAGATCTTGACGAACCAGATGCGGAGCTTGGGGAGAGCTAGAATGATCGTTGATGGTGATAGGCGGTGATAGGCTCGGTCGATAAAAATTTGGACACATGGCGAATAAAAAATATATGTTTTATACTAAACTTTGATACTTGTTTCCATCAAACTATAGTCCTAATGAGTATGTTTTTCTGTTGTATGGATGGCATAGTTAATCCATAAAAATATTTCAGAATATCAAATATAGTTCTATTTGTTAAACAATTTTATGTATATCATTTCAAAGTTTATTGTGCTAATTTTGAAGTTTACTATGTTGTAGCAAAGTTCTCCTTGGGGTACTTTCACGGTTGCCTAAGTTATTCTAATGTGTATTTGTGCGTGTATATATTTTTAGTATCCTCAATTTTATGTTAGAAATCGGTAAAGCATACACTCGATCAAATATCTTTGAAATAATTATAGTGTAATATTTGATAAGTATAGAAATTTCTAGATTATATTTGAACCATTGGTGAATCAGTAAATATTTTTGGCATGTCAATTCATTAATCAGTTCGCATCATGTTTGTGCTTCGGAAAATATCCGCTGGAAACCATCTTCCGGTGGAAATCAGTGGAAACCATGAAAAAATCATGTTTTAAAGTTTTAAAAAATTATCTACAAAATGCAACAGGTTGTGAAGGTAGAGTTTTATAGACATGTAGATTTACAAATAGAAACTCAAAATTGTTTAGGGGATATGGAAACCAACTATAAATTGCTCGTTTTGCCTGTTTGGCCCATGCATGTCAGCACCATCGTTCCATCGAACTATCTGAATCTCTGAACTGAAACTTGAGACTTTGATATGGTGTGAAGGACAGGGACGCTTAATTTGCCCTTGCTGTAAGGCCTATGCGAATGTAAGTTTCTTAGCACGGTTTCATAGGCATTTTGCTTATGTGGCATACTAGTTAACGAAGAAAGAGGGTGAGATTGTATCTTAGATAAGATACAACCTTTACACGTGGCAATAGGCAAAAAATGGTTCTACTCCAATCATATGTATGCATGAGCACAAAATCATTAAATGTAGATACAACACATATGAGACAATACATTGAACTAGTTGTATCTTAAATATTTATTACTTCTATGATTTCGTGCTAAGAGATGGTGCATTGGCACAGGCCTTAGTACAACTCCTAATAATCAATGTCCTATGATGGAGCAGGTGTGAGTGGGTGATGATAGGCTTAGGTCACCGAAACACGATTCCAATCAATTGCACGAATATATACCTCTTATAAAGCAAAACCCCACTAAGTTCATTTATGAATTTTCTATCTTCACATGCAGCCTATCCACATCACAACATATTCACAACCATCCGATTGGAACCATCTGACCATTCGATTGTCTCTCTCCATCGTCACATCCTCAAAGAGTCAGAGTGGCCCGAAAACATCAGCAGCCCCGTTTCTCTATAAAGTAGCGTTCTGATTCCTCAAGTCATACTGACATCCGTTCCATGTTGTTTTCTTCGTCCTACACAAATCGCACCAAATTACATGCAGCTATTACTCATGGAGTCATGGTAGTGCGTAGGGTGATTAATTCCTCTTTATTGCAATTGTTTGGCCACAAACGCTTCACCACGCAGTAACCGAAGCAAGCATCGTACGTGGGTTTTAAATCCCATATACAGACCGGTCCAAGCAGCCCATATGCAGCCTCCTTCCCATCCCATCTCTTCTACAGTTCTACTCCTTTCTGAAGAATTGCTCGACTGATTGCTCGCATTCGTTTCCTCTCGCACATCTCCGGCGCATACCTCTTCCCCGGCGGGATGCCCAAAACGACTCCTTCCAGCGCTGCCATGTCTTCCTCCTGCGAGAGCTTTTGGATGTCGCCGCCACCATCACAAGCTGCTCCTGTTAGAACGCCACCATGGGTGATTCATGCGTGCCCTCTCCATCGGATCCCCGCGACTGCCATAGTGCCATGATAGGATGAGATTCACTACCGTTGTGGACTTTCTAGCGGTAAGCATGAGGTAAGGAGATGGATCCCGGTCAGAACTACAAGTTTTTCTGGGGGTAAACATGAGGTAAGGAGGTGCATCCCCAGCCCAAGTATGCTATGACGGTGTGTGTATGCAATGTCCTTTCACATCTGCAGACTTCTCCATCTACATTCTTTGATCTTTTATAGACGTTTCTTCTATTTTTCAACAAGGTGTGAGCTTATACATGTGTGGTATGGTCAATATTGTGCAGACAATTGTACTTATCCTCTGATGTATAAGATGATCTGCAGGCAAAATTTATTCTAAAAAGGATCTGTGGGCACAATTTGTGTTATCCACCAATGAGATATCCTCGGTGGGTCATGGCATCTACTCCGTATTATTTTGCTAAAAAGGTTAGTCAGGTATGATCGGTTCTGTCCGACTGCAGTAACAGTTTTTTTTTTGTCCGTTTATATTTTACAAGCCTGCTCAATAGCTCTGCTCTAAAAGACCTCTTTCTTTGTGTAAGCCATGGCAAACAAGAAAAGCTGTCACAGTGCTTTAGAATAATATTACATTTAGATAACCTTCCACCATATTTCGATAGTAATATTCTAGGTAATTTTTACTGAATGGTGTATGCGTTGGACTGAATACTCACTGGTTAAGTTATAATTAATTGGTCTTTGTGTTCCCTTTTTTTCTTCCAGATTTTATGCCCGGCAAGGAAGCATTTTTTCCTTTACATGTGTTGCAATATATGTATGCATGGACCAGTTAGATGCATGGTCATATGGCTGGGATGAACTGGTGTCATATGCTAATAGTGATCACTGTGAATTTGATATGTTTTGCTCATTTTTTGTTGTAATAGAAGCTATCCTTAAAAGTTAAAACTCGACATGTTGTATTTTCTGGGTGGTCCACTACATATGGAGAGCAATACACGAGTCAGCATGTAGTTCGAAGAATCCTACATTAATAACAATTGCCCTCTAAAATACTTATTGTTTACCCACAAGCAATAACCTATCTTTTTTGATCTGCCGCTCATGGTGATTTTGCTGGTCAAATTCCTAAAGCTATAGTGATGAGAATTGAATACCACTACAAGTGTATATCGCAGTTCTTATTTCACATGGCGTATAACTTTATTTATGAAAAAAAAATACATCGTATAATGCCCGCCGCAACGCGCGGGGTATCTTCTAGTAATACTATACGATCATCGCGACTGAATCAACCAACCATACATATTGTTGATCTCAACAGATCAGGATTAGCCAACTCGGCTTCTGTGTAGTTTAAACGCTTCAAGGCAGCAGAGAGGTTCGTGCGTCAGTTACTAGTTTACTGGATCTACTCGTGATTCACCAACAGGCCGGAAGCTCGATCGTGATTACTGGTGATCTCCAGTGTGTGTAATGATTTCTAGTATAATCAACTGGAAAGGTAGTAAACCACGGCGGCGCATCCGTGGATGGTGGCCGCCGGGGCCGGGGACCGTCGATCGATTTGGACGATCATCGACCCAGCCGGCCCTTGTATTGTAGTCTCAATGAAACGGAATCTGGAGTGGACCCGACGATCTAGGACTGCCTACTGGATCGCGCATGTACAGATACGTACCCCGTAGTATAGTTACCAACTCCATTGGTCTAAGTGCTGTACTACACGTACATGAGTACATCGTCGTCGCCGTCGATCGCTGTACATGAGAATAGTGTCGAGCTTCCTATGTGCATCCTCCAGCGCTTCACGCAACCGCATTTTGTTGGGTAAATAGCTCCCGTACGACATCTTTCCTAGCTAATCGACGGACGGCGACATTGTTGGCTTGAATAGCTCTGGTGCGACAACGTGGCGAGCACAAATTGCTCTACTGCGACATGGCTCTTAATCGCAATCTGTTAGGGTTAAGGGGAGCAGGGTGGGACCCACAACTATCCACGTCAGCAGCGACGACCGTTAGCTCCTCTTCCCCTGCGCGCGCATCCTCTTCTTCTTCTTCTTCTTCTTCTTCTTCTTCTTCTTCTTCTTCTTCTCCGGCGACGCAGCGCGGCAACGCCGGCGAGCTTTTCTCAACTGAATCTGACCCCAATTGAACTCAACTGAAGCGGACATACAACGAACTAAATTTTAACTAAAATTTAACTAAAACATGAGTTGATTACCGTTGATTACATAGCCAATTCCATGGCGGGCATACACATCATGGCGATCATCTGATCAAAAGCCACACGCAGGCGGCCGCAGGCTAAATAAACCTAATTACATAGCTAAAGGGGGGGGGGGGCTTCCGTCGCCGCTCTAACCCTAACCTAGGACCCAAAATTGGGCTCCCACCGGAGCCCCAAGGGTGCGGCGGCGGCGACTAGGCGGCGGCGCCGCTCAGTCGGAGTCGGAGAAGCCGTAGTCGAAGGAGGAGTCGGAGTCCGCGCCGTCGTTGCGGGACGCCGCGATAGCCTAGTGGAGGCGGAGTTCATCGAGCTCCTCCTCCATGACACGGCGCGCGCCGACCTGCCGCTCCTCCTCCAAGCTGCGCTGGATCACCTCCTCCGTGATCCAGGGCAGATCTTGCTCGTCGGCGAAGTCCCCGGGGACGAGGCCGCGGCGCGGTGCGCGGTCCTGCTGCTCCTCCTCCTCCCTCTTCGGCGGCGGCAGCTGTGCCGCCATGGAGGAGCTCCCCGCGCCGGAGGAGCTTCCGTGCTCGTAGCGGCTGCGGCCGAAGGCGGCCGCAAACTCCATACGGCGGTCGTACTCGACCACCTCGCGGCGGGCGAACGCAGGCGGCGCCGAGACGCCGTAGTTGGTGTACCTGCGCGCGCCGCGTTTCCGACCGGCGTCGGAAGCTGCGCAGCGCGCCCGAGCGGGGTCAGCCGGGCGCCGCTTCCGGCCGTTCCGCTCCTCGTCGGAGCGGTTTCCACCGCCGAAATGGCCACCGCGTGAGCTCGAACCCCCACGCTTCATCATCGTCGGCCGGCGGTGCTGGATTTGTACGGGGCTGGGCTGGTTTGCGCCGCCGGCGGCGAGTGGGCGAGATCTAGAATAGTGGGGAATAGCTAGGATGCGACGCATTTGAGTGGATAAGAAGGGGAACGAGGCAACGTGTCCGGTGAGCGGTGGGTCGTGGCCGTGGCGAAATGGAGCGCGAGTTGGGCCGTTGCATGAGATAAGGCCCACCGGTAAATAACTAAACACTGCAGCAAAAAAAAAACACGCCAGCATTAGTTGGGCCGTGTAGTGAGATACAGCCCACCGGAAATAACTAAAACTGCAGGAAAAAAAACATGCTAGCCAATCACAGCGCAGAACGAGAGTGCCGCGGATCGACCCCGGGTTTTCTTCTAGAAGGCCTAATCGGACGGCTTAAATCATGTGTGAGACCTCAAACACTTTCAAATGAGCATAAAAATTCAAACAAAATCAAAAAACTATGAAACCTTTGCGCATAGTCTTATAAGGTCATACAGTAACTAAAAATATATATAGATATGGTTTACGTACATTTGTACGAAAAAGGCTCAAATCATGTGTGAGACCTCAAAAACTTTCAAATGAGCATAACTAATTCAAAAAAAATCATAAAAACATGAAACCTTCGCACACAGTCTTCTTGTGTCATACAGTAACTAAAAAAATATAGATGTGGCTTACATACATTTCCACGAAGATGTGTTCACCCAAATGTGATATCTAGAACACATTAGTATGGATTTCAAGGGAGAGAGGAGGTGGGTTTAAAGTTTTTGAAAATGAAAATTGTCCAAAACTCACAGAAGCTTCATTTTGGTGTGACTAAAAAGTATCCAAGCTTACAAGGTCTAGATATAATTAAACAAAATATGTTTCAATGTGGTGTGAAATCTCAAATCTCAAACTATGAACTCTCATGTGTGAAGAGAGGTGGTTTGGGATTTGTAACATGAATTTTTAAAAAAACTCACCAAAACTTCATTTTGGTGTGACTAAGAAGTATCCAAGCTTGGATTTTCAATTTCATGTTTCAAACTTGTTTAAATGTTGGTCAAACTTGGGTTTGACCGAATTTGAAATAAGCATAAAATATTCACAAAATATCAAAAAAATAAAAAACCAGTGCACATGTTCTTAGTTTGTCATGTACTAACAACTCCAATTGATAAACAAGGTCTAGATATAATTAAACAAAATATGCTTCAATGTGGTGTGAAATCTCAAATCTCAAACTATGAACTCTCATGTGTGAAGAGAGCTGGTTTGGGATTTGCAACATGAAATTTTCAAAAAACTCACCAAAGCTTCATTTTGGTGTGACTAAGAAAGATCCAAGCTTGGATTTTCAATTTCATGTTTCATACTTGTTTAAATGTTGGTCAAACTTGGGTTTGACCGAATTTGAAATAAGCATAAAATATTCACAAAACATCAAAAAATAAAAATCCAGTGCACATGTTCTTAGTTTGTCATGTACTAACAACTCCAAGTTATTTAGCTGATTTAGACAAGGTCGAAAAAAATCTTGCTTAGGAATGGAGCCGTTTACCCTAGCTTTAGAGCTCATTTGAAACACTTTTGGTTCAAGACTTAGCAAAAGGCTCGGTTCGATAACCAAGTTAGATCAAACAACTACATAATAGTATGAAATCATTGCAACATCCAAGCCTAGCACAAATAAATGTAAATTTGAATTTTGGTTCAAAGTTGAATTCAAAAAATCAAAAGAATATAAATAATTTTCATATTATTTAAAAAATTCAAAAAAACTTGTCCCGGTGCACCATCTTAATGGATGGGACAACTCATTATTATAGATTAATCTATAATAATAAGTTGCCCGACCCACGAAGCTACTGGACCGGGAATAATGTGCAACACCTAAATTGCGAGCATGGGGACTCGAACTTGGGTGGGCAAAGGGAGACATCAACCCTTTGCCGCTAGGCTATGCCTATGTTTGCGACAAATCTACCACCATTAGGAGGTAATAGTTACAAATCTACCACCACTAGAACAATAGCAACACTAGAGTGACAAGGTGAAATTTGAAATTTGGTTCAAATTTGAAAATAAATAATATGAAGATTAATTCAAACAATTGTCCCAGTTAGATCAAACAAGTGCATAATAGTATGAAATCATTGCAACATCCAAGCCTAGCACAAATAACATGTAAATTTGAATTTTGGTTCAAAGTTGAATTCAAAAAATCAAAAGAAAATAAATAATTTTCAGATTATTTAAAAAATTCAAAAAATTGTCCCAGTGCAGTATCTTTATGGATAGCACAACTCACTATTATAGATTTTAATCTATAATAGTCAGTTGCCGGACCCACGAAGCTACTGGACAGGGAATATATGTGCAACACCTAAATTGCGAGCATGGGGACTTGAACTTGGGTGGGCAAAGGGAGTCATCTACCCTTTGCCACTAGGCTATGCCAATGTTTGCGACAAATCTACCACTATTAGGATCTAATAGTTACAAATCTACCACTTGGTAAGAGTGACAAATGGCACTTTATTTACCACTTGATAAATAAAGAAGTAAATCATTGTCTATAGATGACATCTTTTATAAGCCTCTACCTAGTTGACAAGGTTTCAACTTAAGAAAAACAATCAACAGAGCAGTGCCATTTGCGAATGCCACAATCGGGCGTGTCCAGAGCGCGCACCCAAAGGTGTTCGACAGTTCGCCAAAGGTAGCTATATGTTGCCTCGCACAACTATCAATAACAAGGAACACAAGAATAATGCAAAGTGAGCTATATGTTCCTCTTGTTGACAAGGTTTCACCTACCGGAACGTGCGAATGCCAACATCGGCATGTCCAGAGCACGCCCCCAAGGTGTTCGACATAGTGATTACATGGCCAGTTCTCAAAAGTACTCCCCCACACGCTCCCAGCGCTGGGCAGCTAACAAAATTCACTGCCTGAAACAGTTTCAGGCAGCTAACAAAATTCACCAGACTTCCGGACTAGAGCCTACCGCTTCTCTTCTTGCGCCGCCGCTCGACTCGCCCGCTCCATCTACCGTCGTCGCCAGGATTGATTTCCTCCAGCCCGGAGAAGCCGAGATGACAGGACAGGAGAGTGAGCTCCAAGCGACGCCGGCGCGTGGCAGAGATGGTCGAACAGATGCAGGGGTCGCTACAGTGCAGGCACGCGTGAGGTCCCTGTGGCACCCCCTTCTGGCATAGATTGTCAGAAGGGCGGTCGCCCCGTGCGCCAGCCCAAGATATCTGGCCGCACGTTACGACAATGCAACATAGCAGAAATCATTACACAATCAGGCACAAAGTGCTACAAAAGGGTTTACAAGGCCGTCGAGGCTTTACAAAATATCAAGCCAAGCATGGCCCAACTCAGAGTTTTAACTGGCAGCGGAAGACATAAACGAGGCAACGGCTTGGAGCGGCTCCACTCCACAGGCATCTGGCTGGACTACTGATCCTAGCACGCTTCTGCTCCTTGTCCTTGCTAAGGTGAAAGTTGAGTCCTCGCCAAAATCTGGCCACAATCACAAGGCCTGTGAGTACATTATTATGCACTCAGCAAGTATCGCCCCTCACCACAAACAATCCAACAATCATGCAACAAGGTATATACCGGAAGTAAAATCCTACAACATGGCAAGGTGTATACTAGATACATGACATAAAAGTAGCATGGCATTGACAACCAAACATGTCATAAGCAAGCAACGGGGGTATCACCAGTACAGAGTCCAAGCCAGGTGGGGTTGGATCGTGCACCGGCAATCATACAACGAGCTTACCTGTGACGAGAAGACGGGTGTACCAAGTGGGTACCAAATAATACACCACGTCACCTGTGATCACTGCTAGGCCCACTGGCCTCATCATTTCACTCTGGGCACGCACGGTTGATGTGGCTATGGCCTAACTATAGGCTTCCCAACGCATCACACCGCCATCCCTAATTCATGGTAACCATCAACAGCTCACGACAATATTCCCTGCATCATCTTATTTGTTCATTTAGTGTAATCAAGTCGTTCATTAATTATTTCAAACAAATCTTAAGCTTAACCTCCGGACACGACGAGGACACACAGTGTGACCGACACTGAACTGTTGTTCCATATCCCAGGAACGAGGCTAGACATCCAGATTTACACTCTCGAGAGGTTGCAATACTTCACTCATCTAAGTGGATCATTAACAACCGGTACTTTAGGATCACGTCCATAAGACGGTCTGATACACTCACTCAACCGTTCACGCCATCAAGACACTCCCTATATAGCCACCGACATAACTATATGCCTTATGCAGAAGTGAATCCGGCACGTCCCCAACCCATGAGCGACGCCTAGCTCCGGAACCTTCGCAAGACTAGCCCCGACCAACTATGGTAACCGACTAGACTTGCCAAAATGGTGGCATCAAAGGAGGCTCGATAGGATTACGTAGGTCAAGGCCCGCCCATGTGAGCGACAGTGGTAGTGCTTTCGATGTTCAGATTAGTGGCACTATGGACTAACCCTATCGTTGTTTGGAGGGTGTTTTATTTAATCAGGTTTCATCACCACAAGTCACAAAACAGAGGATTAGTCCAGCATAATCATCACGATATCAATATCATATACCATCAAACAACAAGGCATTAGCAACATACAGTAAGCACATAACAACATCACTTGAATAACCATAACACTTGCAGGTATAGATATTAACGTAACAATAATAACAATGCCCGGGTGACTGTGGCGGGAGACCCGGCGGTGTCACTCGGGGGTTAGTGTTCACAGAATAATAGCATAATGTTTCAAACGGATGACGGTGGCGGGAGACCCGGCCGGTGTCACCGTAAAAGAATGAACCGAAAAGCACTCATAAGAATGAGAGAGCATCCATTCCACTCGAGGGTTATCTCGACGTGGTGTCAGCAATCTCGGCAAAAAGAACCAAATGGAAAGTCAGCTCCCAAGCGTCGCAGTCCGGGTGGTCTATGCCAACCATATTTGACGGAGGGACAAGGCAAATAACTCTTTTGGCAAATGCCCCCAACTCCGAGGATCATAAGACGACATTCGTCCGCTCCTCACCTCGGCGAAGAAGAAGAAGCAAACAATCATAGGGACACATGTTTTATAGTTGTTTATTTAGAGGGTTCGACAAAGCCACGCAAGTGCGAGGCGCACAGATAATTCACACATCATTCTAATGCATACATGGATGATGAATATGACATGGCAGGAGCAATAATCGAAGCAACATATTAAATAAGAATAACAACAGACATGCAATAATAAAACAGGGTACCGACAGAAAATATAACACTCGGTATGGCAATCAACAAATAAACAAACAACATTGAGGACTGCTCATAGCAAGGGTTTAGCTTGCCTCCGAAGACGGACACCATTTGGCTTGGAGGGTCACGGACACGTCACGGGTTAGGGTCTCGGTTGCCCAGTACTGCGGAATACCCTAAGCAGGCATACAAGGGTACTGAGCATACAAGTATTTTACAAAAATGTAAAACTGATACTACTGGACAGAGCTTCTCAAAATATGAATTTACAAATTTGATTCACCTGAATCGGAGTTACAGATCCAAAGATATGGCCGTCCGTTCGTTAGGCTTAAAAACGGACAGTTTTCTGTCCATTTCTGCGCTTAACTGGCGGACGTCCACACGGTAGCTGGTTCGGATCCGGAGCAGATGGCGGCTTTCCAGGGAATACGTGTTTGCGTAGGAAAAACGTAAACTAGGAAAGTACGCTTTCAGCTATCTGGTTTGACTCGATCGATTCTTCTCTTCTTCCTCTGGCGCCGACACGGGAGGGCTCGGACGTCGCCGTCCGCCGGCGCCGGGGATGGCTGGGCCACTGGCCGGCGGCGGGGACGGAGCGGTGGAGGTGGACCGCGGCTAGGGGAGGCAGCTCCAGTGGCGGGGACGCCTCCGGTGCGTCGCCTGCTGGCCCGACGCGCTCGGTCGTGCGCAAGGCACGGGCGGCACGGGGAAGGTGACGCTGACGGTGGAGACGCCTCCGGCGCTTCTCTTGCGAGCCCGACGTGCTCGCACGCACGGTCGAGGCGGCTTACGGGCGGCACTGGCGCGGGTCGCCAGGGAGGTGAGCTCGCCAGCGGGCGGCGGTCTCGCGGCGCAGGACCGCGTCCAGGGGGCAAGGCCGACGGCAGGGGGGTTGAGCACGGCGGCCTCTCCGCGGTGCTGCTCTGCTAGCCCGAGCAAGGCAGGGATGCGGACATCCCGAGGAACGGCGCTGGGAGGAGGGTGAGGTGAGGGGAGAGGCTCGGGGGTGGTCTTCGGTGCCACGGACCTCAAGGTCCAACAATGGTGGACGCAAGGCTTCGAGCAAGGACTCGAGCTTCCGAGGCTCCTCTTGATCTGCTGGAGTGCAGGGAGGAAAAGGAGAGGGGAAGGGAGCGTGGTGGTGGCTCGGGCTGCTGCTTTCTAGCTGGGAGGAGAGCAAATGGAGGAGGGGGGTGTGCACGGGAGAGCTTCTCTACTTATCCTCCAAGTCCTGTGTTGTCGGTGGAGAAGATAAGAAGGGGGGCTGGACACACAGCAACGCACGAGGTGCACTGCAGCAGACGGATTAGGCACCGTCCACCGCAGTAATCGGGGTTTAGGGTCTAAGCAAAGCGCGCGTCTAGGGCGTGACACGGGCGGCATCGTCGCGTTCCCGGTGACTCGGGGGTCCAAAAGCGATGGGGTTTTCACCACTGCAAGCAAAATTCAAAACCTACAACTTTGGTGACTAAAGTTTTTGCAAATTCGAAAGTTGGTGCAACTAGAAGTTTAGAAAAACAGTACTGGTCAAATTTGAATTCGATTGTTTGAGGAGGCAAATGATTTTTGGTTTGGTCAAGACTTTGTCCAGAGGTGTGGGAATTCCTAATGCTTGCATCTAGACACTCTTCTCCCACTACAAAAATCATTTGACTAGATTTTGAAAAACATTTGAATTTTAGGGCAGAAACTTGGACAGAGGAAAGGTCAAATATTTTTTTAACAAGGTACCAAATTTTTTTCATAAATGGGCTACATACTGCCTAGGGATCATCTCTGAATTTTTGTAGAATTTTTGGAGACATACAAAGAGGGGTTCCTTTGGAATTTGCTAATAGACAAGAAAAGAGCATTACAAAGGAAGTACCTCAAATATTGCTCAAATGAGGTTGGGACAGTGGAGTGAAATGTTCAGGGGGTGGATTCATGCATTTCCCAAAAATCGTGGAATTTTTGGATGAGTGGGAGGTGTCTGGTTAATTTTCGGATTGAAACCGACATAATAGGGAATAGGGTTTAACTTAGGAATATTGCATGGGGCTATGAAATATTTTTCCGTGGAAGTGATCTCTGTGTATGAGGGAACCATATGGTAGCTGGGTAGAATTTACTTCAAGCTGAAATTGCGGTGGAGGCTTTTAGTGGGATAGGCCGGAAGGATTTTGGAACCAACGGTTTAACAGATAAAACAATGTCATGGAATTTATGGTGGAGGTCGACAAAGATCGGGGATTGTGGGGGAATTTTCTAAGAGAGCGAAACCAAAGTCAAATCAAAGACCAACGGGTTCGAAGAAATCATTTAGAAACCCGAAAAGTTTTTCCGGCGTCCAAAATTTAATTTAAAATTCGGTCTAAATTTTCGGGGTGTTACAGTCCCACTCGTATTAAACTCGTCCACTTAACGGTCAAACGGGATTTGACCGCGTGGGGAAAATAAATTAACAGCCATGTCGCATCAAGGCAATTAGGGCTCTCAGAGATGTCGCAGCAGAGCTATTACAGCCAACGATGTCGCTCTCTGTCCAATTGCTGAGAAAAAACGTCGCATATGAGCTATTCACCCCATTTTGTTTGTTTCCCTGGAAATCAGGCTGTGCGTCACTTCTCTCTGGCACAGCTACTTATGTCGGGGTTACCCAAAAAGGGCCAGTTTTAATTTATTAGCCTCGAAGCGATGGAATTAGTAAACTAAAATGTTGAGTGAATCTACACACTGAAACGAACCTATATATATACCTGTGTTTTAGAAAAAGTAAAACCAGTTGCCAAACATGTTTGCAACACTACACGTTGAATGGTAGATCACATGGACCAGGCAAGCTTGCATTGAAAAATCAAGTGCTTAATGTCTGGTTATTTTTTTGTACGAATTACCCCTCAGTACCACATAAAGATTTTCATTTCATGTGGTACCTTCATTTTTCAGAATTTGTTGTTATGCTCAACCTGCACATCAGAACGTATTAGTGATCTGCACATGGAATCCACAGAGAATTTTCCGGTTCTCAAAATTCCGTCGAACTTGTCATTTCTCTTGCGTCAATTGCTCTGAGAGCAGTTGCATGCCGCGATACAAGGCCGATTAACTCGGGCCCGGACGTCACGTTTTGTGGGGGAGTCTCCATTACCATATCGATCATATCTTTACTATTAAATCCGGCTTGGTGAATGCCTGGTGTCACACACCACAATAATTACCCCCAAATGCCACCGCAGCTAACAAACCGTGTATCTACACCAGCGCATGCACGTAAAGATAAACAACTAACTAACCGTGATTTTCTCTCTCTATCTTTATCCACTCCTCACGTACAACAACTAACTAACAAGAAACATCAGCCACCGTGTTTTTCTCTCTATCTCTCCTCTTCTCACGTTACGTACAACGGCTAACAAGAAATGAGGCAAAATCTAAACAAACTTTTTGAAATTCCTCGCTACACGCGCCCGTTGTTACTCACACTAACGCTAAGCTACCAACCCCACTTCCACGAGCTTCACCTCTTCTCAGACGCCGGCGCATCATCAGTCACCGCCCGTTTCGTCAACTCTACCAGCACCCGCCCGGCTGCAGCCTACAGCTATCAAACGAAGTAAGGAAGGTAAAAATCATTCAGTACGATACTTCATTTGATCCTTGCCATAGACCTTGGTCACGGGTATCAAATGTTCATATTTAGATGAACGATCTTTCTAACAAAAATAGTACAGGAAATCCTCGGTGAGCGCCCCTTTCATCAACTCTACCAGCACCCACCCGGCTGCATATCAAACGAAGTAAAGAAGGTAAAAGTTATACAGTACAATAGTTCATTTTTTCCACCATCTGCAATTATCGGCAAGGCAAGCTCATTTCAAACTGAAGATGTGCGGGCAAGAGAATGAATGCCCATCTTGATCACGGGTAGTCACTAATTGGGCTCACTGATAGTCACAACTACCAACAGTTCAGAGCCCTTCTACTTCCTTGCCATAGACCTTGATCACGGGTAGCAAATGTTCATCTTTAGATGGAGGATCATTCTAACAAAAAGAGTACATGAAATGATTTATTCAGCACACGCCCGGAAATATTTTGTGTCTTTACCACTTTATTTGAGAACTTTTAGAATCAGACAGTATTAGCAGGTTTAGATGCAAGTCGGGAGTAGGTAAGACCAAAGGTAGTGATATACTGCACCCGCTCCTAAACTTTTGTACCAAATGTGTTAAGAATCATTCTAACAAAAATATCTAATGCTGGATATGTTAAATACCAGGCAATACTTCCTTTACCTGGTGCAGTGAAGGTTGCCTACCAGGAGCACTGCCTCCAGTGACTTGTAAAATGTCACGCTTGCCAGAGGGCATCTACTTGACAAAGGAAAAAAATGGTATGAACAATTTTGCGTATATCAGTGCACACTAGGTAAGATGGCGCGGCGACACGCCGCGCCCGTGTGGTTATATTGATGTAGTTTATTTTAATATTCTGTAAGTTGTAGAAGTACGGAAAATGTTCGTACACATTTGAATTATCCAAACAATTAACCACATTGTGAATTAGGGGAAAGATTTGGCATTTAAAATATGGTTAAGAGTTGGTTAATTTTGTTATTCCAAATTACCGTGGTTATTTTTTTTCAAACATTCGTGAATTCGAGATAACTAAATAGGATTTATTTTTTCAAAATATTTTGATATGTTGAACATATTTTTCCCATGTACAATAAATTAATTTTGATTTTTTGGAATTAATCTAAAATTATGCGGTACTATTATTATTATTCGTTGGTCCTTTTCGTCGCAGTATAAATATTCACCGGCAATGTTCGTTCACAATTTTTTTAAAAATTAACCACATTGTGAATTAAGGGAAAGCTTTGGTATTTTTAATATGGTTAAGAGTTGGTTATGTTTGTTATTCCAAATAACCATGGTTAATTTTTCTGGACATTCATGAATTCGAGATAAATAAATAGGGTATATTTTTTATAAACATTTTGATATATTCAACATAATTTTTATTTCGTGTTTTCGACAGTGCCAAGCAAAGGTTTTTTAAAATGTCTTTAAGATAATTGAATAGATGGAATCTGCATTTGAATTACAATTTTTTTAAACCACATTGTCAATTGGGGAGAAATTCTAGAATTTTAAATATGGGTGGGAGATAGTTTTATTTTTCTATTATTGCATTCGAAATAATCATGGTTGAAGGTTTCTTAAATTTGAGATAAAAAAATATGATCTCTTTTGAATTTTATTATAAAGAGTAATGGTAAACTTATTTATGAATATAGTCGTTTGACAATTGGTAATGTCGAACACATTCTTCTGATCTGAAGTGAATAGTTCATGATTTTTTTGAAGTTCATCTTAGTTCCTGCAGGACATTCGGTTTTTTGAAAAATGCGACCACATTGTCAATTAGAAGAATTAAGAGTTGGTTAACTATCATTCAAAATTTTGATTTGATACGGTGGACAATTTTTTTTGACAAAAAATAAATTAGCTGAGTGTTGCACTAAAGAATCGAAATATCCCATTTACATCTCAAAAAAAAAAAGAGCCGGTACTGTTCATGACCGTTACTGTTCATGTTTTTTTGAAACTTTTCCAAAAAATCTAAAAACAAATACATGGATGTAGCTAACTCGTATTTATTATGATCGTGCAAAAAGTCACTGCAAAACACATTATATTTTGGGCTCGGGAAAAAAGACAAAATCAGCAAATTTTGGAAGCTGGACACGGATAGCGCACTTTTCATCGATTGGTCTACTGTTCATAGCGACAAAAATACGTATATGTCCGTCAAAATATACTATATAAAAATGTTTAAAACATGAAAAGTTGTTCGGAAAGATGATATCCATCTCAAACGGATGTCTGAGTGCGACGAATTTGACAAAATTCTTCAAATGTTTGTGTGAATCTAGTTGCAAAATTAAGAAGTTAGAGTCGAACAAACTTCGAAACCGATCACGGGAATGGAACCTACTTGTCGGCGCGCATATATTTCATGTACATATTGTTGCGGAAAGGGGAAAAAATATAAAAAATATAGTTTTTCGGAAGGAATGGATGACTGATTACGACGAATTTGAAAAAATTCAAAATAAAAAGGTTAAAACATGAAAGTTGTTCGGAAGGATGATATTCATCTATTTGTGAAAGGAAAATTTAAACGGATTGCTGGGTGCGACGAATTTGACGAAATTCGACAAATGTTTTTGCGAGTTTGGATCCAAAATTAAGGAGTTAAAGTCGACGGAACTCGAAACCGATCACGGGAATGGAATCTACTCGTCGGTGCGCATATATTTCATATACATATTATCGCGAAAAGGGCAAAAAAAATCCAGTGCGCCTGTAGCAACTACAGTATACGCAGGATACTGGGATGACCGTACTGTACATGCGCTGGGCTACCGTACTGTGCGCGCGGTACTGTTCACCGGTACTGTTCCCCTATCAGAACACTGTTCACTGGATTCGGGAGGATCGTGGGCCGTCAATCCACGATCGGACGGCTAGTATCTATTAGTAGTATGAACAGTTGCAGAGGGCCTGAGAGGCCGTCGTTCTCTCCATCCTTTATATATACTAGTTAAATTTGGTGCGGCGACACGCCGCACCCGTCTGGTTGAAATGCGAAATTTGTGGGTAGTCGAATTGGCAATAAATATTTAAGTTTGATGACAATGGAAGAAGGTAAAGAAAAAGATAAGAGAATAGAAAAAATGTAAACACGTAAAAGAAAAGAAACAATATGTCATTTCGAGTATCTCTAGATATTTAGCAAGTTGGAATGTTCAAATATGTTTGTATTTTACCGTATTTCAAAATAGTTAGCATGAATCATTGGAATTAGGGGAAATACATTTAGATTATCTTGATATATTTTAGAGTGTCTCCTTTTTTTTTAGCAAATTGAAATGGTCAGTTGTGTTGCCTCTGTTGTGTTTTTTTTTTTTAGCATTTTGATATATTTTACGTCAAACTCCTTTGTTAGGTTGACTCAATTAAAATAAACATAGAATGGAAAAGAGGCGTAATGAGTATAATTTCGCACCCGTTAGGATTTGAAATGTTGAAATTTACCGGAATTTATCGTGTGGAGTATCTCCAAATATTTAGCGATTTGAAATGTTAAAATTCTTTTTTTATTAATATTTAATTTATGTCCATAATGAGTGGGAATGCACATTTATTGATTTGAATTCCATAATTAGAGTCAGTTTATTTAGATTGCATCTAAATAATTACCAAATTGAAGTGTTCAATTTGAGTTCGTAATTAGAGGTAATGCATTATTTGAGTATTTAATAAATTTATCTTCATATAATTAGAGGAAGTGCGTTCGGATTTTTCTTGAAATATTTACCAAATTAGAATATTGAAACATGTTTTTTTTTTGACATAAATAGCTAGCATTTATTGTTCTGATCGTTTTGATAAAGTTCATTTAGATTGTATCCAAATATTCACCAAATTGGAATTTTTTTGTTCAAATATTTACCAATTCAAAATATCTAAACATGTTAGTTTTTGTCCAAATATTCACCAATTCAAAAAAATTAAACATGTTTGATATACATTTGTTGAATTGAATTCCATATTTAGGGACAGTTCATCTAGATTACATTCAAATATTTACCAAATTGAAATGTTCAATTTAAGTCCATAATTAGAGGAAGTACAGTATGTGAGCATTTAATAAATTTAACTCCACATAATTAGAGAAAGTGCATTTGTTTTTTTTGTCCTAATATTCACCATTTCAAAATATCTAAATATGCTTGTTTTTTGCCATAAATAGTTAGCATTTATTTTTCTGAGCATTGAGCATTTTGATGTATTTTCCATATTTTTCGACGGGTATGGGTATTTATAAAAATACTTCAATTTTTTTGGGAAAAAAAACCGACACTGTAGAAGTGTGGTACTGTAGATATTTACAGTATTCGGTGACGCGGCAGCGCGTGGGAAGGCTGAAACGGGTGAAATTTTATGTATGAAATGTTTTGTTATAATGACATAATAAATGTTGAAAGAATTTCGAATTTGGCGAAATGAAATGTTTGTGCGAATTTGAATGTAAAATAAATGTTGAAAGAATTTCGAATTTGACGAAATGAAATGTTTGTGTGAATTTGAATCTAAAAATTGAGGAGTTAGAATCGGCCAAACTTGAAAGCGATGACGGGGGTGGAAACTACTCGGCGACGCGCATATATTTCGTGTATATAATTTTTGAAAAACGCGGAGTTCTTTATGCAAAAAAATTGCCATAATGCGTCAAATGTTTGTGTGAATTTGGACCAAAATTGAGGAGTTAGAGTCGACAAAATTTGAAACCGTTCAGTGGAATGGAACCTACTCGGCGACGCGCATATATTTCTTGTATATAATTTATGGGAGAACAAAAAAAAAATTCAAAAAAAAACCTAAAAAAAAATTTGAAAAAAGGAAAAGACTGTTCATGTGAACAGTACCTGACACTGTAGAAGTGCGACTACTGTTCGCGTGAACAGTACTCGGTGACGTGGCGGCCTGAGTGGAGGGCTAAAGCCCTCAGCTTTGATATAGTAGTATATGAAAGGTTATGTTAAATTGTTCTGAACATGGACATTCATAAGTTGGTGTGCACATGTAACAGTGCTTGAAAGCAATGAAAATTCAAATCAATCACGCGCCATTGGTTCAGCGCGTCCACAAACAGGTATGTTCATACATGAGCAATTGGCAGATCAGACACTCATGTCATCAGACGATGATGAACAGACACCATTGGCAGTGACCTATCCAACTCAAAGTACCCTCACAATTAGAGGAACTCCAATGGTTGGAGAAAGCTCACACGGTATGGCCTTTTACCTGGGTTGTTTAATATGCCAAAATCAAGGTAGATCAGCAATGTTTATTATCCATGTGATTGTTAACATTATATGCCGGAATGCAGATGTACGAGCTCATGTGAGACTGCCTGACAATTAGAGGAACTCCAATGGTTGGAGAAAGCTCAAACGGTACGTCATTCAACCGGTTTAACAGTTAAGATCAAAAATGATTTTAGCACAGACATCTCAACCATTTAGTGTTTATCAGCCCAGGTATATATGTATGCACCAACAATGAGAACTGACGAGTAAGTGCAACTACGTATTGGCTAACTGTGTGTCATCATTGCAGACATACAGGCTCAAAGGCGACAATCATCACGTGATCGTCAAAGAGCTCGTCGACAAATTTTAACTCTCAAAGAGAGGCAAGAGCTTAATGCCCGTAGACGCTCAAATAGACGAGTGCTAACAACTACCGAGCGACAGCGGAGAATGCACGTCGAAGAGTTAGCAGGCAAAATTTAACAACTGAGCAATCAGAAGCCATCAATACAAATCAAAGAGCACGCAGATAGAGAATAACTGATGAAGAGAGGCAGGCAATGCTGACTCGACGCAATGAAAATTACGCAGCTAGGCGGGACACCCCATGCGCTGCATCCATTGCTATACCACGCCCAGATGCAGCTGCCAACCCATCAGTGAGCTCACAGCCATCACCCATCGAAGCTACTTCACCTCACACCTCCCCTTCAACGAGCACACCGCATATACCATCGGGACCGACGGTAACTCACCCATCTTTACTCCCTAATATGCTGAAACATGGAATTTCAATGATACCTCTCTTTTGATAGCGGTTCAAAAATTAACAGCTCTACCATGTTTCAGGAGATATGGATGCCTTCCTTGGCGGCATCATGATGAAAGTGTTGTCTCTGGCAACCTCACGGACGAGGAGTACTACAGCTTTGCCGAAGAAGGTACGTCTGCTAGCCTGCCACCTCCCCTCTCTACTACGCGTTAATATGAAGATCCTCATGTGACACTCAGTGTCTGAAGGTTCCGACGCTGAAGAGGAAGATGTCGATGAACAGACAGACTTGTCCGGCATGGGCTCTATTGATCCTTTCGACTTTGTGTACTCGAACCTCCCAGAGAGCACGAATATCTTGCAGAAAGTACTGAATTGCAGACACTGTAAGGCCAAGAGGTTTGAGTATGAGAACCCAGGTTTCTGCTGCCTAAATGACCAGGTCAAGATGCATGAACCAGAACCTATCCCGGAGGTGATGAAGTTATTCTAGCACGGATGCGGAATCGAGACATTTTTGTGAGAACATTCGATACTTCAACGGCACTTCTCCTTCACAACCCTTGGCGTCAACCTCGACACTAGCTGCACGAACATGAGCTCGGGGGTTTACACATTTAAGGCCTGCGGCACGATGTACCACAACGCATTCGTTTGGGCCAGGGTCTCGTCCGGAACATCTGCAGTTATACTTTTACGATGACGATCCCACCCTAGCCCATCGCAAGGAAGCCACCAAGCAACTGGACCAAGAGGTCATCCGGAAAGTGGTGAACATCATGAGAGGAAACCCCTACTCCGACCAGTTTAGGAGTTTGGGTGCCCACAGGGACGACCTCCAGGATTACGGATAGAACTCAACACTGACAAGAAGCTAGACCAACGGAGATACAACACACCAGTCTCGTCCGAGGTGGCTGCCATCTGGGTTGAGGGCAATGACCTGGCAAACATGTTTCCTTATGTTGATATATAAAGTGAGCCTTAATATTTTTCTCGCATAGTTTCCTTATGTTGATATTTCTAGATGAAATCCTTACGCTACATTTGGTAAACTTGTAGGTCATCTTGCGGATTATTCATGTTGAACTTTATGGAATATTGGACAGGAGATATGCTTTCTGACCATGTCACCCAAGTATTTTTTTTTTGCCCGTGCGTCCAAATGGTAGTAGGTTTCATCTTGAATTGTTATCTTACGAGAGTAACTTTTCTTACTACCTTGCAGAAGGATATGAAAGAATTTCGAAAAAAGTTAGTTGCCATATTGTACGAGTCGGAACTAAATAAGTTAAGAGTAGTCGATCTACAAACAACCAGGCGATGAAATAAAGGCATCTGATTCTGATATTGAAGAGTTGTCCAGTCAAAGCGGCTAGACTCAGATGTTGTAGCCAAAGAAGGATGTACCCTTACCAGATCCATGTTGTCCACCAACCCACATGATTTAGTTGATGAGATCGTCAGATACATCTTGTCCATTGATGATGCAAAGTGTTTGGAATAAGTACCATATATTATGAAAAAGATTACGTGCAATGCGTTTTTATAATATCATCATTCTTACCGACTGTTTTGCAGGAAAGAATGGGTGCGGAGCTCAAAACCATATCCACTGGGATTGAGATTGAAACAATTCAGGGCATTCTAGCGTCGGACCAGCCTATGGACAAGGACTGCTTCAACATGGCCGTGCTTACAGTGGCATGCGACGATATACATTATTGATAGAGCCTCCTGTGCACAACATGGACTTAAGATTTTGTGTAAGCTATTATATTCACATGTAATTATTATCATCGTCATGTTTCTAAACCTCGTGTATTGATGCAGTCGGCGTTATTCGATGGCACAAAACATCCAAAGTGGCGTGTAAAGCCAGACATTACAAACTTGGCGACATTTTTGCACGGCTGGCCTGATATTAACATTGATATCTCATCGTGTCATAAGGTAAGTTTTATTTTCCTTTTGCCAATCATGTTATGATTTATGTTTTTCTAATACTTGCCACTTGCAGATTTTGTTGCCATATGCATTCCTAGGCCACTTCATGTTGTTCTTCATCGACAAACATAAATGCCGTGTATCCATTTTAGACCCTATTATTGAACCGCTATCAAAAGAGAGGTATCAATTGAAATTTTAGAGGTATGCAATCTACCTAAAGGAAGCACTCGAAATAGCACAACCCGGCTGGAATTCAGATATATATTTCTGGCCACGTGGTTATCCAAATGTATTCCAAGAAGCCATGACAGGTGATTTGTTTAAAAATCATTATAAATTTCGTTATTTTTATCCTGTTGTTCAGGATAATGAAAGTGCATTGATCTGCAGGAACTTGTCAGGTTACTTAGTTTTTAGTTTCATGCTCTCATGGGATGGTGAAAGTTGGTCCATCCAATTTGTACCGTGAGTATTTTCTATTGTGCATTCTTACAACAAACATGAATCTTTTAGGCAATTAACAACATATATTTATACTCCTCGTGCAGGATGGTTATGAGATGAGGAAAAGGTTTTTGTTGTATCTTCTCAAGTATCATGCAAATGAAGTCGAAGACAACATTCCCGATGTTGTACGAGAATATCTCAAGCGTTCAATAGATACCAGATTTGGCAACATAGGCGATGATTCAAATCGTTCCTACTTTTGTACACATGACGTAAAAAATATAAGTCTGGATTTTAGCTTGTTGAATTACGATGTGCTATCTTATCTATGTACATTAATTTTTACATTTATTCAATGTTAAATTGTGTGAAAAAAATTACCAGTTGCAACGCACGGGCATTCAACTAGTGAATCTGATGGCGTACATTATTATTCAAAATCGAGTATTTAATTTGGAGAGAGGCATTACCCAACTACTTATCCTCCCAAGACCTCACCTGCAAGCCGTCCTTGATATTAAAGTCCCAAAGTGGAAGAAGTATTTTTTTTCATCGCCATTATGTCGGCCCAAAAATGGGAGTCCCCAACTTCCCCTAGACCGATGATAGCAGCTTTGAACCAACATAGTTTCTTTTCAGAAGGTTTTGCCCTACCCCATCATCAGCGAGACGTTTTACCCAGGGACAATTTAGTATTGATTCGGCATACTTATTGACGGTGTTCTACTCACAGATCATACTGGTGTTCTACCCACGGACGTACTAACGTACACAACCTACATTGTACTGAAGTATTGATTAGTAAGACAATATCGTGAGCATAACATAACTCCACTACTTTGCCTTATGTGATACTCTTCCTATACAAATGACGACAATAGGTAAAATATGTTTTAATTCAAAAATAATGTCATTAATTTTATATCACATTAGTGGCGCACTAGTAATGTGGCAATTATTGAGTACTACTAGATCATTGTCCTAACCGCACTAACAAAGATCGTTGTCCTAACCAATCAAATAGCTACAGGAAATGCCAACAGGGTGGAACACGGTACCGTTAGTCGTGTTTCCAAAAGCATATATCAAAATCTAACTTTTCAAACCGTTAGCAGTAGTCATTGGTGATAGCATAACATTTCTGTTTTTTTAAATCATCACTGGTGAGATTTTTTTTTAGATTCATAGGGTAATCCGAGGTTCCATTTAGAGAAACGAAACCTTCATACAGCCACCAGTCTTTGTTGGTCTCCCAAAAAGGGTGTGAGCCAAGTAAAAGCAATAATGGTAAACTACCAAACTAGAGCAGATCCAACCTACACTATGCCATACAGGCACATAGATAAGTCATTGTCCAACACGCTGGGACTTTTCCGAAGACAACCGCAAGCTGCAAAGCTGCCAGCCTTGCCAAAGCCCAAAATACCAGCAGAGATACCCAAAACCTAAACTACCAGCATATAGCTTCTCTCTTCTTTGTCCCTGGCGCACTCGAGGTAGAAGGGCAGAGCTGAGCAGGAAGTCCCCTATCTAGTCACCACATGGATAGCATCGTCTTCCTTCGGATGATCATGCAAGTAAGCCAGGGAAGCACGACCACCATGAGAAGCTCCTTTTACTGCCATCAGCCAGGTTGAAACCCAACCAAAGTTAGTGCACCTTGTCACCCCACGGTCGTCAGTGGACTTCTTAGCTTCCGGACCAGCGGAGCCATGAAAAGCTCTACTTTTCCTCCCGCCATCTGTACTCCCTCCGTTCCAAATTACTTGATTCACATTTGTCAAAACATGGATGTATCTAGACACTAAACAAGTACAGATACATCCGTATTTACACAAATGCAAGTCAACTAATTTGGAACGGAGGGAGTACCTTCTAGTTTCTTAGGTAGCTTTCGACCAAACTCCACACCTGTTTCATATTGATCCAAGTAGTTCGGTTAAACACTAGGCTATTTCTAGAATTACAAAGCCCCCAAAGAACTGTAGAAGTCACTACATTAAAATGCAGGAAACACTTGTTCCACAACCATCTAGAAGCAATGTTTTTCAAAACTACTGACACTAATATCAAATATTTCTACAATATTATCCAAGAGGAGTCTGGCAACCAAGCGTTCAAAAAATAAATGGCTAACTGTTCTATTTCCTTACAGAAATTACATTCTAAAGGTTTTGGGATCCCTCTCCTCCTGAGGTTATCCCTGGTCATAATTTTGTTATGGAAAAAAGCCACGGAAACACATGAATTCGAGGTGGAATCTTCAGGTCCCAAATCACACGTAGATAAACAGAGGCAATCCCTCTAAAGTTAACTAGAGAGTACATAGATTTAGTTGAGTACACACCATTAGACTCATATATGGTCTTCATCCCCACTAAAACTAATGCTTTTAGCTATTTTAACTAGCTCCAACCACTGTACTACCATCTCTGGGGGTGAAAGTTCTCCTGAGATCACATTTCAGTTGAGATCCATCCCACAAATCTGCAATGGTTTTAGTTTGTTGATTTGAGACATAACATAAATCCCAGAATTGGGTGGCAAGCGGTGAGGTACCAAACCAGATGTCTTCCCAAAACTTGATAGATTTACCATTACCCACAAACCATCTATATCCTACTTTAACTGCTTGGGCCAATTGTTTTTAGACACATGGCAAATAAAAAATATGTATTTTATACTGAACTTTCATACTCGTTTCCAACAAACTATAGTCCTAATGAGTATATTTTTGTTATATGGATGGCGTAGTTAACCCATAAGAATATTTCAGAATATTAAATATAGTGTTATTTGTTAAACAATTTTTATGTGTATCACTGCAAAAATTTATTGTGCTAAATTTAATTTGTGTGGTGTAGTAAAGATTTCCTTGGGCTACTTTTATGGTTTCCTAAATTATACAAATGTATTTGTGCGCATGTATGTTTGTTCGTGTATATATTTTTAATATCCTCAAATTTGTGATAGAAATCGCTAAAGCATACACTCCATCAAATATCTTTGTAATAATTATAGTGTATTATTTGATAAACGCTTTGTAATAAAACCAAGTGCATTCAAGAGGTAGCAAATATCTGTGTAGTTTAAACGCTTCAAGGCAGCAGAGAGCTCGTGCGTCAGTTACTAGTTTACTGGTGCTACTCGTGGCTAATTTTTTTTAATAATACATTTTTTAATTAAATTCGAAAAATATTACGCAAAATAACGAAATTTCAAAAATAATACGGCCTCGGCCAGGGCTGGGCCGATTAGAGCCTGTCGGCCAGAGCTGGGCCGATAAGGCCGTCGGCCGACGCCCGCGCGTGTCAGAGAAACTTATCGGTCAGGGCTAAGCCGACTAGACCATATCGGCCAAGACTGGGCCGATAGGGTGCTGTCGTCCTTAGCTGGGCCGATAAGGCGTTTTTCCTCCACTCCCCCTCCTTTTTTAAACACAAATGCATACAAATTATAGATAAAATGAAAGTCTAAATTTAAAACACAGATGGAGACTAATTACAGATGAAATTAAACTCTAAATTTAAAACACTGATCCACACATATTACAGATAAAAACATAGTCCAAATTTAAAACATTGATCCACATTTATTACAAATAAAAGCACAGTCCAAATTTAAAACATATCCTAGTTTCTTCCCCTTCCTCTTGGTCCTCGCCTGCCTCGCCCACGTGGAGCAGCTGCTCTAGTTGTTGGAGCAGCATTCGTAGGTGGGAATTTGGTACAATCAGTGTCCCTGTGACCAAAATCATTGCACAAGAAACATTGCACTGTTGGGCCTCCGGCTTCAGATTCATCCATACCATTTCTGATACGCTTGCACGGTCGTCTACCTCTACCAGGACACCCTGCTACCTCACATTCCATTGTCAGATATTTTTTACTCGACACCTTGGTTTTGAATGTCTTGCAAGTCGACATTGCCCACTTAATGATTGCGTCTTGCAAATGTTGCTTGTCGGTATATAGAGCACCCGCAGCAACCTGGTTCTGATGGTATTCCCAGGCAGAATCATGACCATCGTTCACTGTCATTGACGACGAGAAATCATGACTCCATGACGCAGGATTTGGCACCACATGTTCGTCATCCGACTCGTCGGAATCATGCCCATAAGCACTACCACCATCTTCGTCTTCCTCTTCCATCATTTGTTGGAATACATCGTCTGTAGCTGCCTCAGCACCATCTTCATCTCCCTCTTCCATCTGCTCTGCCTGACTATTTTGGCCAGATTCATAAGTACCACCTCCAACATCTCCCTCTTCCATCTGCTCTGCCTGACTATTTTGGCCAGATTCATAACCACCACCTCCAACATCTCCCTGATTATAATCATGTCCAGAAAATTGCATCTCCTGACTACTCTGGCCAGGATCGTGCCCTCCCTCGCCTTCAGGCGGAATCACCTCCTTCGCGACAGGTATCAGTAAGGCATGAGGGGTACATCCCCTGCTTGCGCAGCCTTGCAACCATCGCACCATCTGAGAGGTCCGCTCTATCGGCCTCAAATAAAAAAACACCGGGGACCTTGTCTTCGTCCACAGTGCATGCACACCGACAGTGTCTGTTTGAGGATTAAGCCCTAAACACGCTGGCAACCAATCTTTCAGCTGACTTATAGACCATGTTTCTGGGTCACTCAGTTCCAACTCTGACCATCGAAACTCACCCAAATCAGCTCCATGCTCATTTACCACAACTTTGCCAGGACCATAGTAAAACAAACATTTCACTAAATTACTCATCTCAACAACCTAAAAATGTGACACCAATTAACTGTTATAACCGGGAACAACTATATACTTAATATTACTAGCGCAACAGTAAACCCTAATTAGCCAGATAAACGCATACCCTTGAAGCGTGCCGATTCAATGGACCAGCACCGTCACCACCACCGCTGCACCACCAGCAACACCACTGCACCACCACCACCACGCTGCACCACCACCACCCTACACGAACCTCCACCTAAACTCCATCATTGCTCCAACCAAACAACACGAAATCACACAAAAACCTAACCCATCTGTATATCTGAGCTGCCTTAACTCTCTAACATTTCTAGGAGGAAGATTTGGTGGCTGGATGGACAGATCGCTGCTAAAACGCAGCAAGGAGCTGCTGGTTTTCGAGAGGAAGAAGAAAAGGAGAGAGAGGACGCGAGGAAGAAGATGTGGCCTGGATTGGCCTTATCCAGCACCCTATCGGCCCAGTACTGGCCGACAGGCCTGTCGGCTAAAAGTTGGCCGATTAGTACCCACCCGTGACGCGTGACGGCCTGTCGGACGCAGGCCTGGCCCACCATGCGACCATGTCGGCTTAGACAGAGCCGATAAGGCCTTATCGGCCCAGCTCTGGCCGACAGGCTCTAATCGGCCCAGCCCTGGCCGAGGCCGTATTATTTTTGAAATTTCGTTATTTTGCGTAATATTTTTTGAATTTAATTAAAAAAATGTATTATTAAAAAAAAATTAGCCTACTCGTGAGCCACCAACAGGAAGCTCGTGATCTCCAGTGTGGTGTGGCAGTGTGTGTAATGATTTCTAATCACCTGGAAAGGTAAACCACGACAGTGCATCCGTGGATGGTGGCCGTCGATCGATTTGGACGATCATCGATCCAACCGTGTGCCGTTGTATTGTATAGTCTGAATGGATTGGAATCTGGAGTGGACCCGTCGATCTAGGACAGCCTAATGTAGGGATGGCACCCGCAGGGTATGGGTAAGGGTGGAGCCACCCCATACCCTTACCCGTCGACCACGATCTTACCCGTCACCCTTACCCATACCCGTCAACGGGTACAACTTTTTCCCATACCCGTCACCCGACAGGGTAGATGGGTACCCGCGGGTAAAAATACCCGCGTTTAAAACACGTAAAATTGAGCAGAAAATAGTCGTAAAAACAACACATAACTCATGCAGAAGAGTTATATTTCATTGTTTTGTTATATCAGGAGTCGAGACGTGATCACGTGAATCAGATAGATTAGATATAATATTAGAAATAGCTAAATTATTGGTATAGTGAGGTAGTCACCGGATGGTGCGCCAAGCGCCATCCGCGGAGGGTTAGCGAGCAATCCCTGCCTATATCTTTGAATTACGATTGTAGCATCATGCATAGACCCTACTCATATATCCGTGCGTGAAAGTTTAAACTCACTTGTTAAATATTATATGGGTACATGGGTACGCGGGTATGGGTTATACGATCCCATATCCGTACCCTCTCTACCCGATGGGTATGATATTTTCCCATTTACGTACCCATGGGTAATTTTTTATTCTATACCCTTACTTTAATAAGGTTTTTACCCGCAGGGTAAAAGGGTAATGGGTACCCATTGTCATCCCTAGCCTAATGGCACTGGATCACGCATGTACTCCGTATGGTACATTGTTTTGTACCACGTGCGTCGTCGTCACGTACTCCCTCCGTTCCAATTTAATTGACTTGCTATGCACCACATGTGGATGTATCTAGACTTGTTACACATGAGAATAGTGTAGCCTCCAAGCATTTGGATCAACGTGGCAAGACAAGTGCATTTTGTTTCCCTGGAAAATCAGGTTGTGCGTCACTTTTCTGCCACAGGAAAATCAGGTTTCCGGAAAGGGGCCACTTTTAATTAATTAGTCTCAAGCGATGATGCAGCTAGGAAACTAAAACCGTACCAACTTGTAATAATTAAGCAACAACCGGACATTGCAATTTTGGAAATCAATAGAGATGTCCATTCTCGCATCACCTACAACAACCGTGGAATATACTATGAGAAAACAACAAAAAAATCGAAATATGCTCGCAATTTATTTCAGCCGACTTCACAATTTTATTATCTATTATGTGCCTGCCTGGGCTGTGGTTTCCCCATATCTTACCAGAGACGAGGCTACAACGCATACAAAGAGGCATCGGAGGGCGCTGAGTGGTTTAGAGCATCCGCAACCCTCCTTACCGTAACGCCTAAAGTATGGACATCCCCACTTTCCCCGAACCCCCTAGATGTAGGGGAAAAGAAGAGAGGAGGCCATCGCCCACTACTCCAACCCCCATAAAACCACTGTCGCCGCAAACTCACTGGTGCTCGCCGGAGTTCGCCGGTGCCGCCCGTCGAGCCCCTCCGGAGTTTGTCGGCCGCCATCCGCTACAGAGAGAGAAAAATTAGGGAAATAAAAGTAGGAGATGGTTGAATCACATCGCAAGAAAACAAAACTCCCATAAGTAAGGTCCATGGGTGGGCATGCCTTAGGTTGGGTCATGTCGGAGATTTCAATTGACTAATGGTGGGCATGCCTTAGGTTGGGCCATGCTACCAATTAAAAAAATAATTCAAATATTCCAAAAATTCTACCAAAAAAATGTGAATGTCCAATGTGTCTATAACCTTCAACAATTTTAGGTCCAAAATTAAAATACACATTGACAAAACAAAACAATCTAGCATGAATAGTGACAAAAAAGATAAAAGTAAAATTGACACTATTCTCACATGAATTTGTCTTTTTGGTTTCTCAATGTGCCTTTCGATTTTGGACCTGAATTTTTCGGAGGTTGAGACACATTCCTTTGTCATCATTCACATTTGTTCGTAATATTTTTGAAACATTTAAAATTTACATTTTTGAATTGGTAACATGGTAGCACCTAGGGGGTCGGTAGCATGCTCCTTTCCTATGGACGTACACAATGTACTTTGATCGGTATAAAACAGTACTCTGACCTGACATTACTCCATTACTTGGTGCATTATGTGATACTCATCCTATACCATATCATGACCATAAGTAAAATGATTCAAAATTAATGACATTGGTTTCATACACATTAATGGCATACTAGTAAATATGCCAATTATTGACCACTAGATCATTGTCCTAACCCCACTAAAAAAAGATCATTGTCCTAATCCTAACCAATCACACAGCTACAGGAAATGCCAACAGGGTGGATCACGGTACCGTTAGACGTGTTTTTCAAAAGCATAGACCGAAATCTACCTTTACAAAACGTTAGCAGTAGTCATTGGTGATAGCAGAACAATTCCGTTTTATTTAAATCATCACTGGTGAGAAAGAAAAAACCATCGCTGGTGGATGACAGTGACGGCACCAGCGGAATTCAAACAACCAAAATTCGAATTTAAAAATTGTCTGAAGAGGAATGGTAGACAAGATCCATCCATCTCTCTCACGGTTCATTCCCCAGCTCGTCGGCTCCAATCGTTAACGGAGCCCTCCAACCCCAACCCTTTTTAATTCAAAATTTTCGAAGCAGCCCATCTTCCTCCTCCGCCTCCACCCCACCCCACCTGGACCCAGCCCGACAGCTCCATTTCCCCTTCCTCCCTCCTCGTCCCCAACCGCGCACCAAACTCGAATTCGCCACCGCATTCCCCGCACGCCCACCTTCCTCCCCCGCATCTCCCGGAGCGGCGGCCGCCACTTTCCCCCGCGCGGACGGCGGAGCAGCGGCGGCAGTGGGCTCGCCAGTGCAGCGGCGGCCACGGCGTAGGTGGCGGGGTTTATTGCCCCACGGCGGCGGGCCGAGGCTTCTGCGGGCGCGTGTAGGGCGGGGGAAGCCGGCGCCGGGGACGGGGCGGCGGCGCGAGATCCGGGGCGGTGCGGTGCGATCTGGGGCATGAGATTGGCGCGGTACTCGGGGCGGCGGTGAGGTGAGGCGAGGCGAGGCGAGACGCCTTCCAGCGATGACGACCAACACCAAGCGCGCCTACAAGCTCCGTATCCTCCTCGCGATTCCGTGACGATTTCTTTGTTAGCTGTATTTTAAATTGTTTTCTCGGGGAGGAAGGTGCATTGCGTCCGTTTGACCGATCCGTCAGTGCTGTCACGCTCGCTCCGCTAGCTGGAGAGGTTGGCCCTGCGAATTCATAGATAGCAGCTACGCGCTCTGAAGTTCTCTGCGTTCGTCTTGCACTGTAGTGTGGATATAGCGTCAGTGATATTTTGTTGTGGGCGGTAGGTTCATATTGAGCTGCTGATGCTCGCTGACTAGCCATTTGGTGCGATATGTTTGGTTGCCCGAGAGGTTTTGAGTTTGCTGGGGCTCCATGTTCATGGGATGTCTGAAGTGCTGCAGTGGCCTAATGTGTTTTTTGGGGGCTAATTTCATTGCTAAAGTTGCGACATTGCGATGCCTTGACTTCCATTTGGCGTAGAGGAGTTTGTGGCGCACTCGTCCAATGTCAACTGCCTCAAGATTGGGAGGAAGACCTCACGAGTTCTTGTCACAGGAGGAGAGGATCATAAGGTTAATCTCTGGGCTATCGGGAAGCCCAATTCGATAGCGGTAAGATTTCTCCTGTGCCTACTCAGCTACTCTAAGTATCACCTAGTCTGTAGAATGCAGTATCACGGTTAAGTAGGGAAATATGACTCTGAACTCGTGACTGAAACCTTGAGTTGATTCCTAGATGTAAAATTCACCTGGTTAGCTGTTCACGACTTCACCATGATTCTCTTTATGTTGGTCTTCAATTGATGTTAATATATACTTTTATGCTGGAGAAATACCACTATAGTTATCAGAAGTTTTTTATATCATGTCTTTAGTTGATGATACTTAATTTGACCTTTTCTGCTCCTTTGGTTTTACAGAGTTTACCAGGTCATACAAGTGCTGTGGAATCGGTTGCTTTTGATTCCACAGAAGTATTTGTGGCTGCAGGAGCAGCCAGTGGAACAGTTAAATTATGGGATTTAGAGGAGGCGAAAAGTACGTAACTACGGATGCATGACTTACCTATTTTGTATCTACGAGCATTCATGTTATGCCATTATCTTTCAGTAAGTGCTAAACTTGGCTTGTTATGTACGTAGTCGTCCGCACGCTTACTGGACACAGGTCAAACTGTATGTCAGTTGATTTCCATCCGTTTGGGGAATTCTTTGCCTCTGGATCATTGGACACTAATTTGAAGATATGGGATATAAGAAGGAAGGATTGTATCCACACGTACAAAGGTCACACTCGAGGGGTGAATGCTATTAGATTCACACCTGATGGCCGTTGGGTTGTCTCTGGTGGTGAAGATAGTGCAGTGAAGGTAAGATTTGTTAGGATGCTTTGTGTATTTCAATCGCTAATTTTGGTCTCCTGGTTTCATTTCTTTCATAATCCTTCGAAAACACACTATGTACTTGCACTAGTAGGATGCAGCTTGTTTCTCTTTTTGTTAAACTCAAAATGATCCTTATATATCCTACTGTATTGAACTCATAATCAATTTTCCTTGGCAGATCTGGGATTTGACAGCTGGAAAGTTACTACACGAGTTCAAGTCCCACGAGGGTCAAATTCAGTGCATAGATTTCCATCCCCATGAGTTCCTTCTGGCAACAGGTTGGGTTCACATTTTATAATTTATAATGCTGATCTGTCATTTATATGTAACTTCTCTTTGCCCTTTCGACTCTAGTATGCATTTTTAATACTTTAGGGCATGTTTGATTGCCCTCTACTCGTTGCCACACTTTGGCATGCAACAGTTTTTTTGGCGGACAAATTGGCTGCCACACTTGTGGAAAAAATTGGCTAGCAAATGCTTCCATGACAACTGGCCTAAGTGACTAAGAAAGTGTGGCACGCCACAATTGTGGCTGCAACCAAATTCTCGCCACACTTGTCTGCGTGACATTTGGCAAAATGTGGCTTCAAACCATCGAGTATTGAACCTCTACCTTTCTACCTGGTTAGGGAAAACACGTATTGTTCATTGAGAATGTACATGCCATTTAGAGACCTGATGCAAAAATTTACCATTATGGTATTGGTAGCAAGTTATACATTATACAGTTAAATAAAAGTTATAACATACTGGCCCACCTACAGTAGTTTTTGAACTAGGCCGACCTGCAACTCTGCCAGATTAGTTAATAGTTCTTTCACGTACTATCCAGGTTTGCAAAATGCCAACTGTCTTGTTCTGATATATTTTGAATTGTTGCATCTGTCATATATCCCAACCTTAATTTCTTTGTGAGCTATCTTGTTAGTTCCATTTTTTCACTTGCATTGTTATAATTATGTAGCTACTAACAGTTTACGGTGTTCAAATAATGTACTCCCTCCGTCCACTTTTATAAGACCTTTTTTTTTTTTGGAAAATACATGTATCTAGACGTGTAGATTCACTAATTTTGATCCGTATCTAGTCCAAATCGAAATATCTACAGTGCCTTATAATAGTGAATAGAGGGAGTATTGCTTAATATAAACTTGCGATTTTGGTGGTATAAAACAGGGTCCTCATTCTATTTTGGTTCCCGCAGAGATGCACATTTTTCTCTTCCAGGATGCGAACTATATATTAAAATAAAATCATTTCTATCATTTTCAGAAGTTGTCATTGCCTGTTTTACGTCATTTGCAACTACAGATTTGTTACACTTACATGACACTGGTTGCCTTTCCTCGCTCAGGTTCAGCTGATAAAACTGTCAAGTTCTGGGATTTGGAGACCTTTGAGCTGATTGGATCTACTGGACCTGAGGTATATCTATATACTCCTATATTTTTTGTGTGTAGATTGTGCACCCTATATAGTTTAACTTTGCCGAGCATTTTATGCAACAGATGATTTTCTTTAAACTCGAGGTCACTGGTTTCAGAACCATGACGTAGGAGAATAAATGTTGGAACCATTTTTTTGTTTTGTGCAACGAGTACCATCTGGAAGAATAAACATGGGGGAAATGTTTCAAAGCTTCTATATGTGTTTAATTCAAAGGAAAATATAACTGATTAGGAAATAACACAGCAGATAGTGCTCCTGGCATCGTTCGACTTCTGTAATACTAAATGCATTAAATCACATTGTCATATTATGTGGTAACATGTTGAGTATCATGTCTTTATGTCGTTAGCTCTAGAAAGTAATTACCTCGTTTTTATCTTAAAAACATAATTACCTCGTGGGATGTTCTAGTAGTAGTACATATGCTTTAGCGCTCACAGAGTCAGGGGTAGGTAATTATAGATGGAATACTGTCTTGACCTTAATTCAGTGTTGTAATTGGTAGTGGCACAATAAGAGTTACTTGCTGACGTTTGTACCTGAATATCAGATGACAGGTGTACGGTCTATGACGTTCAATCCTGATGGAAGATCTCTGTTATGTGGGTTGCACGAGAGCTTAAAGGTAGCGCTGCAGTTTCCTCATGTGACCACTTAAGTAGAGACTTTTCATTCCCCATGTCTTCCAGAGATAACTCCTCTAAAATTAAGCAGGTTTTCTCTTGGGAGCCAATAAGATGCCATGATACTGTTGATGTGGGATGGTCTAGATTGTCTGATCTAAATGTCCATGAGGGAAAACTTCTTGGTTGTTCTTCTAATCAAAGTTGTGTTGGAATATGGGTTGTTGATCTAACGGTATGTGGCTTATCACCTACATTTCTCACACCATATTCTTTTCTCAAGTGGAGTCTCTTGTTTTTACTTGATTATGCTAACAAACAACCAATTGGCAGCGCCTTGAGCCACACGCGACAGGTACTGCAAGTCGCACTATGCCATTACAAAATGATAGTGGTTCAAGGGCTAATATAGGGCGATCATCAGCTCTCCAAAATTCAGAGAATAACTTAAGGCTTCTGCAGGAAGACTCTCGGTTTCTCAAAATTCAGATGCTGCACCCAAAGAGATAAAATCAACAGCTTGTATGTCACTGATCTCCTCTACTACATGTTTGTACTTATAGTGATTGAACCACTTCATGTCTAATCTGCCCTTTTTGCTTTTTCTGTTGTTACAATAATGAAGCAAGCGGCTTGGTCGCAGGCACTCCTCAAAGGGCTGGAACTGGCTCCAGTAATAAAATTGTTGGACATTCAACTTTTGCATCTGGTGGCACCACTTTGAAGAGAAGTTCAGTGAAGAGTACCAGTGCTTCTAATCTTCATAATTTCAGTAAAACTGACGTGGTGCCTGCTGTGATCATGCCAAGAAATAGCTCAGGAGCAGAGCTTGATACTGGTTCAAGAAGTTATGCTGCTGATGTGGCCCCTGTTCTTTCGAAGGCAAGCAGAAGGGCGGAGCCTGCTACTGATCTAGGACAGAATGTGCTGATGTGGCACCTGTTGTTGCTCCCAGAACAAGCACAAGAATGGAAATGGCCTCTGATTCAGCACCTGATGTTGTTTCTAGGACAGGCAGAAGGTTCGATCTCCTGCTGATTCTAGGAAAGAAAGTGCTGATGCTTCTAGGAAAGAAAGTGCTGATGCAGCACCGGCTGTTCCCAGGGCAACTTCAAGAATGGAAATGTCTTCTGATTCTGTACCTGTTCTTTCCAAGGCAGGCAGAAGGTTCGAGTCTGCTACTGATTCAAGAAAAGAAAGCGCTGATGCTGCACCTGTTGTTGTTCCCAGAGCAACTTCAAGAATGGAAATGGCCTCTGATTCTAGGACTTCTGCTGGAAGAGTGTCGCCATTTAGGATCCAATCAAGATATGCTGAACCAAGGAAGTAACCAATGCGAAAGTTGATATGGACAAAGTGATGTGGGAAGCAAAGATAGTGAAAATAACGACCTTACTTGTCAAATATTTCTTCCTCGGAGGAATGGTGTCCAAACAATAAATTCCGAGGAAACCCGTGAAGATGTAAAACATAATACAGTTACAGGTCGGGGTTTTCAGTTCCAGCAGAATCAAACATGAGCCACCGGAGTGATAGCTGTATGATCCTTGCCCTTAACATTCTTATTTCTTTTACTGCTGCATTTTGATTTGAATACTGTTTCACAACCATCAGTAGTGTCTGGTTACCTAAAGGGAACCAGTGCCTGATTTCTTACACCAGTGCTAGAAACAATGATTCTAATGTGCATTAATGAAAATTCCGTTCCCCTGTTTCTCTGTACTGAATCAAGTGCTACAAGCAACTGAATTTATTTTTTGAGGTTCAATTATTTCTGTAGTAGATATTTTCTATTTGCATTAGTTTCTAGTGGATTTGATAATGAATGTTGTCTGTGCTGGTTGTGAAAAAAATGTGTTCCAAATGCTTTAGAAACATATTCTTTATTCTGCTGTTGAGTTATTAGTTTTTGTGTATTAGCTAGGTAATTTTTGTTTGACAAATGACGCTTCACAATTTAAAATTACCTGTAAAGTTCGTGTATACTCAGTTGTAACTGCTTGAACATTTGGTACTCCTTTACAGATGTTCCTAAATCACGGTCACAATTTTAAAATTACCTGTAGATTTCATGTATAACTAAGTTGTAACTGCTTGAGTATCTGGTACTACTTTACAGATGTTCCTAGAATGCGTAAGCCAAGAGATAATTGCTACATCGAAGTTTCACGAGCAGGTATATCATTTGCTATACTTTGGTGCTTTCAATAGTTTGTTCTGCTGGTCTGAATCTTAAAGTATCATGCAGGAAGAACAAGATCAATTGTTTCTAATTGGGAAGGCAGGGATCAGTCCCCAAGCCACGAAGAACCAACAACAAGCAGTTCTGCAATGGGGGCTCCTAGAGGCCGATCATATCCATCTGTATGTGAGACAGCATACTCTTATAACATTCTGTTCATTTTCTGTTCTTACATTTATGTCCAATGCACACACCGTTTCTTGTTAGTAGTTTCTACTTGATAATTTTGTTATATCATCTTTAGCAAATTGGTGTTTGAATTTGTTATAAACAAAAAAAGGAAAACCGCAAACAAACTGAAACTTCTTTTATCTTTTTGCAGAGAGGAAGCAGTCAAGCCGCTGAAGCTAATACTGTAACAAGCGAGGAGGATGTTTTATCTGTTCTGCTCGGAGAGCATGAGCTATTTCTGAGCTCAACGCGATCTCGGCTGACAAAACTGCAGGTCCGTATGGTGCTTGACTTATTTGGGTGT